>JAMPIV010021598.1:0-91207 GCA_024509875.1 Oreohelix idahoensis | reverse complement strand
TTAAACACAATTTAATTCCCCTTCTTAATGTTATTTTTACAATGTCATTTTATTTTAAGCTGGGGGTACATAATTTTGAGCTCAGCTGGCCACATCAGCTTATCTTGCGTGATGGCGGCAGGAACAGACTCCTCTGCTCGATTCTCCCCTCGGCTCTGGAGACACCTCACTGATAGCTAAATGGACCAAGGAGTATGCTGTCCGACTCTTGATTCAGCAAAGCTCTGACCAGGTGCTGCTCAATACCATCAAGACCACGGTCCCTGAAAACAAGAAGGATGTACCTTCTACTTCATAACTAATTGATATTCTAGTTCTACACTGAGCACAATACATCACAAACATTGAGTTCAGAGCGTTAGGCCAACTGTCAGCTTCATCTGAAATACTTTATACCAGTATTTACCTCCTTAATGGTTACCACGCCTCTGCACTTCCAGCATTATTTCTGTCTAATCAATAATCTAGGTGTCAGTGTACTGTTTGGCCATTCCATGCAGTTTTACTTTCCTCCGACACCTTCTGTTCAGGCGGGAGCATTAGAGGCTTTACATCATGTTTGCTACTGAACTACACATATATACAGGCATAAATTAACAATTCACATTCAATTTTCATTAAAAGATACTGAATGTTTCAAGCTTACCACAATTCATGGAAACAAACACAGATACGTTGATTAGCAATGAATTCTGGCACAATGGAGCCACGTTTCGACAAGTATTTGAAAAAATTTTAACTTCCTACGTCTCCCCTAACAACCAAAGATAGTATTTATAGCCCGACTAATCGTGTTTAGCCTTACATATCATTCCAGCCAATCAGTTCAAATGTAACTTGTGGCCCATTTCCCGTACAATGGTGGTGTAAAAAAATCTACCACTGAGCGATTCTGATTTTGGGTGTTGTCTGACAGCACCATCATTTTATTTTGGCTATAACTTGTTAATTCCTAGACTATTTGCATAACGCCGTACATATTCTTTGTCAGCAAACCCTAAGGAACCCAAATATATATATTTAATAGAGCTAAGTGGCTGCGTTCAAAATATGCAATTTCTTCTACCTCCTGTTTCGAAGATGTGCTGTCTGGGTACTGTAATGTTTTCAAACGTAAACCCATATAATGTTATCTTTTCTAATAAGCGTTTTTTGTGATCTTAAAAACCTAACTCTGGGAAGGGTAGTGAATTTATCACTGTCCGTCCGAAAAAGTTAGTGCATGTGGCCTTACACGCGTGATAGTAGTAATTGTGTATCGCGTTACGCTTGTTGGGGGTGGCATTAATAGCGAGACGCGTGTTTAATTTTGCATGCGTTCCTGATTTTATTCGCCCCTCTCTCTTTCTATTTGAGTCCATCTGTTCGTTCGTTTTGGTAACGTAATATAATTAATGTTAGGATTAATTTAGGTCATTACGCAGTCTGCCTCTCAATGTTTTTCTTAGAAATACAGCACACGTTTCATTGAAGAAAGCGGGTAATAATACAGTAGGCTTTTACTATCAACGTGAAAGCGTTACAATTTGCAGACGAAGCAGAAAACAAGGGGGATTTCGAGTACTGTCATTGTGACAGCACTGTTATTTTACCATTGCTCTTTTCTTTATTAGAATTTATTTGTTAAGCTTTACATTTACCTTTTAATTTATATATGTGGATTAGAATATTCCACGACATCTCCCCTCTTAAAACAGACATTATATGTCAGTCCTTTATTCTATATACACATAGAGAAATTTATTATTATTTCTGGGGTTTACGGTGATTCTCATCATACGGATGGCGGCTTAAAAAATCCGCTCCCAAATTTGTTTTTCCAGATATATACTCAATGCTAAAATTATATGGAGCCAAAAGTAAAGACCATCGGAGTAACCTGGAGTTCTCATGCCTAGCCTGGGCTAGAAACGATAAAGGTTTGTGGTCTGTTTGCAACTTAAAGGCCTTCCCATACAGATAAATATTGAATTTCTTTATTGCCCATATTACTGCAAGACATTCTTTTTCGCTAGTTGAGTAATTGATTTCAGCTTTATTCAATTTTCTGCTAGCATATGCCACTGGGCTTAATTCCCCATCCAATGCATCTGATTTCTGTAGTAGAGTTGCACCTAACCCAATATTACTTGCATCCGTCCTTACTATGAATTCTTGACTTAAGTCAGGTAATTTCAAAATGGGTTTACTTGTGAGCTTTTCCTTCAATTCTTGGTAAGTCATTTCACATTGTGGTGTCCATGTAATGCGATCTGGATGTCCTTTACGTGTCAAATCAGTTAACGGTGCACATATGGAATTAAAGTTTTTGATATACTTCTGGTAGAAACCACATAATGAGACAAAGGATCTCACGTCCTTCTTGGTTTGTGGTCTCGGGGCTTTCTGTAGTTTCTCTAAATTCTTTGGGTCAGGGGTCATGTTTCCCTGATAAACTGTGTGTCCCAAAAATTCCAATTCTTTACATCCAACGCAACATTTGGTTGGTCGGGCTGTTAAATTTGCCTCCCTAAGTCGATTAAACAGCATGTTCAGAGAGTCAATGTGTTCCTCAAATGTTTCTGTTGCTATCAGGATATCATCCATGAAATTTGTTATACATGGATTATTCAGAGGGTCCAATAATTTTCTCATCATTCTAGAGAAGACACTAGGCGCATTCTTCAATCCAAATGGCAATCTATTAAACTCATAGTGTCCTTCTGAGGTACTAAAAGCTAGGTATGGTCTAACCTCAGGCTTTACTGGAATCTGATAGTATCCTTTACTCAGATCCACTTTTGAGAAATATTTAGCTTTATTTAGTCTGGCAAACAGCTGATTTGTATCCGGCAATGGATCCACTTGTCCTTCTGTAATAGCATTCAGTCTCCTGTAATCTATACAGAGTCTATGTTCTCCAGAGGGCTTCCTTAAGAGTACAACACCGGAACTATACGAAGATTCACTGTGCGAAATAATTCCTGCCTTCAACAGATAGTCTATCTCTTCCTTCAAAGCTTTCTCCTTAGCAAACGGAATCGAATATGGTTTCATACAGACAGGTGTGGGGTCTATCAGTTTCATATCATATTCCAATAGGTTTGTATGCCCTGGTCGGTCTGTTAACACCTCTGCATGATTATTTAGAACCTGCTGCACTCTCTCTTTCTGAGTTTTCGTTAAATGTGTACTGATTTTCACCTGTGCTGCTGTCTCACAGGGGTGTAATGGATACTCAAATGATGAAAGTGGTTCCTTTTTCATCTCCATGGCGATGGACAAGGTCAACAAGTGTGTCTCTTCCTGATGTTCTCTTTCCAAATATTTCTTCAGGAGATTCACATGATAGATTTTTTCTTTCCCCTTCTTATCTATCTTATAATTTGTTCTAGATACCTTCTCTAAAACTGTATATGGACCCTGCCATCCAATTTGTAACTTATTCTGACTCCCGGGCAAAAGAAGCAGTACTTTCTCTCCCACAGCCAAATTTCTGTCTTTCGCCTTCCTGTTATAATAGGCAGCATGTTTCTTCCTGGCTTGTTTCAAATTTTCATTGGCAAGTTTCCAACCAGTTTTTTAAACGAGTGGTCAGCTCATTCACATATTGGTATGAAGATGTAATGTTTTCCTCTGCCTTTTCATCAGTCCACGTTCTTAACAAAGCTACATGTGGACCTTTAATTGTGTGGACCTATTTGTCCATGCACCGGTATGGTCTCTTCCACTCGAAGCTTTATAGTGATGATTTTTCCTCCCAGAATTATCATTCACAAAACGACCGCTACCAATTTTTTTTTTTGGGGCTTTCTCCCCACTTAAAATTCTTGATGAGAGATTTCCTCTCTACATCCTCTTCCTCCAGTTTGTTTAAGTCCGATTGAGGGATTTTCGGCTTATCCTGGGGTAAGACATCTCTTTGCACTCTCCGCATAGTGGCCATTGTAAAACAGTTAAGTGAAGCTTGTCCGTGAAAAGGGGCTTCCCATTCCATTTGGTCCACTTTATCAAATCTATATTTCTTTTTATTGTCAGGCCTAATTTTGCCCCGTGACGTGTCCAGGTCCTGATCCATGTTCCCACTTGTGGGTGTTCCCTCATGTGCTATGCTACACCTTTCTACAAAATTCTCAATGTCCCATCTTGCTTTGGGCCAATAATAATTGTGAGCCACCTTTTGAATGATGGTACCTATCTTCTCATGGTCCCCATCTGGTTTCACATGTAGGCTCCTTATTAAGTCTGCCCTATATCTTTTAGGAAGTACCAGCTGTCCTTGACCTTTGGATCTAGCTCCAGTCTTCCTATACATCAACTTGTTTTTCATGTAAAAATCTCCCTTGCCTGGAGTTGTATGACAAGTTGACAATTTTCTGAAACAAGGCTTGAGTGTTTTATCCCCAGCCTGTGCCTTCCTCATCTCTTCTGGAGTGGTATCTAACATAATATCCTCCTCCTGTCTTGAGGTCGACCTGACCTGAAGGGTTGCCATATACACAGGTTTCCTTCTGCAACGGTCAGTGTCATGATTGTCCATCTGACAATTCTTACACCACCTTTTTCCTTGGTTGAAAGATTTTCTTTCATCATATTTCCTTTCATCGAATTGTGGGACTTTATTTTTATTTTCATACCGTGGCCTATCAAATTGGTGCTTACCTTTGTTTTGATCCTCAGGATCAAATTTATTAAAGTTCTGTGGTGCCCTAAAGTTATCCACTTGTTTCTTTTTATTACCTGTTACCTCTGCTTGAGCTGCTTGATACCTTTCAGCAACATTTAGCAACTCACCCAGCCTCTCTGCACCTTGTTCCATGAGAAACTTTCTCAGGTCTGGAGCCATGGACTCTCTTAATTGCTCTATAAGGACCATTTCCTTAAGATCTTGGGTTTTCCCCAGAGAAGTCCATTTCTCCAAGTATGTCTCTATTCGTGCAGAGAACTGGTGATAGGTTTCACCTGACAGTAGTTTAGCATTCCTAAATTTTTTCCTATAGAATTCTGCATTCTTTTCATATCTTAACAAAAGAGCCTGCTTTAGCATGTCATAATTTTCCTGATCACCTCTACTCATTTTTGCAAAAACTTCATAAGCTGCCCCACGAAGTCCCTGAGATAACTTTAAGCTCCACCTTTCTCTCTCTAACCCATACGTGGTAGCTAATAGTTCATACCTATTTAGGTAGCTCTCTATATCATCGTCTTTCTCAACAAAATGATCTAAATGAAAATTCATAGCTGAGGTTGAGGCTCCTTGGCTAGCAGTGGCATCAGAGGCAAAGGGACTGGCACCATTTTCAGGAGCATGGCCTTGAAACTCAAATTCCCTGAGTCGTAACTCATGTTCCCTTTGTAATCTCTTATCTTCTGCTTCCCTTTCTGCAGCTAATTTCTTCTCTTCCCTTTCTGCGGTCAATCTTCTTTCTTCTGCTTCCCTTTCTGCAGCTAATTTCTTCTCTTCCCTTTCTGCAGCCAATCTTTTGTCTTCTCTTTCTGCCTCCAATTTCTTAGCCTCAGCCTCAATCTGCAACCTCTTAGTCTCAGCCTCAGCCTCAAATTGTAACTTCTTAATTTCCCTTTCAGCCTCTAACTTTCTTTCGGCTTCAAACCTTCTTTCTTCGCGTTCAATAAATTTGTCACATTCCGTAGTGACATAGGCAACCATAACTTGCCCATCTAATCCTAACTCCTTTGCAGTCTGAACAGCAGCAGATCGAAACTTGGCCAGGTCCGCCATTGTCTATCAGGTAAATTTATACAATGTCTAACCAACAATTCAATTTCTAACTATATCTCTAATGGACAACACAGGCACCGTGAGCTCAACCTTATTTAATTCCACCCAAGGATACCTTTTAATTCTTATATTCCCTGAAGTAAATTACCCCCAATATTTTTAATAGGGAAAGATTCAAAATCCCGGACGAGCCCCCAATATATGTGGTGAAGTGGGATGTTATAAATATTTATAGGGGACTTAGTGTACTGACTGAGATCAGCTGTGAAGGTATATATATCTAATAAGAGTAGTGTATTATATATAACCTTACTTGCTGCCACATATGTATACCTCAGTCAGAATTATTCTGGAATAGTGTGATGACTACGTTGTATGTCTAGGGTATGTGTATGATGAAGTGTAAGTCATAACAACAACAGACAGATAAACAATTTAATTTATTCCACCACACTTGACAACACTGTGACACTCACATACATATAACACTCTAAAGGATATCTTAAAGGAGTCACTGATAACTTTTCAAATAACAATATGTATTCATTGCTGTTATGAATGAATATGTGTCCTGATTCAAATACAAAGGGAACCAGGAATCACAATCAATTTTACTTACAAGTTATATGTACAGAATTTATCAATATGAATATTGTAATGACATATATTATTAAAAGTATCCTATGTGTGTCAGTTGTGTAGTAGTAATATGAGGTAATACTGGTTTTGTTTTGTTCAAGCTCTGTTGGTATTTGTCATCATGACTTCAATAGTTTGTCTTTATGGGAACTATTATTGGAGATGTTCTCAGTTCCTGATATTAACACAATTTAATTCCCCTCTTAATGTTATTTTTACAATGTCATTTTAAGATGGGGGTACATAATTTTGAGCTCAGCTGGCCACATCAGCTTATCTTGCGTGATGGCGGCAGGAACAGACTCCTCTGCTCGATTCTCCCCTCGGCTCTGGAGACACCTCACTGATAGCTAAATGGACCAAGGAGTATGCTGTCCGACTCTGGATTCAGCAAAGCTCTGACCAGGTGCTGCTCAATACCATCAAGACCACGGTCCCTGAAAACAAGAAGGATGTACCTTCTACTTCATAACTAATTGATATTCTAGTTCTACACTGAGCACAATACATCACAAACATTGAGTTCAGAGCGTTAGGCCAACTGTCAGCTTCATCTGAAATACTTTATACCAGTATTTACCTCCTTAATGGTTACCACGCCTCTGCACTTCCAGCATTATTTCTGTCTAATCAATAATCTAGGTGTCAGTGTACTGTTTGGCCATTCCATGCAGTTTTACTTTCCTCCGACACCTTCTGTTCAGGCGGGAGCATTATAGGCTTTACATCATGTTTGCTACTGAACTACACATATATATACAGGCATAAATTAACAATTCACATTCAATTTTCATTAAAAGATACTGAATGTTTCAAGCTTACCACAATTCATGGAAACAAACAAACACAGATACGTTGATTAGCAATGAATTCTGGCACAACTACTGGCACAAATTCCCATCTGCTTATGTTCCAGGCTTTTATTTAGCAAAAATATGAGCTGGCTTCAACGCACTGTTGCTTTATCAAGCTTATTTGACTAGTGGTCTCGAACTAACGCTCCTAAGTGAGTATATCAGCGAGTCTAGCCAATGGAGCCACGTTTCGACAAGTATTTGAAAAAATTTTAACTTCCTACGTCTCCCCTAACAACCAAAGATAGTATTTATAGCCCGACTAATCGTGTTTAGCCTTACATATCATTCCAGCCAATCAGTTCAAATGTAACTTGTGGCCCATTTCCCGTACAATGGTGGTGTAAAAAAATCTACCACTGAGCGATTCTGATTTTGGGTGTTGTCTGACAGCACCATCATTTTATTTTGGCTATAACTTGTTAATTCCTAGACTATTTGCATAACGCCGTACATATTCTTTGTCAGCAAACCCTAAGGAACCCAAATATATATATTTAATAGAGCTAAGTGGCTGCGTTCAAAATATGCAATTTCTTCTACCTCCTGTTTCGAAGATGTGCTGTCTGGGTACTGTAATGTTTTCAAACGTAAACCCATATAATGTTATCTTTTCTAATAAGCGTTTTTCGTGATCTTAAAACCTAACTCTGGGAAGGGTAGTGAATTTATCACTGTCCGTCCGAAAAAGTTAGTGCATGTGGCCTTACACGCGTGATAGTAGTAATTGTGTATCGCGTTACGCTTGTTGGGGGTGGCATTAATAGCGAGACGCGTGTTTAATTTTGCATGCGTTCCTGATTTTATTCGCCCCTCTCTCTTTCTATTTGAGTCCATCTGTTCGTTCGTTTTGGTAACGTAATATAATTAATGTTAGGATTAATTTAGGTCATTACGCAGTCTGCCTCTCAATGTTTTTCTTAGAAATACAGCACACGTTTCATTGAAGAAAGCGGGTAATAATACAGTAGGCTTTTACTATCAACGTGAAAGCGTTACAATTTGCAGACGAAGCAGAAAACAAGGGGGATTTCGAGTACTGTCATTGTGACAGCACTGTTATTTTACCATTGCTCTTTTCTTTATTAGAATTTATTTGTTAAGCTTTACATTTACCTTTTAATTTATATATGTGGATTAGAATATTCCACGACAGTCAGGAGGTCAAATCTAGAGGACCACGACATGCTGCGCCTATCCAGGCTGCTGACATTCCTATTCGGCCGTTTCAGAAAATGGCCATAGATATTATTGGCCCTTTTAAGGTCAAGTCGGCCAGAGGACATCAGTTTATCCTTACATGTGTCGATATGTGCACACGTTGGCCAGAGGCTATTCCTCTTAAGAGCATATCTACTACAGATATCGCAGATGCTCTTTGGTTGATATTTTCTCGCTTGGGGTTCCCCAGAGAAATATTGTCAGACCATGGCACTCAACTCATATCTGACACTATGTCACAGGTAATGTCTACCTTACATATTGAACGATCTCTCAGTAGTATCTACCATCCTATGTCTAATGGGTTAGTTGAGCGTCTGAATAGAACGCTCAAGACTTTGCTTGGTAAGATAACTGAAGATCATCCTCAAGATTGGAACAGGGTTTTACCCGCGGCTCTCTTTGCCTATAGAGAAGTCCCTAATGAACACACAGGATTTTCTCCCTTCGAACTTGTCTTTGGCGCGCGTCCACGCGGCCCTATGTCTTTATTACACGATCTCATCACTGCCGATGATATTAGCGATGAAACTCAATCCTCATATGAGTATGTCATTGCTCTTAGACAAAAGATCATTGAGGCATGTAAGCTAGCAACTGCTTCATCAGAAATTGCTAAAGAGAAGGCAAGACAGTTTGCTAACAAGAATAGATGTCTACGACAACTTTGTCCAGGTGACAAAGCATTCGTCCTACTCCCCAGTAGGGAAAATAGACTTCTTATTGCATGGAAAGGTCCGTATGCAATAGTCTCTCGGATTTCCGATGTTGACTATGTGGTCGATATTGATGGAAAGCATAAAACTTTCCACATAAACATGCTTTCGGAATTTCACGAACGTCCGGACTATTTGCTGCCTATTTTCCAGGCAACGGATGATGCTCCTGCACCTCACGGTCATTATTCATCCCTGTCTGTCATACAGGATGAGGAATCTACCTTCTCTGATGTTAATCTTCCCCTTCCAGTGGTTCCATTACATTCTACGGAATCTTGGAAAAACGTTTCTGTTTCTCCTAATCTTTCTGGTGACGAACATCGACAAGTCTCGTCGATGTTACAAACATTTCAGGATGTTCTCACTGACATTCCTGGACACACAGATGTCATAGAACATGACATAATTCTTACCGACAATAATCCAATTAGGGTTAGGCCTTATCCTATTCCTATACACTTTCAGTCGCAAGTGGAAAAGGAATTGGATGAAATGATTCAATTAAATATAATTGAACCATCGACTTCACCATATTCTTCTTCCATGGTTATTGTCCGGAAGAAGGATAAGAACATACGAATTTGTGTTGATTATCGCAAATTGAATCAGGTCACAAAGTTCGATGCTGAACCGATGCCTTTGTTAGAAGATCTACTGATTAGACTTTCTAATTCTAGATTCTTCACTAAACTTGATTTGTCTAAAGGTTATTGGCAAGTGCCTTTAGCAGAGCATGCCAAACCTCTTACTGCTTTTTCTACACCTAGGGGTCTATTTCAATGGAATGTTATGCCTTTTGGTCTCATGAACGCCCCTGCCACTTTCGTTCGCATGATGCGTCGAATTCTGTCACATCGTTCGGATGTCATCGCATACTTAGATGACATCTGTCTCTTCAGTGATACCTGGGAAGATCACTATTTAGGGTTATATGACTTACTGTCCACTCTACGTGAGAATAATTTGACAGCGAAACCTTCTAAAGCTTTTGTTGGTTTTGGTGAAATCTCTTTCCTGGGTCATCGTGTTGGTCATGGTCTCTTGAAGACAGAAGACCACAATACTTCCAAAATACTGAACATCTCTGTTCCTAAAACGAAGAAACAAGTTAGGAGTCTCTTAGGTTTAATTCAATTTTATGGGAGATTTATTCCAAATTTATCTTCGATCATGGCACCTCTCTCAACATTGTTGAAGAAAGGTTCGCCTAATCTGGTCCGTTGGTCTGAAGAATGCCAATCTTCACTAGACCAAATCAAGAATATATTTTCTTCTCCTCCCATCTTAAGATTACCTACTCTTGATAGGACTTTTGTTCTTCGGAGTGATGCTTCATCCACTGGGATTGGAGCAGCACTGATGCAAGAATATGCAAATACTCTGCATCCTGTTATGTACATTTCTAGAAAACTAAATGCGGCAGAGAGGAACTACTCGGTTTTAGACCGTGAGTTGTTAGCGATGGTTTGGTCAATTCTAAAGCTACAAAGATTCCTCCTGGGCGCACATTTCATTCTAGAGACTGATCAGAAAGCTCTTACAGCTATTCAGACTAAGAATTTGAAGAGTTCGAGATCCACTCGATATGCTATAGCTCTTCAACCTTTTCACTTCACGGTACGAGCTATCCGTGGTGCGGATAATGTGATGGCTGACATTTTGTCTAGATGCCCACATGACTCCAACTAATACTTCTGTCCTATATTTCCATATATTACAGAGTCATAACACACCTATATTTCTACAATAGATTAGCACATCTGTACTTACTTTATATGTACACACTATCGTGCTTTGTTGTCATCTTCTTCTGTTCGTTTTTTAAGATGATAGAGGAGGACTGAGTAGTTAATATAAGGGCCGTTAGTTTACTAAACAGCCACAATTATTAATAATGTATTGTACCTTATGAAGCATATTAGTTATTAATTAGCATTATATTGCTTGTACTTTCTCAGAATGTCATTGTTGAGCTGAGGACTTACCTTACTAGTATCAAGCATGACGAGTTCTAGATTGTGTACTTACCCTCGGAATACCAGAGCATATGTCCTGGATCGTCATGTAGTTTAACTTTACTATGTACTTATGTCATTACATGTCAAAGAATGTACTATTTAAATTTTCCTATCAGATTTGTACATCCATTTTTAAAGACAATATTAGAGTATGCTGTTTAATGATGATTATGGTAACTTGCATACGTATATTGTGTTTACATGCTAACGTGATGTGTGTTGGTGACACCTCCCCGATGTGAATATTTTTTGAGACATATTTATTTTTCTGTTGAGGTATATCCTCACCAGACATTCTATATTTAGCCTCATGTTAGGCAATTTAATTAATTATCAGCGCATAATTCGTGCGTTTTGAGCCGCTTATCGCATGCTCTTTGATATTTAAAAAAAAAATATGTTCCACATTTTTTTTTTATCGGGAGGAGGTGGTGATATGTTGCGTGATAAATTCTCGCAACATCGTTTTATTACAATATCTATTTTATAACGCAAGGGCAACAACTGCTTGAAATTTATAGTCACTTTTCTCGGTAAGCATTTGTCTTCTCGCGTTGGTATTGAATGCAGTTAAGTTTTGAGCTGTGGTCATTTTTTGCGCTGGACTGCGCATGACTGGTCTTGTTTTTTGGTCGATCGGTTTCCGCCCACCACTAGGGGAGTGAGCGATTTGAATGGCGAAAGAGATGCCTCGTTGAAGAGGGGATCTCCGCTATTTTTTGTTCTGTCAGGGATGTGTAGTCCTCTTAATGGATATTTCGTTTATTCGAGATAATACCTCTAGTGTTTCCCACATGTCGGGAGGCGTGATATTTCTGTGTATTTCCTGAAGGCAAGGTAAATTGACTTTTCATTAACTCTATCGATTTTGGGTCATGAGCGATTTCGATTCATAGCCTGTCTTCGAAAGTCGTCGTCACGAGATGTTTTCCCAGCTCACATGTCGCTGTATTGTGCTGCATCGGTTGATGCATATCCCAAGGACCATTACTTGCTACTTTATTAAATGAACTAGGTTTGGAAAACCTTTATTATCTAGAGGATATTTTTGAGGACATTATTTATACTTCGGCAGACGTGTCTGTCTTGCTGAAGTCAGACTAAGGAGAGTGAACTGATCTCATACATCTGGTTATCTCCTGGCTGTTATAGAAAAGGATGGAGTTTTTCACCTGACTACATTTACAGCACTATGAAATATAACATGCATCTGACTCATCATTGTAATGCTGTCTACCGTCTATTGCTGTATTGAATGTTGCTGTGATAATGACTGTTTGATGTGCCTACATATTCGCGTAACCATTTGTCACTGTGGCGTCCACAATAAATAATGAAGAAAAACGTCAACGGCTGTTTCAAGAATCATTGACTTTATACGTCGTGAGTTTACTGACGTCCTATGTGGATTGCCCTGTTATTTTTGTATGAACATTGTTTTGACTGAACACATCTGCACACTACACAAAACCAGACATGCGGATACCATCCATCATCATATGGCATCACGCATCAACATCCATCCCACGAAAAGAATAAATCATCACAGCAATCAAAGGGTTAAAGAATGGAAAAACTCCTGGCCTTGATAACTTAAATGCAGCGCTATTTAAGACAGACCTGAGCTAGCAGCAGAACTATTAGAACCATTATTTGCACAAGTCTGGAAAACAGGGACAACACCATCCGAGTGGAACAAAGGAATAATTGTCAAATTGTCCAAGAAGGAAGATCTTGCAGACTGCAATAATTGGAGAGGAATCACTCTTCTCTCAGTTCCCAGCAAAAAGCTAGGCAGGATAATTATACAGAGAATTTCAAAAGCCGTAGACCACAAACCGAGGAAAGAACGTGCAGGATTTAGAAAGAACAGAAGATGTGTAGATCATATATTTACCCCCAGGAACATCATAGAGCAGTGCTCAGAATGGCAGAGACAGCTTTACATTAATTTCGTTGATTTTGAAAAGGCGTTTGACAGTATACACAGAGACAGTTTATGGAAATTACTGAGGGCTTATGGAAAAAAACCAAGCTGCAAAGTGTCAATCATAAAAAGCCTCTATGCCAACTTTACGTGTAGCGTTGGGCAGAGCAACCTAACCTTTGAGGTGAAGACAGGAGTACGACAGGGATGCCCCTTATCAACCACTCTATTTTTAACAGCCATAGACTGGGTGATGCGCCAGACAACAGAGGGCAGTCCAAGAGGAATAAGATAGACTACATTTTCTACATTGGAAGATCTGGAATATGCAGATGACAATGCACGACGTGCACATTCACATCAACACATCCAGGAAAAAACGGATAGACTTAATAAGTATAGCCAGCAGGTGGTCTTGAACATCAATCTAAAGAAGACAGAGTTCATGACGCTCAATGTGAGCAACCCTGAGCCATATCAGTAAGGAATCAGCAACTGGAACAGACAGACACCATCACATACCTAGGATACATAGTAACACCAGACGGCGGAGCAAGCAAAGAAATCAACAACAGAATGAACAAAGCAAGAACAGACTTTTTTAGTCTAAACAACATCTGGAAGTCCTCTCAGTACAGCACAAGCACAAAATTAAGATTATATTAGAGCTGTGTGCTTTCTGTGCTTCTCTATGGTGCGGAATGCTGGAGAGTTACTGAGAAGGAAATATCAAAATTGTCCTCTTTTCACACAACATGCCTAAGGAAAATTCTCCGAATCTTTTGGCCGAATACCATCTCCAACCAAGATCTGCTTACTCGGAGCAAGCAAGAGGACATGCACACCATCATAGCTGGCAGACGCTGGAGCTGGGTTGGCCATGTCCTCAGAAGAGACACCGATGCAATCACAAGAACAGCTATGCTATGGACCCCTGAAGGAAGAAAGACAGGTCGACCAAAAACAACTTGGCGGAGGACTGTGGAGGCTGAGATGCAAAGAATGAACCAGAGCTGGGGCACTGTACGAAGGATGGCCGCCGACCGAGCAAAGTGGAATCAATTTGTTGTTGCCCTACAAGACGCCACCAGGCGTGATGGCCACTGACCGCTTTGACGGTCGGTGGCTCAGGATCAAAGAAGAGAAAAGAATAAGAAGACGTTCCTAGAACGTCAAGGAGTAACGGCCAAGATGGTCCTGCGTCTTTCTATAAGACCCTCTTATGATGGCGTCTCGTACAAGTTCAATCCACTTCTACCTTCAATTGGTTCCTGAGATAGTACTTTCTGCTGGTACCACCAATAACTATGGTAAACGAAACGATCTTCTGAGTATTGCGTTTTCCAACCCATGGTTATGGGTCCCTATCTTCCCATTCCACCAACCCATTTATCTCAGAATTTACCCTCCATGAGAATTAACTTTAATCCCTCGGGATAAAACTTTCTTTACATTTAAATGGAATAGTGTCGTAGATTTTTGATAGGAGAATTAAGACTTGGGTTGGTCCCTTCTGAATAGGTTAGAATAAGTGATAGTCACAGTGAGAAGTAGTAATAGCAATAGATTTCCACGAGTGAGGTGGTAGAATAGTGATAGAGACTGTCTCTGAGAGCGGGAAATCTTCTCTCTCTCTCTCTCCCACCTATCATCTGCGACAGATCTAAAGTAGTCAGACAGTCTAACACATACACATTAAATATATATATATATATATATATATATATATATATATATATATATATATATATATATATATATATATATATATATATCCACTCACGTGCACGCACGTTCAAGTGACGACAGGTAGACACACAGACGTGGGAAACTATAACAAACGATTATATAGATATTTAGAACGAGCTGACCAACAGGCTGATTAATTTATTGTTAAGTTTATTTATCATTTGTAAACTTACGTCACAACATATATATAAAATTTACATCAAAAAGGCATATACACAAAGTCATAAGCAAATCAAGGAATGCTACAAGAACTGGTAGACCCACAGTGATAATCTTCCCTCAATGGATAGCCCACAGTCCCGTTAGAAGAAAGATGATAACCCAAAGAGTCCCCGATACATATGATTAAGTCTAAGAGTTTTCCCTGTTTAAGGTATGAACAGACCTGATACTATAAACTAGTTTAAGGAAAAATATTGTTAGCAACACAACCTTGCATGAAGAAAGTTATGACAGCAAATAGGTGTCAAAATACAGCGGTGAAATAACACTCAGACTTGCGTTCCCTCTTATTCATTCAACCGTGGCCACGTGTACACATTTATACTTACAGCTTTGATCGCTGCCTCTGGGAACATAATAAATTCTAGGACCTTCACACAGACCCTTAAATGCAGCCTCGACCAAGAAATCCCCAGTTCCAACAAGACGTACTGAATTTCTCTGTCTCAGGGAACGATTCCTTGGGTGTTCTTATTTTTCGGATGTCTGTTTAGTCACATAAAATTTGTCCAGGCACGGAAGTTAGCAGAGCACAATGTCACTAGCTTTGGTTTCTAGAATTAAGGAATGCCAGATCGGTGTCTACTTTCAGGAAGGTACTATATTTGGTCTCCACAATACTAGTCAAAAACTCTGTCGGAATGTTACTGATATTTTGCTTGCCACAACGGGCTGAACTGTACTGAAGTGTTATTCTGGAAGAATTAATTCTGGCGCGATAGGCCTCTTACTTCATTTAACTGTTAAAGCTTGTGTAATGAAAGTGATTAGTTTCTTCACAAATAATGTTCACGTACTAGAACGCTGGCAAAGTTGGGTACCACAGTTTCACTATATAAAAATGGAAAGAACACATATCAAATAATTTACATATATGTACTCAATATAACTTACATTTTTAAACTGCAAGCGTACCGCTTGACTTATCATTTAAATTCCCGTGACGTAAGTTATATTTAAAAATCAGCAATCCTCATGAATTAGGAACACGTGCGTATTCCGTCACCATTCATGAGGCTTCTAGCATTTATACGTTAGTTTAGAAAATTTTGTTCTCGTCTGATTATTTAGCAGTAAAATTAACTTCATTATAGCTACATTGTTGTTTAAGCTAGAAATTATAATTTATTCTGTTCTCCACTGAAACACGTCACTAGAAAATAATACAGACTATATAAATTTGGCACTCTGCACAAAATCTAACTAGTGAAATATGAAATAAGTGACTTAACACTTTAAACACTTCACAAAATACTAGAATATAATATATAATATTTTACCTCACACAGAACTACAGGTAGTCGCACAACTTAAGAATTATATGCTTATATTTATGGAAGTCTAGAAGTTCGACAAATTGTCGAAACAAACTGAGAAACTTCGCTATACAGCTTTTTCTCTTAGCACGAAACGTCCTGTCTACTGCGAATTTAGAGGACTGAATGAAAATAAAGTTTCAAACTCTGGTTATATCTTAAACCAGACAAAGAGGTAAACTTTTATTTCGCAAAACGAAATAATCCCCCTTTCCGTCTATATCACTTACGTAACTAGACGCTGGCAACAACATGCCAATGCCAAACCCGTGTCTTCGCACCTTACACCAACTATCTGACCGTGAGCGCGCGTGTCAGAGGCGAAATTCCAGACACTCTGTCTGCTCTGGGCGAGCATGGATGGCGCGATTCACACCTCCGTCCAGCTATCGGACCGTGAGTACTCATGGCAAGTGCGAGAAACGCGGTGACAGGTGAAAAATGCAGAAGAATATCTCGCCTATAAGTCTGGCGAAAACGAATATTCACAGTGTGTTTCGTCTGGTGCAGGGAAAGCTGTAGACTTATGTCTGCTCCTATGTCTGGCCAGACGAATATGTTCACAGTTTCGTCCAACTGACACCTAATGCCATAGAATGCATTCTCACGCCAAATCGTCTGGTGAGGGACTGAACGTTGCGTCATAACTGCGTTCTCAGTGTAATCAGCCATGAAATGCGTTTCTAAATGAGAAACGAAACTGGCGAAAGTGAGAATGGCAAAATAGTAATGTATTATAGTCGCAAACGAACGAATGCGAAAAAAAAAAACACAGGAAAAAGGTAAAGAGCGATAATAAAAATAGAGGATACGGGTGGAAAAAAAGAAGAGGAAAATATAGAGAATTCAATGATCATAACTCTCCGTGACAGAACGTCCCCCCTTTAAGATATGGAAGCACTCCATGTCTACGTTATGGAATTAAATTTCCTATATCCGTAGCTTCAGGGTGTCTGTCTTCTTCCATCTCATCTCCCCTCTCCATCTCTGTCCAATTCTTACTCAAGTCTACTCCCAAAGTTTCCTTTCTCTGGAATGTCTCCCATGCGCGCTTGTAAGAGCGTCGCCGCTTCTGACATTTTTCAAAGATTTCCTGTGATTGCAGTGGAGTTTCCCTGCCACTATCGTCATCTTCGTCAGTTTTGGCGATCGTCAGGAGATGGTCGGAGGTTGGCACTGGTTTTTCCAAGTATCTCTTTAAGAGATTAAATGGAAAACCTTCTTTTTTCCTTGAATAGAGATCTGGTAGTTAGCCTTAGAAATCTTTTTCAGGACGGTAAACGGCCCTTGCCATCCAATCCTCAGTTGGTTGTTCTTGGTAGGGAGTAACACCAAAACTTTCTCTCCTGCTTCCAATTCTTTCTCTTTCGCGACTTTCCTGTATCGGTTAGCGTGCTTTGTGCGTGCTCGCTTAAAGTTAGTCGTTGCTAGGTCCCATCCTAGTTTCAACCTTCCTTTTAAATCCGACACATATTTGCTTGCTGAGACAACTGTCTCATCAGCCTTCTGGTCAGTCAGTGACCAAAGTAAGGCTTCAAGCGGGCCCTTAATTGGTCTGCCGAATAAAAGCGTAGCTGGCGGAAATCCTGTGGAAGTATGAGGAGATTCTCTGTAGCCAAATAAAGCTGCAGGAATACAAAGATCCAATCTTCAGGTTTCACTTGTGCCAGTTTACTTAACATCATGTTGAGGTTTCCGTTAACACGTTCTACTAGCCCATTTCTGGCCAGAGTATAAGGCTTAGTGTAGATGTGCTGGTCCCTCAAGATCTTGACGATCTCATCCATCAACAGGTTTCGGTATGGAGATCCGTTATCCGTCAACACTTGTTGAGGGAATCCCAACCGAGTGAAAATCTGCACGAGGGCTTCTGCGACATGCTTGGCATCTGCGCATGTTAGCGGGATAGCTTCTGCCCATAAAGTGCATGTATCGACTAAGGTCAGGATAAACCTGTTCCTTCTTTTAGTCCTTTCTAAGGGTCCTAAAATGTCGATCACAACCCTTTCGAATGGTGTTCACACTATTGGCATTTCACCCAAAGAGACTGGGGGTGCCCGTTGCTTGGGTGGCACACGTTGGCACTTGGCACAGGATTTGACATACCTGATAATATCCGTGTTTACTCCTGGCCATCAATAATGAGTGGTTATCCGTTGGTTTGTGGTGTTCTGTCCCATATGTCCGCTGAAGGGAAGAGAGTGCCCCATTTCTAGGATTTGGCTTCTGTACTGTTTCGGTACTAGGAGCTGGTTGTAACCTTGGTCAGGCTTGCCCGTTCTGCGATAAAGTACGCCATCCTTAGAAAAAATGTCCCCGTGCTGTCTGGGTTCCTTAGCCATGGGCAGTTTCCTAAAGCAAGATGCCAAAGTAGGGTCCTTGTATTGCGCTTCTTTAAGTTCCATGGGTAACAAATTAGGCGCAGGCTCCCGTTCCTTCTTGGTTTGCCCTCTTGTAGTTACTGCTGCCACAATCGGCTCTTCCGGTTTCCCGATACGCACGTATCTCCCGCCAAGTATGACTGGGTAGATGGGATCATCCATAACAGCCGCTTTGATCACACCTCTGACAAAATCAGAGTGGATCTCCACCAATGCAATGGGAAGCGCTGTAGGTGCATCACTCTTACGAACTCCACAAAGTTGGACGGTCTCTCCTGTCTCTTGACCGGGTTTGACCAGGTTTCTGGCAACAATGCAATCATAAGAAAGCCCCGTGTCAAATAAACAAGAAGTTTGAGAACCGTTCAATGTAACAGTACCTCGCGTAGAGGGTCTGTCTCCCTCTACAGGTTGGGAATCACTGTCAATAATTCCGCCTTGCGAGACTGTTAGTAAGCATCTGATGCGTTTAGGCTCGGTGTGCTCACTCTGATCATTAGTCCCGTGCTCAGGGGTTCTCCCTTTGCCACCTTGTCCTTTCTGGCTGCGCTGCCATGTAGGGCGGTCGGGTTGATCAGACTGTTTACTGTGGTTGGGGTACTTGTTTTTGTAGAACTTGGATTTTTCAGGAGGGGGGTTTTGAGGTCCAGTTTCTCGGTGGTTATTCGGGTTGGAAGCGCGAGAAGCATGAGAAGACTGGTCTGGATTATTTTTCCGAAAATGCTCCTCTGTCGGTTTACGTTTTGTGGCCGGCAGTTCAGCCAGCGCATTGTGATATCGCTCAGACTTTTCTAAGATGTCTTCAAGCTTTTCTGCCCCCTGCTCGGCTAGGAATCTCCGGGTATCAGCAGACAAAGTGTTCTTTATTTGTTATGTTAAAACAAATTCCTCCAGACCTTCATAGGTAGAGGGGAGCTGTGAAACCTCAAGGCACTTTGTTAGGTATCCCTTCAAACGAGATGAAAACTGCTGGAAAGGTTCAGAGCTCTCCTTCCTGCTGTTGCGAAACAGTTGCAAAAATTTGCGAGCATTCATTTCAAAACGCTCAAGCAAAGCTTTCTTCAACAAGTCATAGTTGTCTTGTTGGCCACTTTTCAGTTTAGAATAAACATCGTAAGCAGAACCTTTAAGGGCCTGGGAAAGTTTCATACACCAACGCGACCTCTCTAAACCGTACAGTGTTGCAATTTTCTCAAATTTTTCTAGCCATGTGTCAATCTTCTCATTATGACAAGGGAAAGACTCAAGAGTGAAAGACATAGCGAGATTGAGTGTTAGAAGGATCAGTTAAGGAAGAATGAGGAGAAGACTCTCCATTGCTGGAGGTAGAGGCAGCGCCACGACTTTGGAATTCTAGAGTTTTGAGCGCCAACTCATGCTGTCTCTCCTTCTCTCTTTCCTCCCTCTCTTCTCTCTTTCCTCACGCTCCTCCCTCTCCTTCTCATGCTGTCTCTCCTTCTCTCGTTCTCTCTCCCTGCGGATTTCCATTTCCTCGTCCATCTTCTTCTGCTCTCTAGCTTCAGCTGCTTTCCTCTCCGCATCATATCTTTCCAGTTCGTCTCTGACAAAAGCTTTCGCTTCTTCTCCGTCCAAACCTTCTTGTCTCGCTTCATCTCTGAGGAGTTGTCTAAGCTTTGCCCTTTCTGCCATAATAAATCACTGGCTGAGATTTAGACGAGAAAGAGATAAGAAAAGGATACACTGGTTCCTACCACTTACGAGAAAATACCAAACAAAGGATGATATACTTATAACCTGGGATACCTCCTCCAAAACTATAGTATCTAACTATCGCTGCTATTAATCGGCAATAAAGCACCTAATGCAGACGACTACGCCAAATAAATGGTAGTTAAGATTACTCACTGAAAAATAAGTTGCTACAGTGGAAACAAAATAATTATTGCAAAAATTATAAGAGAAAAAAAATTTTCCTAAATTTTTTAATCCACTATCAAGTTTACCCCTGACGATAGTTAGGGTAAGGGAGGCAATTAATCTGGACAAATAGTCCGAAACGCACTCCTTAGCTTTGCTCAAACACCTACTTCTTCAAACCCTTGTGAATGTTATACACTCACAAAACTTTACCAGCGTTTAGTATTACAAAATCCGTAATTAACATATATTACGACAAAATCAACCTGTAAACCAAATGTATAATGCTCAATAATGCTGTGGAAAAACAATTATTAGCCGTGTGGTCAGCACTCCCATAAACAGATCGATATGTCTAGGGGATAGTTATTATTTTTTTTAAAAGATACAAAACTCACAAGACATCACACTCTTACTCTATATCAGAATAAAGAAAAATCTCAGACGAGCTGATATTTGTCGTCTCGTCTTCCTATTCTAAGTTCAAAAACCGGAAACGAGCCCACATTTGTCGTACTCGTCTTCCTATTCTAAGTTCAAACATCCTTCGGACGAGACCACATTTGTCGTAGATTTTTGATAGGAGAATTAAGACTTGGGTTGGTCCCTTCTGAATAGGTTAGAATAAGTGATAGTCACAGTGAGAAGTAGTAATAGCAATAGATTTCCACGAGTGAGGTGGTAGAATAGTGATAGAGACTGTCTCTGAGAGCGGGAAATCTTCTCTCTCTCTCTCTCACCTATCTTCTACGACAGATCTAAAGTAGTCAGACAGTCTAACACATATACATTAAATATATATATATCCACTCACGTGCACGCACGTTCAAGTGACGACAGGTAGACACACAGACGTGGGAAACTATAACAAACGATTATATAGATATTTAGAACGAGCTGACCAACAGGCTGATTAATTTATTGTTAAGTTTATTTATCATTTGTAAACTTACGTCACAACATATATATAAAATTTACATCAAAAAGGCATATACACAAAGTCATAAGCAAATCAAGGAATGCTACAAGAACTGGTAGACCCTCAGTGATAATCTTCCCTCAATAGATAGCCCACAGTCCCGTTAGGAGAAAGATGATAACCCAAAGAGTCCCTGATACATGTGATTAAGTCTAAGAGTTTTTCCTGTTTAAGGTATGAACAGACCTGATACTATAAACTAGTTTAAGGAAAAATATTGTTAGCAACACAACCTTGCATGACGAAAGTTATGACAGCAAATAGGTGTCAAAATACAGCGGTGAAATAACACTCAGACTTGCGTTCCCTCTTATTCATTCAACCGTGGCCACGTGTACACATTTATACTTACAGCTTTGATCGCTGCCTCTTGTGGCCGAGGAGTGGACGGGAACGGCACCCAATCAAGTTAGATGTGACCGGGCTTGGTCACGGTGACAAATCAAGTCTAGTGTGACAGGGTGAGAATGGGGCGGAATCTTTTATCAATGTTCATCTGTTGTTTTACTGGCGACTGCCAGAGATGGTGATTACAGAATAGGAACATAACCCAGGTGATTCTTTTGGAGACTCGTAACTGTGTTTATGTTTTAGGCTGCATGATCGTCGAAAATATGGTAACATTCTTTTCTCAATTACCTGATGTAAACAAACGACACTTCCTACTGACGTTCAGGAAATAAGTTCAAGCTGGATTAAATATGAATGAACACCTTTATTAAGTGTCTGCACACTCTGACAACTTCATAATAGTTTATAAATACATGTGCTTCTGTGGTATACAAACCAGTCATCCCAAGAAATAACACACAGCCATCGAACTTACAAGATGGTCCAAACCCCAAAATCACTGCCTCGCTCGTCTCGTGCCTAAAACCAACTCACTTAACTCCCTTCTCTCAAACCATAACTTCCGTCCTAACTACTGAACAATTCTGCCCCAAGTTTGATGACGTCATTTCTTAACCTTTAATTAAATCACTCATAGGATTTGTGACTAGTGTTATTACACTAACTAGACACGTTCAAATACTTAGTGTTTAATCTTGCTAAGTATTCTTACCCTAACTATAATTAAGTGGCAGCACCTTAGTGTTAATCCGACGTAACAGTCCGTACTGTCACATACGCCCGGGGCCACTAAAGTGTATCCCGCAGGAGACACTTTATTCCCTAGAAAAAAATTTACTAACTCTAAAAAAAAATTTATTGGGATTAATGTATCCCACCATAAATCATGTCAGAAGGACTACAATAAACAATAGATGGGAATAATGGATGAAATAACACCATTAACATTTCACACACAAAAATCGATCATGAAGGAGTAGGGACTGATGGACATAACATAAACGATGGACACATGGAAAAAAAAAACTATGGAGGTTATGGTAGCTACAATTAGTACTAATAAGTGGCCAAAAAAAAATATTGGCAAAATAGAACAGTAACTAACATTCATTAACGAACTAACAAAACACTTTATGGGTTGATAGTCATCAATATCTTTCACACTTGTGCGAATCATAAAACATAAAATAACATGACAAGCGAGTTAACGTCGCAAGGAAAAAACTGGCAAACAAATTAAAAAAATATAGCAGGTGCACATAAAATATGGCGGATGCCCAAAATGGCTGTCACCCTACACTTCACTGAAGTGGGTGATGAAAAAAAAACATATGAATGGAGGAAATGGAAATAGAACCACAGAACGTGGTGGCAAAGTATGGGTAAAATGGGTAAGTCTCATTAAAAAAATGACTTTGCCGGTGTAACAATAACCGGAAACAATGAATGGAATGGAAACATGGTAATCAACGGACAATGGTATAGAATATATAAATGGGCAAATAGTTAAATCACATGTATGAGTGTCGGTGTAACAATAACTGAAAATGCAAACAATCATAATGCAATATGGTGTCATCATCATAATAAACCGTGAATGATGCCAGCATTAGTGGCGGGTGAAGATGTACATTAGTTAATCACTTTTATTTGGTACAACAGAACGATGTAAACCTTAAAAAAAATCTGGGTAAAATCTTACGTCAGAAACATGGCAACAAGAAAAACAGAAAAAAAAACAACAAAAAAAAAAAATCATAGGGGCATACAAGATGGTCAAATATTACATTAGTCAAAATAATGTGACATAATGACGCTAACGCGTGTAAAAGGGAACTACATCAACTACAATATATCAGGACTGCAGAGATCGTCTGAGTTGGTTGATCTCCATCAGCAGTGGTCGAAAGGATGTTGTAAGGGAAATGTTCATGTACCGGTAGATTCAGCAATGTCTTTCTTGCGGACGAAAATGTAACAGCTCTCCATAAATAACGGCTGTTGGACTTTCCTATCTGAACTGGAAATGTGCGTAAAGTGTGTAACCCAGATGTTCAAGGATGCGTAACTATTGGTCTTCACGGTAGCATCAGGATCAAGCAATTCAGCAGGAGGGTATTGTGTAGGAGACGTGCATCGGAAGACACGAGAAGCAGGGTCGACTTCATGCTAAAAATAATAGCAGGGCAGGAAATGTCAACCTGACCGGAGACGGCATCTGGAGGTAAGTGCAGTTCAATTTGTAAACATCTTTGCAAAAATGTTCATTGCTTCCAATCTTTCAATGGCATACAATAAGAGGCGAGGATCGTACTGTGTAGGTTGGAATGAATTAACAATAGCAGGGACTACGGGAGTGGACGAAAACAACGGGAAGGTCGGGGTGGAGGCTGCGGACTGGTATGAGGATAACGGAGGGGAACACGCAATCTACGGGACGGAGGTGTGACAGGGGGAGGGAGAGGCGGAGGAGAGGGACTACGGTAAGGAGAATGAACAGAACCACGGGAGCGACGAAAACGGGTTCGTACATGGGCGGCCCGCTGGTGAAGGGGCTTAGGAAAGGGAACAGAATCGTAAATGAATTTTGGATGACGACGTCTAAAGAGAAAACGAGCTGAGGGAAGAGGAACATCAGGTCCAATATCAAAAGAAGAATAATCGGGGGAAGAGTCAAGATCACTAATCTCATTTTTCGGCCAATAAATTCTACGGCCTTCGTCGTCCGTTATATGCTGGAGCTCATCCGACCTGTATCCAATTTCGTCGGGGCCCATAACTCTATCCTCCCCACTTGACGAATCGAATTCTGATTCTATGTCAAGCTGGTACTTTTCTTGTACTGTATCAAGGTCGGAGGGAGGCGGAGGAAAATAACCATAAGGAGAAAGAGAAGGTTCAACATCTGAAGAGTCAGTCTCATGTTCTGTATCAAGGTCGGAGGGAGGCGGAGGAAAATAACCATAAGGAGAAAGAGAAGATTCAACATCTGAAGAGTCAGACTCAAGTTCTGTATCAAGGTCGGAGGGAGGCGGAGGAAAATAACCATAAGGAGGAAGAGAAGATTCAAAATCTGAAAAGTCAGACTCAGGTTCTTTATCAAGGTCGGAGGGAGGCGGAGGAAAATAACCATAAGGAGGAAAAGCGGGGTCAGAAGAGAGATGAACAGAGGGAGGAGAAGCGGGGTCTGAAGGGAGGTGAACAGAGGGAGGAAAAGCGGGGTCTGAAGAGAGGTGAACAGAGGGAGGAAGGGAGGTATGGACAGGAGCTGTGGCAGTAATAGGAGGTACAATAATATCATGCTGAGGCGAAGCATGAGAGGGGCCTGGAGTAACGGAGGGTAACTCAGCCAATCGAGCGTCACGGGAGTGGATACGTGAGTATAGCTCAGGAAGAGGGATATGAACCTCAGCGGTGGAACAGGAATGATAACGTCTGTTAAAGGTTTTTCTCCACTGTGTTACTGGCTTTATATATGCTCTTAGTCCATTTTCTGTCGTTACCATACATCTTTCTTTGTCACTGGTAACATTATTTATTTCAAATATCTTTCCTTGTTTGATTACATTGATAACGTTTCTCACTGTAATTCGACAGTGTCTTTTATTGAGACTGTTCCAGTGTGCCCTTCCAGCAGCTGTTTGTTGCTGTGACAATTGTTGTTGAAGCAGATGGTTTTTCTTTTGCAACAAAAATACTTGATGCTCTAGCTGTTGAATGGGTGAATCCATCATAAAAAAACAGTTACGAGCTGGTCACAGGCACCAAATCCAATAGCTGAATCCATCGTAAAAAGGCAGTTACGAGCTGGTCAACGGCACCAAATCAAATAGCTGAATCCATCGTAAAAAAGGCAGTTACGAGCTGGTCAACGGCACCAAATCAAGTTATGTGGCCGGGGAGTGGACGGGAACGGCACCCAATCAAGTTAGATGTCACCGGGCTTGGTCACGGTGACAAATCAAGTCTAGTGTGACAGGTTGAGAATGGGGCGGAATCTTTTATCAATGTTCATCTGTTGTTTTACTGGCGACTGCCAGAGATGGTGATTACAGAATAGGAACATAACCCAGGTGATTCTTTTGGAGACTCGTAACTGTGTTTATGTTTTAGGCTGCATGATCGTCGAAAATATGGTAACATTCTTTTCTCAATTACCTGATGTAAACAAACGACACTTCCTACTGACGTTCAGGAAATAAGTTCAAGCTGGATTAAATATGAATGAACACCTTTATTAAGTGTCTGCACACTCTGACAACTTCATAATAGTTCATAAATACATGTGCTTCTGTGGTATACAAACCAGTCATCCCAAGAAATAACACACAGCCATCGAACTTACAAGATGGTCCAAACCCCAAAATCACTGCCTCGCTCGTCTCGTGCCTAAAACCAACTCACTTAACTCCCTTCTCTCAAACCATAACTTCCGTCCTAACTACTGAACAATTCTACCCCAAGTTTGATGACGTCATTTCTTAACCTTTAATTAAATCAGTCATAGGATTTGTGACTAGTGTTATTACACTAACTAGACACGTTCAAATACATAGTGTTTAATCTTGCTAAGTATTCTTACCCTAACTATAATTAAGTGGCAGCACCTTAGTGTTAATCCGACGTAACAGTCCGTCCTGTCACACTCTGGGAACATAATAAATTCTAGGACCTTCACACAGACCCTTAAATGCAGCTTCGACCAAGAAATCCCCAGTTCCAACAAGACGTACTGAATTTCTCTGTCTCAAGGAACGATTCCTTGGGTGTTCTTATTTTTCGGATGTCTGTTTAGTCACATAAAATTTGTCCAGGCACGGAAGTTAGCAGAGCACAATGTCACTAGCTTTGGTTTCTAGAATTAAGGAATGTCAGATCGGTGTCTACTTTCAGGAAGGTACTATATTTGGTCACCACAATACTAGTCAAAAACTCTGTCGGAATGTTACTGATATTTTGCTTGCCACAACGGGCTGAACTGTACTGAAGTGTTATTCTGGAAGAATTAATTCTGGCGCGATAGGCCTCTTACTTCATTTAACTGCTAAAGCTTATGTAATGAAAGTGATTAGTTTCTTCACAAATAATGTTCACGTACTAGAACGCTGGCAAAGTTGGGTACCACAGTTTCACTATATAAAAATGGAAAGAACACATATCAAATAATTTACATATATGTACTCAATATAACTTACATTTTTAAACTGCAAGCGTACCGCTTGACTTATCATTTAAATTCCCGTGACGTAAGTTATATTTAAAAATCAGCAATCCTCATGAATTAGGAACACGTGCGTATTCCGTCACCATTCATTAGGCTTCTAGCATTTATACGTTAGTTTAGAAAATTTTGTTCTCGTCTGATTATTTAGCAGTAAAATTAACTTCATTATAGCTACATTGTTGTTTAAGCTAGAAATTATAATTTAATCTGCTCTCCACTGAAACACGTCACTAGAAAAATAATACAGACTATATAAATTTGGCACTCTGCACAAAATCTAACTAGTGAAATATGAAATAAGCGACTTAACACTTTAAACACTTCACAAAATACTAGAATATAATATATAATATTTTACCTCACACAGAACTACAGGTAGTCGCACAACTTAAGAATTATATGCTTATATTTATGGAAGTCTAGAAGTTCGACAAATTGTCGAAACAAACTGAGAAACTCCGCTATACAGCTTTTTTCTCTTAGCACGAAACGTCCTGTCTACTGCGAATTTAGAAGACTGAATGAAAATAAAGTTTCAAACTCTGGTTATATCTTAAACCAGACAAAGAGGTAAACTTTTATTTCGCAAAACGAAATAATCCCCCTTTCCGTCTATATCACTTACGTAACTAGACGCTGGCAACAACATGCCAATGCCAAACCCGTGTCTTCGCACCTTACGCCAACTATCTGACCGTGAGCGCGCGTGTCAGAGGCGAAATGCCAGACACTCTGTCTGCTCTGGGCGAGCATGGATGGCGCGATTCACACCTCCGTCCAGCTATCGGACCGTGAGTGCTCATGGCAAGTGCGAGAAACGCGGTGACAGGTGAAAAATGCAGACGAATATCTCGCCTTTAAGTCTGGCGAAAACGAATATTCACAGTGTGTTTCGTCTGGTGCAGGGAAAGCTGTAGACTTATGTCTGCTCCTATGTCTGGCCAGACGAATATGTTCACAGTTTCGTCCAACTGACACCTAATGCCATAGAATGCATTCTCACGCCAAATCGTCTGGTGAGGGACTGAACGTTGCGTCATAACTGCGTTCTCAGTGTAATCAGCCATGAAATGCGTTTCTAAATGAGAAACGAAACTGGCGAAAGTGAGAATGGCAAAATAGTAATGTATTATAGTCGCAAACGAACGAATGCGAAAAAAAAACTCAGGAAAAAGGTAAAGAGCGATAATAAAAATAGAGGATACGGGTGGAAGAAAAGAAGAGGAAAATATAGAGAATTCAATGAACATAACTCTCCGTGACAAATAGCTTTCGCTTTACATTACATTTAAATGAAAAGGTTAATAATACAGATAGAATATGTTTACATTTACATTTTCACCGATTTTCACATATTAAACTTCACATGGTAATATACATGTATATGTTAGTTCACATGTTAGTAATAAAATATAGACTGTAAAATGACAACTTACACCAATCCTGGCTCACAGACTTTTTGCTTTTGCTCAGATGAATAAAAGAGACTTGAATCGGCCTCTTACATGCGACTGGGGTGTCGTTAATTTAATAAGTTCCCTCTCTGACTTCGTGTGTGGTCCTTCAGTTTTCTCAGTCCCAGTTTCCTTATTTAATATGAAAGACATTTCCTGGGTTATGTAAGTCCATCCAAAATTCTCCAATAAAAGGTGTCCGGTATGTTAAGAAGGAATTCTGAATTCGAGGCTTCACTCTAGCAAGGTCTGGTATTTTGGCAAGCGATCTTCACTGTGGAATAACACTGAAACGTGTCAGGTTATATTCCCAGTCTCCCACATATCTGTTTGCCTCAGAACTATACCCTCTCTGAGCATTAATGTTAATCCCAGTGAGCGGAAAACATTAATTGCATTTATATTGAACATGTTTACATTTACATTTGCACTGGTTGAAAAGGTTAATATAATAAGTATGTACATCATTTCTGTCATTTTCCACTTCCTATTCCATATGGAACTGAGACTACCTCAGCTTTTGGTTCTCTATGAGAAACCCGCACAAAGCAGTCACCAGCTTTTGCAGTGGTGGTTTATACGAAAACCATCATTCTATAAGCTGAGGTTGCCAGCCTCGTATGACTTGGCCATCCACTAGCTACTAGCAATTTTCACATATTAATAATGCAAAATATAGAATTATAAAATCTACAACTCATCCCAAATACATGAGCAGAATACAGAGACTTCTGGCTCAGAGAAAGTTTCGGCAACATGGTTAAGGTGCCTCTTACACGTGGTCTGGAGTATTACTTTGAAAATAGAATCCCACTATGACTTAGTGTTCAGGTTCCTATGATTCCGGGAATTCCGTATTAATAAAGGTAGAGTTGTCGTTGTGTAAATCCACAAGATGCTCAAACACGTTCTCTGGTCTTTTTAAAGTGGAATCCTGAACTTATTCCTTATTCTGACTTGTCTGGCTGTCTTCTTGACGAATTGAATTTCACAGTGTCGCAAACTCAAAAGGCGCTGTATTATAAGGCAACATTCGGCCCACGCATTCAGACTGCTACTATATGACAAGGCTTCAATAAGAAATGTTGTATTTAACATCTCAAATGCCAAACCAATAACATACAATATGTATAAATGTGTAGGGGTATTTTCCTTCTCATGGAAAACTCCTGCTTGATACACACAAAAAGTGTGATGTTTACAAGTTACCTCCCATACAAGGCATCTCGTTGTCTGTTTATTTTCGATCAAGTTTAAACTCACGATGTCATAATCTAACACAAGTTATCTCTTTCAATTTGGATTCCTATCCTCCGACAAGTCTATCCGGACATGGTTATGTCATTCACCCGGTCCAGCCAACTTTGTCAACAGCTTGGTCAGACAGAAACTATAATCAGTGATAAGATAATCGACTGTGGCCATCCCACACACACTGTCTGAGCGGAAATTTGTTAAAGCTAAAACGCAAACAACATTTTACTCTACATATTCAGGTGTCAAAATGAGTTCAAACGAAAGTCATTGATTATCATAATCCGCAAGAACGGTCGATGACGCTCCGACATGACAAGAATTGAAGAAAGGGAGTGTAAACAATGAATCGAAAATAACAAATATTGTCAGAGGTGGGTAAAAGAAAGTGAAAAGCACAGAATGAATTACAGGATGGAACATTTTGTGTGTGATGAAACAAGTGAAATCTAAATCACGAAATCAAATGGGGAATGACTCGCTGGATGCATGTCTCCGACTTGCTACCACTAACATTGACACTGATATCAAGACTCTGGTTAAAGAAAATCCACACCCACAATTTTCTAGTAGGATGTAAGAATAAAATGATCACAAATGGCCCGTGAACGTTAAATCTTTGGCTTATGTGGCCCTCGGGGTTGAATCAGTTGGATCACCCTGTGCTAAAGACAAGGTAATGATCCTCACAAACTCTCTATCAGTCATCACTGCCCTCAAGAACAAGATGAATTAGACATCCTGGCAGAAGCACTAATGGAAACCAACTATGACTTCAAGAAAATAAAAGTACTGTGGACAAGGCTACATATTAAGAGATAATAGCAATAATCAGAAATAATTATACAGAAATATGGCAGAAGGAACATCCATAGTCCGATAATGCAGAACCATACTATACATGACCAAGAATTGATCAAGTGATAATGTTCAGACTAAGATCCGGCCATTGCAGACTCACACACCATCTTTCCAGCAAAATGAAAATTGGACAGACATATGTGTGCACACGTGGGGAGGACAAACAGACATATGTGTGCACACGTGGTGAGGACAAACAGACATATGTGTGCACACGTGGGGAGGACAAACAGACTGTTGACTCCATTCTTATTTGTTGAGTTCAGTTTATATATGAAGAGATAACTTAAAACGCGAATGGTTGAAATGAACAAAATGTCAACAATGTTCTTCAAACGACACTCCAACAAGTAGTGATCAACTGGTCACTGATAGGCAGCACGCAAGGCTGTGATGAATGTACATAGATTTTATTGAACGTGACATATACGGCGTTGAACAAGACAGTCATAGTTACAGGTGCAAAAAGGTCATACATCACAATGTTGATCATCACTTTTCAAGGGATGAAGATTCTCTAACAATATAGTCCTCTTATTCAAGTGTCTAAGGATCCCTTCCTTTGCCATAGTATATGTATTGTAATAACGTCCGTTAACCTTCTCTCAAGGACGTATCTTATGACCAACGGATTCATACTCAATGAGTAATATTTCTTATCAGACTTGCCATGATTCCAGGCTTCCTTCCTACAATACTTAGGCAGTTTATATATATAAATATCCAAATAAAGTCATCTCCAACAATACGACCAGGTTAGAATTCTGTGTTGACTAACCTCTCTATATCCCTGCCATGACTTTGGCATTTACTAACATACGGCATATAAAACATGAGAAGCATATAATTCAATCAACTTTGTGTACTCGTAGGTATTCTTCCTCTACGGTAATTCAAAAGGCTACCGACTCCGTCTGTCCATTCTAGAAAATATCATACAGCGATGGATTTCCCGCTAGATCAGAACTATGAGCGGCCTTACACTTTAATTTACTCAATAAACATTTAATGACATGGGGCGACACTTACTTGATCCTACTACTGTTGGCTTCAACATGAACCAGTAGAGATCATACAACATAATGGCTTCTTCCACACTTGCCAGCAAAATTCCAAGGAAATATATATCGGACATAAACATGGTCCGTACAGCCCCGACAAAACATGACGTCACAAACTACTCAACTAGGTTACCCGTGCGTCCCAAAGCAACACTCACTGCTTTGTGCACGTCAGTGCGCGAATCATTCGACCGCACAAATAATATAACTATCTCAAGACTGGTGCGTACATTTGGCAGGACCGACGACTACCCCCTTAGGTAATAAATGTACGTAACAGCTCCCTTATTACCTCCCCTTAAAAAAAAATTAATTCTATTAATTTTTTTCGAACTAATTACTCGAGAGAGGTGAGTCAAAACTACAACAATATATGAAAAGCATGAAGTTATATCATATTAAGAAAAGAATATTAAATTGAAATTAATATAACTAAATGACAGTATGCATTAAAGCACACATCCACCATCGACCTACTTTGGAACGATGTGGTAATATAAAACAAGTTGAAAAATGAAAAATGAAGAAACCATAAAAAAAAAAAAAGATGATAATAAAATTCAACTAAGTTTTCAAAAAAAAAAAAATTTGAAACATATGATTTCAAAATGAAAATGAACAGCAACACTGATGATAATCAATGATAAGAGAATCAATAGAACAGAAAATTTTAAAATACAACATGCAAAATGAAACAAAGCATAATTAAACACTTTAAGAAGCAACGCACTTACTGTTATCTAACACTAGTACGTTTGACTAGTTATCTAAAAGTGAGATATCATGTAGTGGGATATGTGAATACACGTATTGCAAGAAACTAATAAAGTTAGTAGATGTGTGATTTATAATCAATCAAATAGATTAAGTTGAATTAATCTAACTTATATATTCCTTAATTACTAACAAATAACTAGTTAACAATATATTCTAAATAATTCCAGTATCACTCATTGTCAATGTTCAGTTGTAACTAGTTAGTAATAGACGCGACGATGTACTGAATGTTCTATACAAGATAAAATATATTCTCGCACACGCCATGTAGTGTAATATGTTCCATAGGAATAACAAATGTATATTTGTCGCTCTTAACAATGTTGCCATATTAATAAAAAGTTACTGTAGTACCAATGTTACCGTTCTAACAAAACGTTACTACACAAAAAGTCATGTTATAATTAAGAAGTAAGTATATCCTGGAAGTTATACTTGTACGAATAATGCAGATCTATACATAGTCTTTACAGATGTACAATCAATGACACTGTACATAGTTATTCATGTTTCGGTGAGGATGTTTCACCATCTTGAAGTGGTTTAGTTTCGACACGTTCACTTGGGCATCTTGAAAGACAGTCTGCAAACACATTCTGCACTCCAGGAATAGCTCGTATCTCAAAATGGAACGGTTGAAGAGCTATAGCGTAACGCGCTGACTTTGATGACTTAACGTTCCCTGTATTCAGTGCGGTAAGAGCTTTCTGGTCAGACTCCACCACAAAGTGTGAGCCGAGAAGGTAACGTTCCAGTTTTGTGATTGACCAGACAAGAGCGAGGAGCTCTTTATCTAGAACGGAATACTTCATCTCGCTCGTCGTAAGCTTTCTGGATACGTACATAATCGGAAATAAGGTGCCTCCGTATTCCTGCATTAAAACTGCCGCGATAGCGTAGGAAGAAGCATCACTGCGAAGAACAAAGGTGAGATCTTTGTTAGGCAACCTTAAAAAAGGCTTATTTGAAAAAAATTGTTTTATATAATCTAAAGCCGTTTGATGATCCTGCGACCACTTTATTACATTAGGTGTGCCTTTCTTCAGTAACGAAGAAAGAGGTGCAGTTATAGTAGACAAATGAGGGATGAATTTAGAATAGAACTGTATTAGTCCTAAGAGCGACCTCACTTGTTTTTTTGTCTTAGGTGCTGAGATGTTTAAAATTTTAGAGACGTTACTGTCTTCTGTATACATTAAACCGCGACCTATACGGTGACCAAGAAATGAGATGTCATGAAAACCGACAAAAGCCTTTGAAGGTTTCGCTGTTAAGTTATAATCCCGTAAGGTAGAAAGTAAAGATTTTAAACCCTGAATATGTTCATCCCAAGAGTCACTGAAAAGACAGATGTCATCTATATAAGTAATGACATCGGGACGATGAGACAATATGCGGCGCATCATGCGTACAAAGGTAGCTGGCGCATTCATTAACCCGAATGGCATAAAATTCCATTGAAAAAGACCCCGTGGTGTCGAGAAAGCGGTGAATGGCTTTGATTTAGGAGTGAGTGGCACTTGCCAATAACCCTTTGAAAGGTCAAATTTCGAAAAGAATGTGGCATGAGATAATTTCTCTAATAAGTCATCTAAAAGAGGTAATGGTTCCGCATCGAATTTTGTAACTTTGTTTAATTTCCTGTAATCTACGCAAAGACGTATATTGTTGTCTTTCTTCCTAATGATTACCATGGAAGAAGAATATGGTGATGAAGATGGTTCAATTATATTTAATTGGAGCATCTCATCCAATTCCTTATCAACCTTATCACGAAAGTGTAAAGGAATAGGATATGGGCGAACTCGAATAGGCGTATCGTCAGTCAGAATAATGTCATGTTGGATGACTGACGTATGACCTGGGATGTCAGTGAGGACATCCTCATACGAGTGTAGAATATTAGAGACTTGCTGACGTTGATCAGCCGAAAGAGTAGATGAGATCGTAACATCATTCCATTTCTCAGTGGAATGGAGTGGTACAACTGGTATTGGTAGTTGTACATCATCGAAAGAAGATTCCTCTTCTTGGATGACTGACAAACTAGAATAGTGTTGAATAGGTGGTGTAGGATCGTCAGTTGCCTGAAACACTGACTGTAGATAATCAGGACGTGAGTAATACTCCTTCAACATGTTAATGTGGAAGGTTTTATGTTTACCATTAACATCAACGATGTAGTCGACATCGGATATTCTTGAGATGATCCTGAAAGGACCTCTCCAGGTAATTAAAAGACGATTGTTATGCGTAGGTAGTAAGACAAAAGCTTCATCACCAGGTATGAGCTGGCGAAGACGTCTATACTTGTTTGCAAATAGACGAGCTTTTTCTTTGGCTTGTTCAGATGATGCAGTAGCTAGTCTACAAGCATCTATGATTCTCTTTCTCAGAGAGATCACATACTCATAAGAGGATTGAGTTTCCTCTTCAATATTCTCGTCAACCAATAAGTCGTGGATTAACGACATAGGACCGCGTGGTTGCATGCCAAAAACAAGCTGGAATGGAGAAAACCCCGTTGCTTGATTTTGCACCTCGCGATACGCAAAGAGACAAGCGGGTAGGACCCGATCCCAGTCTTGGGGATGGTCTTGAGTCATCTTACCCAACAACTGCTTGAGTGTCCTATTGAGACGCTCAATTAACCCATTTGACATCGGATGATAAATAGAACTAGAGATCTGTCTATACCTAATGTCTTCATAACTTGAGACATGGATTCAGAAATGAACTGAACCCCATGATCCGACAAGATTTTCCGTGGAAAACCAATGCGTGAGAAGATTAACATCAATGCCTCTGCTACACTGGCAGATGAGGTGTTCTTGAGAGGGATGGCCTCAGGCCAACGAGTGCACATATCAATGCACGTAAGGATATGCGTATGCCCTCTAGCAGATGGAAGTATCGGACCAATAATGTCAATGGCCATTTTATCAAATGGTCTAATCGGGATGTCCGCAGCTTGAATAGGAGCCGCATGAAATGGACCCCGTACCTTAACTTCCTGACATATCAAACAAGACCGACAATAGAGAGTGATGTCCTTATGGACGCCTGGCCAGTAGAATGCCGAAAGCACTCTGGATTTGGTACGCGAAAAACCCATATGGCCCGCACATTGCGAGTCATGCGCATGTCGTAAAATACGAGATCTCATACAGGATGGGACTAGAATCTGAGAACATAAGGATGAATCCTTTTCCCGTATTACTCTAACCAAAATCCCATTTTTTAAGTATAAAGTCATGTCTAGATTTTGCAAGTTTGTTGCTTGTATTCTTTTTGTTCACATACTGAAAAATTTTTTTTAATGAATCATCATTCTTTTGCAATGTTGCAAACAACTCCCGTGAGATAGGAGCATCATCATCACAAGTGGTATGAACTGTAGGTTCAATAGGTGTATCATGCGACATATTAGTAGCTTGCGCTCTAGTTACTACTGCATTTGCAGTTTGAATATGTCGCTCTTCCCATTCAGCTATTTGTTGGGGTGAACACTCTTTAATACCATGTATGCGACCAAGAATCAAATCACAAATTGGATTTGGAAGAAGACATGCTTGGATCTGTCCTGAAAAAAATGGAGTATGAAGTGTTATAATGGCTGTGGGGAATGTTTCCACAGTTCCGCCAAACGTGACACATTTCACAACCCTGCCCGTCGCACAACTAGGGTCGATCAGCGATGTCCGGACGCCCACTGTCGTACAACCTGAGTCGAATAAAAGAGAGCATGAAATATTGTTAACAAATCCTCTGTTAAACTTAAGAGAGCCCTGTCCATGGTGTACTGACGCAGGAGTGGCCATGCAGACTGCAGGTAGACTAGGCAAAGTATGACCGCAACGCAGCGTCGTGATCGCCTTGGGCTGGAAAAGAGTAGAGCATTCTGAACAATCTTTGACTTGGGTACAATCAAGAGAACAACACATAGCATTATGAGTTTCAGCTACTTTACCCTGTTCAATGTTAGCCTGTGTATCAATTAAAGAGACATTAGAATGTCTAACCGTATTACTTGACGATCTATCTCTGCGACGCGATCGATTTTGATTATTGTCATTAAAATTGCTACAATTGTCGTTTCTGCTAAAGTTAAAATTTGGACGAGTCCGATAATTTGTATAATTAAAGTTATGCTGTTCTTTAAAATTTTTATTCCAAGAACCTTGTCTGTTTTGCGGACCCTGAGATTTTGATCTCCAGTTTTGTTTATTATAATGTCCTTGATTATTTTTAAAATAATTGTTACCAAAATCTCGTGATCTGTGAGCTTGGTTCCAAGAAACATTAAATGGAGCAGATTGTTGAAATTGCTTCCCTTTGTAAAAGTTATCATTGTTAAAATTGTAATTATTTCCCTTATTGGCATACCTGTCAGCACTAAAGGAACGATTTCGTGAAAAATTGTTTTGTTGTGCTGCAAAAGCAACAGGCAATTCATTCTTAATCTGTGCGTTACTTAGATCCATGTTTGGGTGAGCAGTGCAAAAATTTTTTGCATGTTCTTCTAAATTTTTCATAGATAAAGGTTTCCGTTCTTGCAAAAATGCGAGAAATGTAGGATTTACAGACGAAAGAACCTTATCGCGCATCAGTAAATCGAAGAGACCTTCATACGACTTTTCAATTTTGGATAATTCAATCCATCTTTCTAGTGTTAGTCGTATTTGTGACAGAAAATCATTGAAATTTCTGCTAGATTGGGGTAGTAATGTATGAAATCTCAAACGATATTCGTCTTCTGTCATTTGGAATTTTTGCAGAAGTGCCGCTCTAAGAGCATTATAGTCATTTTTCTCACCAATGCTGGTGGTATGATAAACTGCTAATGCATCCCCTGTAAGTAATCTGGATAAATATGTACAGTATAGCGTTTTATCCACGTTATAAGACCCACAAGTGGCCTCAAACCTATCTAGGAAGAATATCACGTCATCAGACGGGGGATTAAATTTTGGTAATTTAAGGTGAATTTCCTTAAAATGATCATGTCTGGATGAAGTTTGGCTTTCAAAAGTTCTCTGAGAATTAGATTCCTGAGTTAACCTAATTCTCTCATATTCTGACTCTGCTAATTTTAGTTCATGCTGTCGTTTTTTTTCATTCTCTTCCATCTCAAGCTGAAGTCGTTTTACATTTTGTTCAGCTATTAATCTCCTCTCCTCCATTTCTTTTTGTTTAACTTCCATTTCTTTTGCAGCTATTAATCTCCTCTCTTCCATTTCTTTTTTAAGTCTTTCTTCAGACTCCTTTTGCTTCTGTTCTGCTTCTCGCTGAAATCGTTTCTCTTCTAATTCAGCGGCTAATCTCATTTTTTTCTCCTCTTCCTCAGCTATAAATTTCCTCTTCTTTTCATCCTCCTCAGCAGTTAATCTGCCTCATTTTTTTCTCATTTTCCTCAGATTCAATCCGTTTTTGATCTGCCTCAAATTGAAGTTTTTCTAGTCTTAAAGTTTCTAACTTTCTCTGTTCGGCTTCTATTTCTTGAGCTTTTCTATATTCTGCAAGTGCAAATGTTTTTGCTTCATCAGGAGCCATCTGAAGAGCTTTTGCTTGCTTAATGAAATAATCGAGTGAATACATTATTCTATATAAGTAGTCACAGTACTCTAGATATTAAATGATAATTAATCAATATAAATTGGTTAACCTTGTTATTATAACAAGTGTTCTTCGTTCCTGTCCTTAGAACGGTATAATGTTATCATATAATTATTAAATATGTTATTAATCAATAAATTTATGTAATCAAATGTCATGAAATGAACAACGAGAAAGACAATAGGAACATAACCGACAAGACATGATAAAATGGACGGGTGAACACAATCGTAGAAATCAAAAAAATAAAAATGTATAACTAAAATAGAATATCGTAAAAATATACGACGATAACTACGATCAGATAATTAACAGTACAATTGACAACACAGTGTAAAAACATAGGTTTTGTAAAAAAACTGAACGACAGGAAAGGTGAGATGGACATAATACAAACAAAATTCATCATAAAAAATAAGGTACGAGTAAAAAAAGCTACCAAAAACAACAATTAAAACTTGACGAAACAGCTAAAACAGTCAGGTATTATAAGAAGCTAGCAGGACACTTCGTGGACCAAGGTTTTCTAGCCTTGCTCACGCATAGGAACTATTCCACTCAATTGAAACTTGCAAACGATGTCCTACAGAACGTCTGACGAAGAGCCCGAATTGGCTTCGAGATGGATCTCGTTCGTCAGATCAACCTCCCTATCTCCCAAGAAGAATACAACACATATAACATGTAACATGAAAAATATAAATGTGGACATAACTACATGAGGCACAGCTAAACGTAATAAAGTGTACAACGAAAACACGTTATACTCATCTCCCGTGCAGGTAAAAAATCAATGTGCCTCGTCTCCGTGGATGTACGTTTGCGGATAAAATACTTCGTTCTGCGTATCTAGATTACAGCTCGCACGCAATAATGATGAAGAGGTGATCCCCAGGATGTCAGTCACTGTGAAACTTAACGTGGAGGTTGATTGAAGACCTTGACCTTGGTAAACGTAAGTTGTTTCTGATTTCTCATCCCACTGGGTTCCAAGTTCGAAATGTTGGAGCCTTGAAAGTTAAAATCTTCTTTTCAATCGATACTTGGATTAAATTCGTTTCTTGGAAATTAGTTATTTCCAGACCACGCTGGCCTACCATTTATTGTTGACTCCATTCTTATTTGTTGAGTTCAGTTTATATATGAAGAGATAACTTAAAACGCGAATGGTTGAAATGAACAAAATGTCAACAATGTTCTTCAAACGACACTCCAACAAGTAGTGATCAACTGGTCACTGATAGGCAGCACGCAAGGCTGTGATGAATGTACATAGATTTTATTGAACGTGACATATACGGCGTTGAACAAGACAGTCATAGTTACAGGTGCAAAAAGGTCATACATCACAATGTTGATCATCACTTTTCAAGGGATGAAGATTCTCTAACAATATAGTCCTCTTATTCAAGTGTCTAAGGATCCCTTCCTTTGCCATAGTATATGTATTGTAATAACGTCCGTTAACCTTCTCTCAAGGACGTATCTTATGACCAACGGATTCATACTCAATGAGTAATATTTCTTATCAGACTTGCCATGATTCCAGGCTTCCTTCCTACAATACTTAGGCAGTTTATATATATAAATATCCAAATAAAGTCATCTCCAACAATACGACCAGGTTAGAATTCTGTGTTGACTAACCTCTCTATATCCCTGCCATGACTTTGGCATTTACTAACATACGGCATATAAAACATGAGAAGCATATAATTCAATCAACTTTGTGTACTCGTAGGTATTCTTCCTCTACGGTAATTCAAAAGGCTACCGACTCCGTCTGTCCATTCTAGAAAATATCATACAGCGATGGATTTCCCGCTAGATCAGAACTATGAGCGGCCTTACACTTTAATTTACTCAATAAACATTTAATGACATGGGGCGACACTTACTTGATCCTACTACTGTTGGCTTCAACATGAACCAGTAGAGATCATACAACATAATGGCTTCTTCCACACTTGCCAGCAAAATTCCAAGGAAATATATATCGGACATAAACATGGTCCGTACAGCCCCGACAAAACATGACGTCACAAACTACTCAACTAGGTTACCCGTGCGTCCCAAAGCAACACTCACTGCTTTGTGCACGTCAGTGCGCGAATCATTCGACCGCACAAATAATATAACTATCTCAAGACTGGTGCGTACATTTGGCAGGACCGACGACTACCCCCTTAGGTAGTGGTTATTTGAAAGCGAGCGAGGAAGAAAAGATTAAGGTGTGATTCTGTGATTATTGGTAGTGCTTGATGGGTCAGCGGGGGTTAGTGTTGTTCTACGCTTATCGGTTATTAAGAATTGTCAGTATGCGCCGATAGTTCCATCAATGTCGATACCGTGTTAGGAAGCAGTGTTAAAAAAAAATCAGACTTAATGGTCTTTTATATTTGGAGATGCGCCCTAATATATCCAATAAGGTTGAACGGAATGCGCCTCGCCAAAACGACTCAAAACTTTATTTAAAAAAAAAAAAGTAGACAGTGTCATTGTCATATCAGTTAAAACGTTTGTGTGCACATAGTTTATTACGCACACCCATGATCTGTGGAACTGACCCTGTTGCGTTCAAAATCCTGCAAGGTGTATTATGACTGCTTTCATCAGAGGAGATTGTAATGCGAAGGCGTATATTTTATTCCTGTACTAGCTGTAAGTACCCGGCGTTGCCCTGATTTTTTAAGAATGGTGTATGAAAGCCCTGAAAAGTTACATACGTTGCAATTAATATATTTGACTACATTGGGTCTTATTTACTTTGATTGCACACAGAAAAATAAAGTGTCGCATGTAGTCAAAACTCACAATGCTTTAATTTATTTACGTTTATGTCTCACAAATTGTATTCATTTTGGGTGAAACCGGTAATCGAAATTGGGATTGTAACTAAATGCTGCCAATTTCAGATCAGAGTGCTTCATTCAAACTAAAAATGTACTGTTGAATTACGCAATATTATTAAGAAAGCATTATTCATGAATTTTGAATTCAACATGCATTGGATAATGTATTTTTCTGAGTAAACAATTTTTGTTTTTAAATGCGTAAGTTATTTTTTGAAAAGAAATTTATACAGTTTAAATTATCAACTCAAGACGCAGCAATAGAGACCGCAGTCAGCGACTCATAGCTTGACTGCCTGCGTCAGGACCAGCGAACCAGAGCTGGTCAAGACCGCACTCCACCTCCACGTGGTGGTCCTGGAAACAGTCTGCAGCTGTGCAGGCTGGCTGAGCGAGTGTGGATCGAAATGGGAAGGCAAACCCGGTCCTAAAAAATGCCGTGCAGAAGTCGGATGTGTCGACCGAAAGGTGCAGATATCACAGCTACGTTGTAAACAGACACAACGCAACCACCGTCCTTTTCAGGGCGAACGAAGAAGAAGAAGAAGAAGAAGAAGAAATTATCAACTGTACACTTTTGATTTCAATCAAAATCTAAATAGATTTCAAACTAAAAGTGTACAGCTGATAATTCAAACTATGTTTTTACCCTTTTATTTCTGCTGTATTTGCTGTTCTTCTTTGGCGTTTAATATCCAAGTTTCATATACCTGCAAAAGTACATAGACGATCGATGTCTGCATTAGTTTTATCTTGGTTTTATGATTTGGATTTTGTCTCTCCATACTGGCTTCTAGACACTCTGAAGACACGGTCTGTAAAATGCTACAGCTTAAAGAGCTATCACACAGCCGCAATGCTTCCTTTTTTAAGTGTGGGCCTATATTCAAAGAAAATAAAATTTCCTAGTTTGACGAGGCGCGCCCCGTTCAACCTAGAAATTCAAAGTAAATAATATTTTACCGAATGTTAACTACACTTCAAAGAAAACCTCGCGTTCCTATATTATGCAATTGACGAATAAAGAGAATTTCATTACGCTAGTTGACAGGATTTCATTGAAAACTTTTAAAAACCTTGTGGATACCGCGATTTTATTTGCTGCTGGGATACCATTAGTCCAACATTTCCTTCGATTAAAAATTCTTTATTTATCCCATTCGTCACATATACAGTAGAACTCCATTTATCCGAACCCCATGGGGACCGAGCATCGTTCGGATAATCAAATGTTCGGATAATTGGATTACATAATGTATCGAGTACATGTACACATATTTCTAAAAATAATTAACCATCACAAGGAAATTACACTATAAAACATATTTACTTGTACTGTAATAATAATACCCACACTGTATTAGATCACTGTATCACCAAAATCTTTCATTACATTTTGCAGTGCATGTACTACTTGTATTAATTATTTTTTTTTTAAGAAAGAGAAATGTTTTCAAAATAACATTACAAACGATTCAAAACCAGGCGCAACTTACGTATACATGTACTTGCACAGATGTAACCCACTATTTAAATTAATGAGGAATCCTCTTTTGCACCAAACTGGATAGTCTCCTTTTGGCTGCTAAGTCCCGCATTCTCTTCAACAGCAGAAGCTGTATAGGACAGCTGTCATCTTCTTGCTCGTACCAAGCCATCGCTGTTTCTAGTGCTATAAAGGCCTCTTCAGGACTTGGTCGACGTTTTGGGTTTTCTTCATAATCTACAAGTACATCATGTACTTCTGAGGAGTCTTCATCATCGGTCACTACATGTATTTGGTTTTCTTCTTGCACAAAAGACAAAATTTCTTCGTCATTCAAAAACTGAAAACCAGAATCATTATCATCTTCTAGCCACATCTGTGCATCATCTTTGTCACAGGCCGAAAATCCGGGCATTGCTTGAAACAGTTCCACAACTTCATTTATACAATCATCATTTGTGTCCACTACAGTAGTTTCATTTCCTCCTTTTTTCCCAAGCAATCTATTCCAAGCCTTGTTGAGATTATCTTGTGACAGGGTGGTCCAAGCATCAGCTAACATATATCAGCAGTCTTTGAGATTAAGCTTTTTGGAAAACGCCACCACACTTTCTTCATCTTCAGCCAACAATAAACGACGCATGACTTCCTTCTTGTACATCGTTTTAAGCTTTGCTATAACACCCTGATCCATTGGTTGAATCAGTGCTGTTACATTGGGAGGCAGAAAAATTACTTTAAAATTTGCATCAACTGCATTCAATGTATCCGTCTCTGGATGAGATGGTGCATTGTCCAGTAGAAGAATTACTTTTCCAGTTTTCTTTTCTTGTTCTCTCAACCTCTTCACATTTGGGATGAACTGATTTGTATACCAATCAAGAAATATTTCACTATTCATCCAAGCACTCTTCTGTGCTTTGTAGCACAATGGGAGACATGTCACATTCTTTAAACAACGTGGTTTTTTGGCTTTACCGATCATTAGCACCGGTAAACGATGACTTCCACTGGCATTCGCGGCTACCAAAATTGTTACTCTCTCTTTGCACTTTTTAAACACAGGGGAAGCTGCTTCGCGCTGAGATGCAAGTGATTTTTGAGGCAATGATTTCCAGCATAAGCCAGTCTCATCGGCATTATACACATCGAGTGAATAATCTTCTTCTTCCAAAAAAGCCAAGAATGTTTCTTTAAAATTTTCAGCGGCAGTTGCATCTCCAATTCTCGTATGCCATGACGAGATTTAAAGTTTCTTAACCATCCCTGGCTAGCCTTAAAGTCAGGAGGACAGTCAAGTTGATTGTTGAACTGAAGTGCCTTTTCACACAATAGAGAACCAGAGATAGTTTCCCCTTTGCTTCTTCTTTGCACAAACCATATATACAAAGCCTCTTCCAATTTCAAATCTTTCGCATGTCTCATGGTTTACGTTTCTTCGACCCATTTTCACTATCCAATTTCGGTGCAAAACTCATAATTTTATCCTTGTTACTTTTGATGTCAGAGACGGTAGCTTTCCCAACATTGGAAATCCTTGCAAGTGAAGACACAGTTTCACCTTTTCCTAGTCTCTTGATAATTTCTGTTTTCGTTTCAATTGACAAAACATTGCGGTTCCTTTTATATGCTTTAGGCCTTCTGGAAGATTCCATATCGCACAGAGAAATACTTGCACACCAAAATTATTCTGCTGTAGTAGCAGACACAATTATTTTAAAGTTGAACTGTCTGTTTAGCCAGTGTTCTGCCTAGAACGCATACGTACACTAGATTGGTAAACCAGATATTAACTGACTTTATGATCTGACTGACTTCCTGTACGTAAGCGACTGACCATTAGCCCATTCCATCCTCTACAAATTGTTCGCACACATTTGAAGCTTGCAGCATCAAAAGATTCAAAAATAAAGTCTAACATGACTGGTGGCGCATGATTTTTTTTTTTCTCGAAAAAGTGTTCGGATAATTGGATGTTCGGATAATTGGGGTTCGGATAAATGGAGTTCTACTGTAGTAAATTATTGCCTGTGATCACGACCGACAGGTTGTCGACCCATGCTCTAATGTAATCGAAGGACTTTATGTCTAGACTGGACAAGGTGAACCTCGCCAAAACGAAGCAAAATTCCTTTTAAAAAATTAAGGAAATAGGAAAAGTGATGATATCAAATTTGATGAACTAATCGAAAAGATCATCATGATCACTGGCATTATCACCATCATCATAAAATTTCTTTGCACTCCTTACAGAGCATGTAACCACCCATACAGCTGGTCTCCTGTAAGTAATCCTTCATCAAGCAGTTGCTTGCTCTTGCAGCAGTGGTTTCTGTAGCAATTCGTATTACATAACTAGGTTGCCAGCGCCATGTATAACCTTATATTAGTCGACTTGTATGTCATACCCGAAGACGCAGTGGGTGCTTTTTCAGTAGACCTCCCAGGGAATTGCAAGGGCTAGTACATTTAGTGGTGACCTTAAGAAATGCAAGTGTAGCACAAACCAGAACAAACAACAAAGCTTCAACTATCAGATGTGGGCAAATCCCGGGGACTTGGAACTTGCGAAGCTAATGATCGTCGATATGAAAGCAATACAACAACAAATACAAGAAGACATCGCAAAGTTGGCGTAAATAACAAAAAGAAAATGAAGAAATCTTTAAAAGAAGTGAAGTGGGTCAAATTCTACAGGACTTTATCCCAGCTATAAAGGACAAAATGTTAAGACAGCTGGACGTAAGGAAGATGCCACCATCAGTAGACTCCAGAGGCACACGCAGGCTTGGCAAACCAAAAGCGCACACGAATCTACAGTTCATCTAGTAGTCCTTTTCATGACTATTACCAAACTAACGAGAACAGGTGGACAAATAAATAAACATTTGCAAAAAAAAAAAAAGGAAACGACGATTAAAGACGCCACAATATTGGGAACTAGATAACAATAGGACGACTCTAGACATTCAGCTAGGGGTCTTTATCAGGACCAGCACTTTTCAGGGCTAACACCAACCTAGCTTCAAAATGCAATAAAGCACACAATATATTCAATTACAAACGAAAGGGCCCATTTCGGGTCTGGTTGAACAGGCTATTAAAAGCGCTATAATGAAACCAAATCAACAACAAGAAGTGTACGTGTAACAGGAGTTACAAATAAAACGCTTAAGAAACCTGTTGATAGGATTGCAAGACAATCGCCGTTCTGGAGATAGAGTGTAGGAGAAGCAGAGGTACATCAATAAAACATCAAGAGAGGAAAACTGGAAACAGAAATGACAATGATGAAAAAGACATAGAGAGACCTTGAGCTGTGACACGTGACATGAGGACTTGACATACGTTTCTTGAAGGCCTATTCTCCTTTGGAACTTGTTACCGATGCTTTTCTGTTATAGGTGACTTATGGTGCGAATGTTGTAGTGGGCCGTCGCTTCGTTACGGATAATGATGACAAGACAAACGTAACGGTAACAATTGGGTGACAAGACTGACCAATTGATAGTAAGGCATACTGGACCCATTGTTGAACGTGAATGACGATATTATTTATTACAGGAAAAGACATTGACATCATGTGCAATTGCAGTTCGTCTGTTGCGTGTCTTTACATGCTTATTTGAATATTCGGAGTAGACACTCTGCTACTCTGGCCAATGTTCAACTAGGGGTAAAATTAGTAGACCACGCACACAGCCCTTCAACACGAACTCGTAAATGTCACCACAAAAGCAGTGTGAACAATATACAACACAGTTTATTGTACTGGACGTTGCTCTAAACTATCATCTTGAAATTCCCATATATATATATATATATATATATATATATATATATATATATATATATATATATATATATATATATATATATATATATATATATATATATATATATATATATATATATATATATATAAATATATATATATATATATATATATATAGTCGTTACAAATATCGTCTTCAGTCTAGCTCTGTACCGTCTGTAGCTAGAACACTGTCCTCGACAGATTTACACATTTTAATATAGTTCAACTCACGTTCTTCACAGAAATCATAATTCCTTTTACAAATATACTGGCATCATCTCACGGAAGTATATGGATGATCCAGTGATGGTATACATAGGAATATGTCAATGAAATACTATAATTCTCAGGAGCTCAGTAACACACGTCCACCTTCCACAATGAAACACACAGAAGACCCTAGCAGACGATCGTACACTTTTGGAGATACCGACCGTATCTTCTGCTAACTGAACCTCGAGGTAGTAACGTAACTTCCTGTTACCACGGACTACCGATAATAAACAAACATGGATCCTTGTCGAACCATTTAATAACATTGACATGTTATGAATTTAACTCATTTCATTCATCGATATGTGGTTCTGACAGTATACATTGGTATATATAATAATCAACATGGACTTTGACTGACAGCCTTCGCCGTTCCGACGTCAAGGTTAACCGCTTGGTAATATACATGGTTCTGTCGCATTGACCGTTCATATACTTTACGTTGATATATATTCCCGTACGCTTCAATCAGCTCCTAGCGTTAGAGGGTAAGCACTAGCAATTTGACATATCTTGTCAAATTGAAGCTCTGCCATAAAGTTTACAGGAGATGAAGTATCGGAGGCAAGATACTTAATAAATAAGCCGTTTTCTGGCTAAATTTTCAAATCAAACAAGTCTTGGTATTTTCACATCAAGAACAACATCTTCATCTTATAGATGATTATAATTAATTTATGACCGTGTCTTTCTTGAATTAAGGATAAGCACACGAAAAATTCACGTCTATACAAGACGGAGGATATCGGGATCTGCCTCAAGTATGTTTGCTGGATAGCAACAGATCACCGCGACAAACCGCGCCATACCCGTTTAAGAATGGTGTACGGTCGTACGCAAATAATACAATGAACCTACAATTAACTTAGATGCCCTCAAATGTACGTCTATAAAATACTAGACTCACATGTGAGGATCTCAAACAATTAACTACCCCATCTATGAATATAAAATAACTTAACAGAACTGAAAAGTAATAAATGAGTGAATAATTAAATTTGTCCCGTGGAGCTCGGGGAGGAATCTATGAGGGGACAGAGAAATAATGGAATTGCAGTAGTCTTGTTATTTCTTTGTCTCTTCAGAGTCCCCCGGGAACTACACAGAGAAGGTAAAGAAATGACAGTTCTTAAATAGTAGGAAGAAGAAATGAAGAAGAATAAAATGAAAAAGAGGACGACGCAGAAGACAACGAAGAAGAGGAAGCAGAAGAGCAAGAAGAAGAAAAGGAAGAAGAAGAATACAAAGAAGAAGTCGACGACGACGAAGAAGAAGTCGAAGAAGAAAAAAAAAGAAGAAGAAAATGAAGAATAAAAACTATAGAAGATAAAAAAGACACACTATATATCACCACGCTGAGAAAGGAACGCTTAAAGAAAAATAGAATAGTCGCGCAAATATCAACTACACAACTGACTGTGATATCATCTATTGAACATGCTAAGGATATGAAGTACAGATGACTGCTGACCATCTGCTGAAAAAGTGTCCAACATATGTGGAACAGAGAAAGCACTTAAGACTGTCACCAATACCATTCCTGAACAAATTCTGTGGAGATATCAACAACCGCAAGTTGACCATCATTTTCTTTAAATATATTCAAGTTGGCGTATCAAAGTGTCCGCAGAAGGAGGAGAAGAATAAGAAGAAAAGAGAAGAAGAATAAGAAGAAAAGAAGAAGAAAAGGAAAAAAAAGAAGAAGAAAAGGAAGAAGAGGACGGTGCAAAAGAAAATGAAGAAGAGCGAGAAGTTGAAAATACGGAAGAAAAAGAAGAAGAATGAGAAGAAGACGAAGAAGAAACAGAACAAGAAGAAGAATAAAAGGAAGAAGAAGAACTACAAAAGACAAAACAGACAAGTTATATATCACCCATTCTTACTCTACATCTCTTGTAGCACATTCAACCAAGTGATCACTAACAATTATTCTAAGCCGCATTTTTTTTCTTACCGTAGATTATCAACTTTGTCTGCATGTAAAATAAAGTCGAATCTCTCTCCTGCAAAAATGGTGAAAGAGTCGACGACAAAAGGTTCGAAGAGGTTTCCATCAGATGCGATCATAGTTAAATTATGGCTATCGACAGATACCTGGTGGAGGAACAATTTGAGAAATGTGTAATAGATCTTAATGTTTCTTTAGCGTGCTATGTCTTCAGCATAATTTAATTGAGTGATTGATTGATCGATTGATTGATTCATTCATTCGTTACCCTTCAACGCCCGAAGGAGCTTAAGACTTTCAACAAACGCTTGTCAAGTCCTTCTGTCACGTGCCATTAGGTCAAGGTCTTGTCTTGCTGATCACTTTCATTTCTGTCTCCTGCACTTTTCTTCATGGTCAACCTCATTTCTTCTTCGTCTTCATCTTCACCTGTCAACTTCCCAAGTAGCAAAGGCCTTCAACAAAATGCACATTCATCATTCCCTATACCATCAGCCTCATTTACGATTCCTTAATTGTGCTTAGATTTAGACGCCTTCAAGAAAGTTTTTCTACCCTTTCCATCTTTTTCGTCCATCAGGTTTTATTTAAAATTTCTAAAAGTATGCTTATTAGAAGAATTTTATTATCGTTGGTACATTTTCCATTGTTTTATTAATTTTTAAAAATATTTTTTACATTTGATTAAAACTATCACTATTTCATATTGTCACGGCGCTATTTTGGCCGTGCGATTAATTGCTCGTCGGAAGTTGCCGAACGAGCTGGCGAAAATAGACGAGCGAATTGGGTCATGTGACCAGCGGGAAATGTGGGCGCCAAGGAATTTCAGCGCCAAGATTTTATTCGTCGTTCGACTATCGTCCTGTACGGACGCTTCTATGTCAGCTTGTATTCTGTTCATCTGGTGTGGACTAGTGTCATACAGTGCTTGCCATTAGAGTCTTGTCCTGGTGTTATTTTCCCAGAGAGGTAGTTGATTCTCTCAGTGGTGGTTTTGTAAGCTGAGGCTTTTCTCGTAAGTACGAGCGATATACATATTTTTGGTAGTTGTCAGTTTAATATAACGATGTTTCTTGCCGCTCGGGTGAGCGAGGTTCACCGTGGCAGTTAGGTTGTCATATTGCCTATACTTGTATATTGATATTGTCAATTAACTCGGAGTGGCAGCGTATATATGATGATTATTGGATTTGCAAATGTCATGTCAGATAGTTTAGGTAGCGAATAATTATCAAGATCTAGTGTTCACAGTAGACAGCAGTTAATACTTCCAATAGTTAAAGGAAATGTCTGTTGGGTAAATCTTTCTGAATAAATCCACTTGACAACAAACTGGTCAGTAATCGGGAACAATGATATGTATGTATGTGTATGTGTGTGTGGGGGGTGTGGGGAAGGGGGGTGTGGGGGTATTGGTGTGTGTGGGTGTATGTGTGTATGTGTGTATGTATGCATGTATGTATGTATGTATGTATGTATGTATGTATGTATGTATGTATGTATGTATGTATGTATGTATGTATGTATGTATGTATGTATGTATGTATGTATGTATGTATGTATGTATGTATGTATGTATGTATGTATGTATGTATGTATGTATGTATGTATGTATGTATGTATGTATGTATGTATGTATGTATGTATGTATGTATGTATGTATGTATGTATGGCGGTTTTGTGATGTGTCAACCGGACAGCGTGTCAAAACATCACAAATTTATTGAAGGCTATTGTTACTGCTGTTATCAAATTTCGATAGGCCATATTAATATCGCAAGTTGAAGCAATGCCTTATTATAATCATACATGCCCAATGAGGTAGCCATGTATTCGTTCAACTTCAAGTTATTCGATCTATGACAATAGAAACATGTCAAGCCAGCTCGACCTGATGGTTAGCGTTGAGGCACCCCACGGTAGTAAGTGGATATTCTTAACACCTATTATAACAACACTCGAAGAGATTGTTACATAAACTACGGATATTTGTGATATTAAAAAACGAAAAGATCTTTGAAACTGAACTTTTCATCTACAAAAAATAGATATTCATTTGTGAAGCTACTGGAAAGAAACAATGTTTTCGTTAGCAATTTCTAACCGGATACTGTCACCCCTCATTGTGAATGGAAGGATCCACTGACTTTTAATTTTATACAATGCTGAAACAAGATTTGTAGCAGAGAAGAGACTTTTCCACGGCTTTGAGAGGTGTGTCAGCTTGAAGCTCTCACGTTAGTAAGTGGAAATTCTTAACATCGACTATAACATCACCCGAAAAGATGGCTACAGAAATGAAGGATATCAGTGAAAGGCGAAAATTAAACTTTAAAATTGACATTTTTATTTGTAAAGAATATATATTAGTTTATGAAGCCACCGGAAAGAAACTATAGCTTCGTTATCAATGGCAACCGGATACTGTCACCCCTCATCGAGAATGGAAAGATCCACTGACCCCTTACTATGGTGTGCGTTGCTGAAAGACCACAGCGCGGACATGTGTCAGATTGTGTGTCCAGTAGAATCGTGAATGTTTGGTTTTTGCTCATGTCCCAAAAGACGGTGACGGTAACTGAAGGCTGGAGACTTTTGATGTCAGCTTGTAAACTGTGTACGAATTGAATTCAACGGATTATGAAGTTTTGCCGATTGTATCCTGGGCGGAGTTTGGCACACTTACGGACTCTAAATGATTATCCCATATGATATGGTGTTTTTATACTATATCAAGTACATGTTAATGTATTTTTTTTGGATAATAAAGATTCTGATTATGTATGTATGTATGTATGTATGTATGTATGTATGTATGTATGTGTGTGTGTGTGTGTGTGTGTGTGTGTGTGTGTGTGTGTATGTATGTATGTATGTATGTAGGTAGGTAGGTAGGTAGGTAGGTAGGTAGGTAGGTAGGTAGGTAGGTAGGTAGGTAGGTAGGTAGGTAGGTAGGTAGGTAGGTAGGTAGGTAGGTAGGTAGGTAGGTAGGTATGTATGTATGTATGTATGTATGTATTAAATTAAGTGATAAAATACTTTCATTTGCTGTGAGATCGAGGTTACAGTTGCTGGAATGCGAAAGTCTTTTACATCTATACTACCCACAGACATACACGAAAATGTGCAAAATATGTAACCACCCATACGAAACAGTGTCACATTTATTGAATGGATGTACCAAATTTCAAACATTATACCAACAAAGGCACAATAGAGCTGTAGACATTATTTATGAGAAACTGAAATCTGCATACAATAATAAAAGTGACATAACAATAAACAAAGAGATAATAGTTAAACCATCACTTTTCGGCAGCAGCAACGCCTCATTTAAGACTCATGCCGTAAAACCTGATTTAACAATAATCAATCGACAGAACAAAACAGCTTTTATAGTGGAGGCAGCAATACCATATGATGCCCATTTAGATAAATGTTACCAACATAAATTTGATAAGTACTATCCATTGACTGCAGAAATTAACGAACTAGGCTACCGTACGCATGTAATCGTACTGATAATTGGTAGTTTGGGTCATGTGCATGCAAAGTGTGTGAGTGGATTAATGTCGCTAGGGTTGCGGAAATTTGAAGCAAAGGTTTTATGTAAATATGTCAGTATTAGTGCAATTATAGGTTCTTACAGAATATGGAAACTTCGATGTAAAAAACACCCATTTTGAATTGCTGGGATGTTTTCCACACAGTCTACACTCAATTGTGCTCCTCTGTATACTATACCATACGACTATTGTATTTGATGCTATATTTAATATCTCACGCCACTAGCTGTCAAAGTTTTTTTTATGGCAAACAAAATTCTGATAAAACCTCCATGTAAAAACAACCATATTGCTCTACTTGAATGGTATTCCTCACACATTTTGTAAATTTCAATAATTCTCATTTTTGGCAGGGTATACCATATCATTACATGCCAATGTCTTTTAGAAAGCTTAAAATTTTTTATGTATGTGTAACACAAAGGTTCGATGTAAAAACACCCACATATAACTACTTGAGACGTCTTCAACACTTTATGTAAATTCTAATGATTCTCCTATTTGCCATGTTGTATCTATTATATCATGTCTGTACATATTAATGTATTTTATGGAGAATAAAGATTCTGATATGTATGTATGTATGTATGTATGTATGTATGTATGTATGTATGTATGTATGTATGTATGTATGTATGTATGTATGTATGTATGTATGTATGTATGTATGTATGTATGTATGTATGTATGTATGTATGTATGTATGTATGTATGTATATTGCCACAGCGGGCTGATATAATTGAATGGAAAATTTCTGGATATTTGGTGTCTCCAGTTATAATTAATTCTTATTGTCTGTACGTTTGGACTCTCTCTTTGGATGAAGCAAGAGGACCGCGCAGATCAACATCGAAGACCCGATAAAGACTTAGAATTGTTATTGGTTGTATTTTGACTTAGACCGCTTGCAGGCTGGTTTGTGATCATTACTAGATTTAGAAGAAAAAAAACATTTAATCACAATATCAGTGATAATTTAATTATGACTACCTTATACATATCGCTTGTCATTACTAGCTATTTGTTTCGCCACATGGTATTACACTAGTCACTTACACAATTACACGTAATGAATTAGAAGTAAATTTATATTCCGTCAATAGTCAGTCGCCTAGTGTATTTATCAGTCAATTAAAACATCTCTTTCTGGTTGATAGCGAGTGGTTAAATTTTCCTTACAGCTGAAAACATTTAGCTATTTGTTATTTAATACGCTAGTCAATTAACACACAGAAAATCCCAGTGAATTATAATGAGGAACTTAACACATTAAATCACTTAAATGCTAATATATATTACCGCAAATAAGAAAAATGAAACAATCTCCACGGATATCTAATAATCCACTTGTTACAATGGTTCTAGAATGGCGAGCTAGATATTCCCAAAAATTCTGAAGCGACTAGATAAACTGACTTTGGAAGGACTGAGTATATATACGGAAAAGCTGTTATTTCACTGACTGGTGCGAGAAATCGCGCCTACGACCATATCAGGGAAATCAAAAAGCTTCGTTCCCGAGATGAAGAATTCTACGGTCCCTCTGTTCGACGTTGTCAATCGACAACAAAGGCTTCTGATATCAGCGATTGTCTCCCTGTATGTACACCATCACAGGATTTCCTTCCCCTTGTAGAGAACTTCAAAGCTGATATATTCCACGCGTTTTGGGCACGTACAATCTGCCAGTCATCGTAATACTGACTGATCCGCTGGCGTGAGAACTTCTGTTAGACAAACGTTCTACGCTCACCTGAATGAGTGACAGTTTCGAACGTATGTAAACAACTCGCAAGCTCATTGACAGCAGAAAGAATAGGCGTGGCTACAAAGTGAGTCTACAGTCAGCGAATTTCGTCAGCGAATTGCATGTTTTTGCGCCGCAAAGATTATAACCTTAAGAAGGGGAAGCAAAGTTGACGGGACACTGCTGAACTATTTACACATATATATATATATATATATATATATATATATCACAGTACTTATTGCTAAATTTCTTTTCTTCGTTTCCTGTCTCTATCTATCCATCATTTTCATATGTCTTCACATCCTGTTCTTGTAGTGTAGTGAGACAATTCTTTTGAGGTCGTGTTAGTGTATCAGTTAAGATGAGGTGTCCATCATTGGGTTCTACTTCTTCTTCTAGGAATGGCTTCCAGTGTAGTTAGTTTCTTGACTAGTGGGTATCTTGGGGCCTTATCTGTAACTATTTTCTATCGGTACGTATATTTTGATAATTTTATTGCTTATACATACATATTAGATTAGGTAGTATTGGTTATTTTAATTTGCTATAATTTTGATCTGTTTGGTCTGGCTGGTGGCTAGTTAATGCACCAGCCCTCAGAGCTTCATTGTCTACGTGGATGGATGGAAGCGGAGGTCACCTGACGCCTACATCGGGAAACTGAAGATTTACGAGAGGTATTGTTTTCTCTCAGTTTTTGGTACCAGTTGCTAGATATCGACTTTGGGCATCATCTATAACAGACTGGTCTAGAAGACACTATAAGAGGCAACCTGGGCAGTTTCTCCGGCCAAGTCAGGAACGTGATGCTACCAAACCACTCATGACTTGAGAAGGAACAGTCAAAACTCCACTGGGAAACTGTAGTGACTGAATCAGAAGTCAACGACAACCATTGTCACCACATTGTAAGCTAAGTACGCAGTACTGGCACAGAATACGGACTTTATGTTGTTTAAAACCATAATATTTTCCAATAGGCATATTCAGAGGCGTATCTACTATGAAGCTAATGAAGTGGAAACTTCAGGGTCCTCAAGTCCAATTTTCTCTATAATACGTTTCTTACCCATCCATAACACTTTTCTTTTATTTATAGAAGGGGCCCCTCCAAGCTTCCCAAACAGCCATGTATAATTTCTTCTATACACACTATAAAAGACCACATCCAAACATCATAGTTGCCTGTCAGTTATGTGTGTTGCTGTATTACTGATGCATATTTATTGTTACCTGAATGGGGCAATTGAGGATGGCAGCACTAATCACTCGGAATCGGTACTTTTTTCTGGGTTGAACGGTGAAAGAAGCTCTAGGCGTGAAAAATGTCCGGTTTTGGGCATCCTTGAACTCTTGAAAGGAACCCATGCCTTAAAAAATAGGTTAAAGGTCAAGTTGATGCTAGCTTTTTTTGAAACTGTTAAGCCTTGTTCTAGCCAATGAAAATTAACTTAACTGATCAGTAAGCGTGCATCTTTTAAGTGGTAAGTACATCCGTGAGTTATAGTAAATGTGTAGTGACTTACCAACTACTACCACTAAAACACCTGAATATCAGTATGGCAACTAAGCAACAAGAGACTAAAAAGTACATTCTAACCAGCTCTTTGCTGTCGATGTCAAACATGATCCGTGATCACATCATGGGAGAATACATCACATTAGAGAAGTGAGATGAGGTGTTTAAGAACCATTGATGTTACCAGGAGAGACATTGAGAAATGAAAATATTAGAAAAATTGTCCGAACTATAATCCTGCATTAAGTTATATAGAGAGACAAAGACACGAGTGGTTTGAACATCTCATGAGAATGAAGTCTGATCACTTACTACCCCGTGCCTACACCACCTCTACATGCCTACACCACCTCTACGTGCCTACAACCCTGGAACATTGTGTTTTAGATTACAAGGAAGATCAAGAGAAAGATGAATAGACACAATCAATACCCTTTAGTTCCACAGGGAGCATAGACCTTCAACAAACACATTCCAAGACCTCCTGTCACGTGCCATTCGCTCAAGTTCTTTCCATGTTTTCCTCATCATTTTGGGGGTCGGAGTGGTTAAGAGGTACGGCGTCCGCCTCGAGTTCTAGAGGTACCGAGTTCGATTCCCAGTTGAAGGAATATAATTTTTGGAAACATTTTTCAGAACCAGTTGCCCTAATGATGACATACTCCCCCCCCCTCCCCCCCCGTCTCCTATGTAGTGAGATCGGATGCCTAGCCTTCTCGGATAAGGGCGAAAAAATAGGAGGTCCCTTGTGTAAATTGGGCACGTTAAAAATCCCACGGCAGTTGGAAATCGTAAAGAGTAGGCCTATCAGGCCGCTGCCCTGGCAAAATTTAAAACCTACCCACCACAAAAATATTTATAGAATGTGTGATTCCTTTATACACACATTGAGATTCTCGCCAGTGCAACGGAGTTCGTGCACTGTGCTGAGATCCTCCTTGTGTGATTTAAGGGAGGAGATCGGAGCACTGATGGAGTAGTCCGTGTGCAATGAAGATAGTCCTTCAAATAAAACCACACATCATCATTGTCACTTCTGTATCAAGCCCTCTTTTCTGTTGTGTTTTTTGGTCTACCTCTGCCTCTCTTTCCCTGAGGGTTCCATAACAAGGACTGCCTTGTAATGCTATCGACAGGTTTCTTCAGTGTGTGTCCTATCCATCGCCAGCGTCTTCTACTCATCTCTTATTCCACAGACACTTATCTGGTTCTTATCATCAGTTCCACATTTCTGACTTTGTTATACCATGTCAGTCCTTCTATTCTATGCAATCACCCGTTGATGAAAGTCTGTAACTGTCTGATGGATAGATACTGCTACAGAAATCCTACAACACAAGTTCACATCAGCTTATCCAATACGCTTGGCTTAAGAATGTAATCTTCAGCTTCCCATACATGGTGCACGGCAAGAGTGGACAGGACAAAAAAATAACTAAAGTAAAAGTAAAGTAAGAAATAGAATTAGAAAGTAGAGACAAACAGTAAGACAGAAATATAATTAGAAAGTAGAGGCAAACAGTAAGACAGAAATAGAATTAGAAAGTAGAGGCAAACATTAAGACAGAAATAGAATTAGAAAGTAGAGGCAAACAGTAAGACAGAAATAGAATTAGAAAGTAGAGACAAACAGTAAGACAGAAATAGAATTAGAAAGTAGAGAAATAGAATTAGAAAGTAGAGGCAAACAGTAAGACAGAAATAGAATTAGAAAGTAGAGACAAACAGTAAGACAGAAAGAGAATTAGAAAGTAGAGACAAACAGTAAGACAGAAATAGAATTAGAAAGTAGAGGCAAACAGTAAGACAGAAATAGAATTAGAAAGTAGAGACAACATTAAGAAAAATAGAATTAGAAAGTAGAGACAAACAGTAAGACAGAAATAGAATTAGAAAGTAGAGGCAAACAGTAAGACAGAAATAGAATTAGAAAGTAGAGACAAACAGTAAGACAGAAATAGAATTAGAAAGTAGAGGCAAACAGTAAGACAGAAATAGAATTAGAAAGTAGAGGCAAACAGTAAGACAGAAATATAATTAGAAAGTAGAGACAAACAGTAAGACAGAAATAGAATTAGAAAGTAGAGGCAAACAAACAGAAATAAAATTAGAAAGTAGAGACAAACAGTAAGACAGAAATATAATTAGAAAGTAGAGACAAACAGTAAGACAGAAATAAAATTAGAAAGTAGAGGCAAACAGTAAGACAGAAATAGAATTAGAAAGTAGAGGCAAACAGTAAGACAGAAAGAGAATTAGAAAGTAGAGGCAAACAGTAAGACAGAAATAGAATTAGAAAGTAGAGGCAAACAGTAAGACAGAAATAGAATTAGAAAGCAGAGGCAAACAGTAAGACAGAAATAGAATTAGAAAGTAGAGGCAAACAGTAATCCAGAAATAGAATTAGAAAGTAGAGTCAAAAAGCAAAACAGAAATAGAATTAGAAATATAGAGACAAATACATATATAATAAAAAAAAAATAGACAGGTAAACAGGAGTACACGATAAATGGATTATTAAGTGAATATTTTGATCATGATCAAGTACAATGTCTGCTGCCGTAGGCGATCACATCTCTCCACAACTTCCTGTCTCCAGTACAATTTATCAATTCTGTTGTTGACGTCTTTCCGTGCTACGATTATCAAACTGTCGAGTGTCTTCTATCTTTGTAGTCCTATCTCTTTTCCTTCAAACTTTCCTGTTGTCACGATGTACTACAGCTTTCATTTTCTTATAACATGCCCAAAGAAAGTCAATTTCTTCCTTCTAACATAAAGAAAAATCTTTTTTTTTTTTTTTGCGCATTGGTCTCTTTCAGGACACGCTCATTACTATTTAGCTGTAAATGATATTTTTAATATGTTTGCTAAATGTTAAAATGGTTTGCAAACACCAACCATTAATCAACATTAGATTCGGTGAACTTTCACCGTTGCTATGGTGAAGCTGCATTAATTTATTTATCGCTGTGTCGGTCAGCCAATCAGTGACGAGAATTACATGGTCCGGAAGGTCAAAATCGTAAAGATGAAAGTGAGGCTCCTGCACAGGCGGTCTACGCACGATCAGTGATCCGAACAAACCGTCTGCCCGTTGTATACCGGCGTGGGCGTGCCAGAGGTGAGTGCCTGGGTTTTCGGCTTGAAATCTGGAACGAAATAAATCACATGTTTAAAGGTACATTTCTCTGTTCCATTGGCTGGTTAGTTTTTTTTCAGGACTATCACTGTTCAGGGCTTCATCATGCTAGCTCATGGTTTCTTAACTGGGGTTCCACGGAGCCCTAGGGTTCCGTGAGATGTCGATATGAGTTTCGCGAGAACAACCGTTGTTTAAACTTTGCGCGTCGGGCGATGTTCACGCTCACAGGGGTGGGTGGTGACCGAGGATTCCCATATGGCAGTAAATAAATAATACACACAGGTATGTTTCTGGCACTCGTGAGAAATAAAGAAGTAGAAAACCAGACAACAGAAAAATAACAGAAGTGATTGGCTTACCGGGAATAAAAAAAATAGGACCTTACGAACAACACCGCCGCCTAGCTACGAGAATGAATCGTTGCTATCCTCTCTGCCAACTGGGTACCACAAATATGGCAGTATGTGGCAGTGTGCATTAGGACCATGTTCACTCTTGCACATACCATATTTCATTAACAAATTGCAGAGTAGAAATTTGTGATAAGACTTTTAGGTCTACTTGGGTAAGGTTAAAAAAAAAAATCAAGTAGGAAATTTAAAAAAAAAAACAAAAAAAAGAAGGAAAAACTGAAGTTTCGTCTACCTTCAATACTGACTTGCATTAGAGTTGATATCCTTTGTGGGGAGGGGAAACTACACAAAAATAGTAGGCTAATAAGTTGGCCAAAATAAACAGATCCGCAGAAAAAAGACATTTTCTACTCAAAACAGCACTGACAATTTTTATTGGATTATTATATTTACAACTTTCGGATCACGATAAGGTACAAAGAGCTGTAGATATAGTAATTTTGTTTGCAGGGGTTCCTTGATACGTGAAAATTATTTCAGGGGTTCCTTACTTACTTAGTCATTCCTCTTCTACCCTGGGGTGTAGAGGTTTGCCATAGAGAACGCCATACTATCCTATGGGCGGAGTTTCTCCTGGCCTGGTTCCAATCTAGTCCTCCGTCCTTCAGGGATTGTCTAAACATTTATAACATATAAGGAAGGGAAACACGAGGCCTGTAAACAGTAAATAAATATTAGACAAACATAAAGGTATGTTTTCAGGCACTCGTAAGAAATAAAGAAGTAGAACACTAGATAACAGAAAAACAACAGACGTGAGTGGCTTACCCAGGATTTGAACCCCGGACCTTCCGTACGACAACAACTCTAATGTTGCCCTCCCAGCGGACTCTGGGTTGTCCTGGAGGTCTGGTGTAACGATATTTGTGTATGTCCTTTTACATCACGTTCGTTATCTCCTACATTATCACTTTATTTCTTCATTTTCCGCATTCATCGTCCTATTAATTTGACATATTTCCTGCACCTACATATTTTGCTCTTACCACTCCCAGACTTGTTTACGTTTCACCAGGTGAACTGTAGTATTATCGAGATTAATTGAATAGGTCAGCGGTTAATACTCTTATCACCTTAAGTTGTCTAGCTACCTTTGTTAGAGACGGTCACGGGTGATCCAAGGTGGTCCCGACACTCCACAGAACAATACGACCCGGCAGGGTATGTAAAGAAAGCCGTATTGTCTGTCTGAGACATCGGTCTGGCTCATGCACGACAACACAGGTGATATAAGTAATCGCTTCCGCTGGCCCATCTTTGTATCAATATTACCGATAATCTGTCTGGGGAGACAATATTGGTGGGAGAGTATCTAGACAGGAAATAAGTTCACAGACGTGTTCGTGAGTTTGCATACAAGACATCGGATGTTTTATTTCCATATATGCGAGACGTGACCTATTACATCACGCATATTATTCCATGTCGGAAATATTTTGAAATTACCCCACTAAACACACGTTTGAAACGATTGGAGCATTCTTAGCATCGTAACAAACAAAACGCAAAGGGAAGAAGAGCCATATCCCCTGACCTTTTCGCAGTTTTAAGACACTGAAAATTCACTGTGGGGATCGCTTGCCAAGACGAAACCAGACTGCCAGAAATTAGAATTCAGAATTCTCTTTATCAGACCAAACTTTGTGGAACATCTTGAAGGACTTAAAGAGCCAAGGAAAACCATTTTAATAAGGAAGACCGGCATCTAAGGAAACTGAAACACGGAGTCATAGTGAGAGTTTAGTGCTAACATAACGACCCCCAAGACACGTGAAAAAAAGCCAGTGCATTAAACCTTATTCATCTGAGCAAACCGTATGTGAGCCAAGATTGGCGTAAGTTCTACTTTTTACATTTTTCATTACTAACATGTGAACTAATATATATATATTGCTATGTGAATATTAATATGTGAAAATCGCTAGTGGATGTCCAAATCATTTGAGGCTGGCAACCTCAGCGTATAGAATGATGATTTCATGAACCACCACTGCAAGGGCTGGCGACTGCTTTATTGCTAGTTTCTTAAAGAGAACTAAAAAGCATTGGTAGTCCCAAGTTCCATATGGAGCAGGGAGGGAAAGATGAAAGAAAGGATGTACATTCTAATTATAATATTCACACTTTCAAACCAGTGTAAATGTCTATGTAAACATATTCACTTTAAAATTAACGAAAGTTTCAAAGCTTTTCAACTAGTGTAGATGTAAATGAAAACATATTCAATCTGTATTGTGAACAGTTGTCAATCAGTGTAGATGTTAACGAAAACATACTCTATCTTTACTATTAACCTTTTCATTTGAATGTAAAGTAAACATAAAGTTATTCAATTTAAATGTAAGGAAAGTTATATCTTGAGGGATTAAGCTTAATTCTCATCGAGGGTAAATTCTGAGGTAGATAGGATGGTGGAATAGGAGAAAGGGACCCATAACTATGTGTCGGAAAACGCAATACTCAGGACAGCGTTTTGTTTCTATTCTTTTACTATAGTTGTTGGTGATCCCAGTTGAGAGTACTATCTCTGGAACAAGAAGAGAAAAATGGTCTGAAATTAAAGACGAGGGACCAACTTCGTAGACACTCCCTGACACTTCTAGGAACCTTGACCAGCGACGAGCGTGATCAGTCTACCAAGAACCAAACCATCAAAAAGAGCAAAACCGTTACTGACAGCTACGTAACCCATAAAAGCTGCCAAGTGACCTCCTTTACACGTTTCTATCCCATCACAACAGTCATGATAAACTTTTTTTAAAATAAATAATTATTCATTTTTTTAAAACCTTGTTAAAACCTAAATGACTATTAAATATGTAATTTGTAAATACAGTCATGCGCCGCTTAACGTCTGCGATACGTTCTGTGAAATAGGACGTTATGCGATTTGGACGTTGTGCGAACACCATATTTTATACTTAGCAAAGTTATAAAGGGATACTGTAGTGTACCTGTATTGACTAAATAGACAAGATACTGTACACATACAGTACTGTATTTCAGCTAATGTACTGTCTTTAAAAGCCTTAATGTCTGGCATTGACTTGGCCTCCTTATGGATGAAGGTCCTTTCAGGCATTCGTTTCCAGAATAAGGAGGTTTCGTCCATATTAAAAATTTGCTAGGGTAAATAACCTCCCTCTACAATTAGTTTATCTAGGGTTTCGACAACATCTTCTGCTGCCTTAGCATCAGCACTCACAGACTCGCCACTCACTTTCACATTATGCAGCGAAAAACGTTGTTTGAAGCACTTGAACCACCAAGAACTAGCACTAAACTCGATATTGTAGTCTGGTCCTGCTTTTTCTTTAATCATTTCGAACAAGCTTCGTGCCTTAGCAGTGATCGTCAACGTGCTTCTGTGTTTGGTCCTCAATCCAGGTCATTAGCAATTTTTCCATTTCTGATATAGGCCCCTCTCGCATTTTCGTAAGCTTTGTAGCTTTCAGTGGAGCCGATCCTTTAACAGCTTGGAGAATTTTTTCTTTGTTCTTAAGGATCGTCGTGACTGTCGAGTGCGACATGCCCAAATCACGAGCTATAGCATTCACTGGTTTTCCACCGTCGTGATGTTTAATTACCTTTTGTTTCACTTCCAAATCGATACTTTTCCTTTGTCTCTTGCTGCTGCTATCACTAGAACTGGTTTTGCTGCGTTTGGGAGTCATGATGCACTTCACGGTAATGTATTTTCGAAAGTTCACATTAAAATAACGATAGTAAGTACAGTACGGTACATACATAGGCAAGTAACATAGGCGTTTATTATGACTATCAAGAAATATAGTATTATAGGTTATATATGTACTGTGCCATTATACGTCTGGCATCGCAATCGTTTTGTACTATATACAAGAGACATGAGATACACGTGTTGCGTGCGAGAAGCTGTTGCTTTCGCTACGTCCAGTTACGTCCGCCTCGTTCTGTTCTCCGATCGGGATTTCCGAACTCTATTATAACCTTATGGGACCACGGACGTAAATTCGGTCGGACGTTGTCCGAACGGACGTTATGCGGCGCATGACTGTATACAAATTTAACGTCGATTTAGTCATTTTGAATGTAGTGCGTGTTTGTCTCAGTCAATTTACTAAATGCACTCAATCAGAGCAATTAATTCAATACCATAATACCCGCCGTAAGTACGTCGGTCGGTCAGTCACATTTTGCACACCGTCATTTGCGCACTTTTTCTATTTTCGAGAGATTACTTTAACTTTCAACCATAGCAAAGGGGGTGCAACTGTGGTTGAAAGTTAGACAATAATTGTATTTTTTCCCCCTTATATGTACTCTCCCGAAAATAGAAAAGTGCGAAAATGACGGTGTACATGAACAGTTTCTTCTTCTTCGTTCGTCCTGAAAAGGACGTTGGTTGCATTGTGTCCGTTTACAGCGAAGCTGCGATATTTGCGCCTTTCGGCCGACACATCCGACTTCAGCACGGCATTTTTGGGACCGGATTAGCCTTCCCTCTTCGATCCCTACTCACTCAGCCAGACTGCAGTGATGCAGCCTGTTTCCAGGACCACCACTTGGAGGTGGAGTAGGGTCTTGGTCAGCTCTGGTTCGCTGACCCTGATGCAAGCAGTCTAGCTATGGGTCGCTAACTGCATTTCTCACTTTTGACGCGTCTTAGGGAAGTCAAGATTTTAAAAGATGCACGAACAATTACGAGACATGTTGTCGTAAAAGAAATGTTAGTTATTTAGTCAATTTACGGTCCAATAGATCATTATCACTGCTCCACATGTCATTCAGGAAGGTTACTCCATGTCTTCATATTTAATACATCCATATAATTTTAACTTCAAATATCTAATGAGGGGCTCCTGCAATGAAATGACCACAGGGGTAATAGTACCGTCTGTAATACTAGTAACCGAAACAACACACTATAATTAAAAACCTGTCAATATTGACGGGTTAGTCATAATAAGAATTCCACTGAGTAAATCCGGGTGGGGGATTGAACGAGCTAAAATTAATAATTGCTTAATTCTTCATAAAAGTCGGCGGAGCGATATAAGTTAACAATTGCCCTGTCAATGCAGCATTGTTCTTGACTTCGGAAATATCTTATGAACATTCCTTGAGATAGAAGCATCATTATCCTTCTATCTACAACTTTGTTAATAGTAATCTTGTGCGAAGGTAGACACCTTTGGCCCATATTAAATACTCTTGAGTTTTGGCCACTGTTGGATCTGGATTCCTTGCTCTTAGTTATTTGTTATTTGTCGTGGTAGCCGAACTTATTCCATTCTGCAGTCATGGCTAAACCATCGTAATTGGGACTGCTCCACTTGAGTCTGCAGGGGTGGGTTTTGAGGCCCTGACGTATAGTCTGGTTGCGAACCATGTCTCTTCTTGTTAATTCAACCATCTCCTTCAGATACCTAATTTCTGAGGTTTGGAGCTGGCTTTTGTCGGTTGTAGTCATTGCCCATGAAAGTAATTCTTTTCAGGTGTAAATGTACTTGTACTCCTTCATCTTCTAGCTTTACAGCAACACCCTTTTATTATTTACACATATTGTAATACATCGGTTGCTGCTGCCATGTTTTTGTTGTACCCTTTTTGTAGTGTGTGCTTTTTCATTAGTTCTAATCTTTGTCTACTTTTTTTAATCTACGGCTGACCAAGGGTATTACTCGAAATAATCCGTTTTTTGAGTCAATCGTTCAATTGTAAAGCTGACTCAATACCAATTGATTATTAATATTTTTGATTGTTCTGTTTAAGGCTTTGTATTTTATCAGCGATGCACTAGAGTTCAGGCAGATAGTTATTTTTTTAATCGAGAATGGCCTTCTGATATAACAAAAGGAAACTTCTCTTTTGTTGAAAAGTACGTGCCTCGCCACAAGTAGGAACCCTCCTGAAGTTTAAAAAAAAAAAAAGTGACATTTCTCAGGTAGGGTCTAAACAGCGCTTCCTAACCTTTGTGAGGCCCCTCGCCCCTTAACAGAACCTCAAAGAAGCTTCCAGCTCACAAAATACGCCAGAAAAATTTAACAAGAGATAAAAGTATGCCCTTTACATTAAATGAAATGAAAAGTATAATTTTATTTATAAATTTATTTGACAGCATGATGCTTTCTCTGGCACACCTGTTTTTATGAGTACTGTACTTCCAAGCGTTGTTTCATACAGCTGTGGACAAAGTAACAATTATTCTTTTAACTATAACCGGGACCAATATTTGAAACTTTTTTTACGAGATTAATATTTTTAATAAAATGTATTCATAACTAAAGAATGACAAAGAAATAATGTTCAGCATATTTTACATATTATAATAAATGTAAGAATTGATGAACACTGAACATTTGACACGTGAGGGTAATTATGCGTTTTCTAGATTAATGAGTCTTCTCCTGCTGTTCTTTTTCATTATTAGTGTGTGCCTCCATGATCCCAAGATCTATGCCAGCGGTAGCATAGCTATCAGCAGGGTCTCCCAAGCAGGATGTGACGGTATTGCCTCCCCTGCTTTGCAGTAGTGGTCCAACAGTGGCCAAAACTCAAGACTATCTAATATGGGCTTCAAAGGTATCTACCTTCGCACAAGATTACTCTTGGCAGAGATGTAGATAGAAGGGTAATGACACTTCTGTTACAAAGGTAGTCTTCACAAGATATTCAGATAAGCGAAAACAATGCTGCTTTGGCTGAGCACGTTAATTCTAGAATCTGCCTACAAATTTTGTGAAGGAATTAAGCACTTATTAATTTCAGTTCGTTCAAGCCGCCACCCCTGATTTAGTGGAATTCTTATTATTCTTGTATAGCTCTGTTTAGAGTGTGTGTAATAAATTGACTGAGACAAACATGCAGTAACTTTAACATGATTAAATCGAAGTTAAATTTGTAACATTACAATTAATAAAATTTAAAAATCACTTTAGGTTTTAACAGTTTGAAAATAAATTGAATAGTTTAGAAGAAAAGTTTCATTATTGATTTATAGTAGAGATGATGGGAAAAATTTACTTTGGGAGCGTATATATTTTCACTTAGCTGCCAATAGTAGTTTTTGCTCCTGCTTATGGGTTCTGTGTACACTGCTGTCGCTCGTCAAGGTTAAAGGTGCCGCGCGATCCTGGAACGTCAAGGAGTAACGGCCAAGCTGGTCCTGCGCGTGTCTGTAAGACCCTCTTATGATGGCGTCTCGCACAACGTCAGTCCATTTCTACCTTCACTTGGTTCCAGAGATAGTACTTTATGCTAGTACCACCAATAACTATGAAAAAGAATAGATACGAAACGCTCTCCTCAGTATTGCGTTTCCCGACACATACTTATGTTCCCCCCCCCCCTCCCCCTCTTCTATTCTACCATTCCATTTATTTCATAATTTACCCTCGATGAGAATTAAATTTAATCCCTCGGGATAAAACTTTCTATACAATTAAATTGAATAGCTTTCGCTTTACATTACATTTAAATGGAAAGGTTAATAATACAGATAGAGCCTGTTTACATTCACATCTCCACTGAGTGAAAAGTGTTCACAATATACATTTGAATACGTTTTCACTGATTGAAAAGTTTGAAACTTTCATTAATTTTAAAATGAATATTTTCACATACACATTTGCACTTGGTTACAGCTTGAAAACTTACATTAATTTTAAAGTGAATATGTTTATATGGATATAAGATACACTGCTTTGAAACTGTAAGTATTTGTACTTAGAATGTACATCTTTTCTTTCATCTTTTCCTCCCTGCTCCGTATGGAACTTGGGACTACTTTCTGATTTTAGTTCTCTTTACGAAACTAGCAATAAAGCAATCACCAGCCCGTGCAGTGGTGGTTCATGAATCATCATTCTTTACGCTGAGGTTGCCAGCCTCAAATGACTGGGACATCCACTAGCGATTTTCACATATTAAACTTCACATGGTAATATACATATATATATATATATATATATATATATTAGTTCACCTGTTATTAATTAAATGTAGAATGTAAAATGACAACTTACGCCAATCCTGGCTCATAGACATTTTGCTCAGATGAATAAAAGAGACTTGAATCGGCCTCTTACACGCGTCTGGGATGTCGTTAATTTAATAAGTTCCCTCTCTGACTTCGTGTGTTGTCCTTCAGTTTCCCCAGTCCCGGTGTCCTTATTTAATATGAAAGAGATTTCACGGGCTACCAAAGTCCGTCCAAAATTCTCTAATAAAAGGTGTCCGGTATGTTAAGAAGGAATTCTTAATTCTAGGCTTAACTCTAGCAAGGTCTGTTATCTTGACAAGCGATCTTCACAGAGGAATAATACTGAAACGTGTCAGGTTATATTCCCGGTCTCCTGCGCATCTGTTTGTTATGTTAATAAACGCTCCAATCATTTTCAAACAGGCGGGTTCGGGTGTAGTTCTTTCAAAATATTCCACGTGAAATAAGGTGCGTAAAGCAAAAGGTCACGTATTACCATATATGGCAATAAGATATACGATGCCTTGCGTACAGACTCGCGAACATGTCGTTAACCTCATATGACAACGTGTTCCAAAAGTAACAATTCATTACTTTATCAGAAAGTAATCTCTTATCGGTGTCTGTCCATAAGTTGTCTCCCCGTATTCCAAGCTTTGGTGATGCGCGCACCTGTCTTATTGGTGATTAGGCAGTTAACGCTGGGCGATGTGTGTGTTAATCTGCCACGGCCAAGCTTGGTACAAGGGAATTTTACCAACCTGCCTCTCGTAATATTATCTCTACCTCTCCTTGCAAATGTGAGGTGTTTATCATCCACAAGGAGTGTCAGATAACAGACAAGACACAATATACTGAAAGTAGTGAAAGAATACTTGAAAATATAAACTATCTGCTACATAGTATAGAAAGAAAGCAAGAAAGTGCGACAATTGAAAGCACGCAATAAAATTAGTACCACAAATGCACCGATTACTGTCAGAGTGAAACAGAGATCGAGAGGGGTCGCCCCATTCTGTCACACCGGACAGGCCGAAGAGTAGGGAATTAGACCAAGAGAGACACAGACAAATTGCCTTGCAGGTAGGCAGAGGACAGTCAAAAGCTAAGGAAGGTGACCCGACAGAAATGCCTGTGAAATCGGATGCCTTGGCCACAGACCTTACGAAACAGTGTAACGTACTTTGCTTCATGATAACGTCACGAATAAGAAGTAGAGTGCCGCCAGGCGACCAGTGCCGGACCCCTACCTCGAAGGGGTCTATCCTATTCTACTGCTGGCCACCTCCCCTGTACTATGGCGTCAAGGCACAGATGGAAAAGGCAAGCGTTACTGACCAAGAACCCAGAACAATCAACATACTGCAGTGGAATGCAGAGGGAGTCATTAACAAAAAAGCCATCCTAAGAAATCGTATGTATGAAAAACGGTTAGATGTGGCACGCATTCAAGAGACACACTTTAACAGCAACTATAGATTATCAGATACCAGACCTTCCGACTTGATCGATAAGGACACAGTGAAGATCTGCTGATACTTAACTCAATACCAAGCAGCAAAGTATCAGTGAACTTCAACAGTCAAGCAGAAATCGTAGGGGTGGACAAAAAAATAAAGGAAACATCCGTATTTACCATCTGTATGTACACCAAACAAAGACCTGTCATTTTCAAGCATGGAAATCAAGGGCTCCAATTGCATAGTGGTCTGAAATTTCAACAGCCGCTCTGAAAGATGGGGTACCCAAATATAGAAAATAGAGGAGACAAAGTGGAGGACTGGGAGATAGATAGAAATGGCCACCTTTTCATCACGCCAGATGACAAACCCAGTTTTTACTCCACAAGATGGTATACTACTTCCACTCCGGATCTAGCCTTTTCAACAGGGGACATCTTCCACAAAATTGATAGACAAATGCTTGATTAGGCAGCTACCACAAACCAATAAAGCTGGTCATAAATATGGAATACGTTACCCAGAAACTAAAACTACTACCTCGATGGAACTAGAAACGAGATGACTGGGACAGTTTTGCAGTGTTGACAGATAGATTTTTGGGAGACCATTAACACGCGGAACAGCAATATGAAAACAATGGTTGAAAGCCTTAACAAAGCAATACTTCTAGCAGCCACTAAGTTCATTCAAAGAGGGGTAAGACAAAATTACATACCTTACTGGACTGAAGAACTGCAAAAGCTTGAGGATGAAATAATAGAGACCAGAAACACAAGAGAGAGAGAGAGAGAGAGAGAGAGAGAGAGAGAGAGAGAGAGAGAGAGAGAGAGAGAGAGAAAGAAACTTACTTACTTACTTACTTAGTCGTTCCCCTTCTACCGTGAGGTGTAGAGGTTTGGAAGAGAGAGCGCCAGACCATTCTATCAGCTGTCTTCTTCCTGCCTGGTTCCATTCTAGTCCTCGGTCCTTCAAAGATTGTCTAATGTTGTCCTCCCAGCGGACTCTGGGTCGTCCTGGAGGTCTGGATCCCTGGCTCTTTGTTTCCCATGCTTGTCGTGGTAGCCGATCTTCTCCCTTTCTGCAGACATGGGTCCAAACCCTCTTTTCTTGTTACTTCAACCACTTTCCACAGATACCTCATTTGCCCTGTTGGTTTTGATCGGCTTTTGGTGGGTTGTTTAGTCAGGTGCCCAATGACTCGGCTTCCTTATTGTCAAGAAATGAACGGGGACATCAGTTGGAGCCGGCTAGACCAGCCATCTTTGTCTTCTTACCAACGTCTCTTTCTTGCTGAGGAATCCTTCGATATTATGGGGCTTGATAAAAAGTTCCTCCCATCCGCATGGCGTTTACAATGTGGCACACCAGATCCCTGGTTTTTTCAGTATGAGGTACCTATCGGTCTATAATAGCTCGAGATCTTCTTCTCAAGTGGTCGGGACTTGTTCCAGGAAACCTGTTCTCCCAACTTAATCTGATGTTTTCACTTTCGACTCAGTGATATCACATTAGTAATCTTTCATATCATTCAAGTCCTGCTATACTGACGCCAACACCTCTCATTTATGAAAGCCTGGTACTTTTTCCAGTAACTTGTTCATTTTTGAATGGAGGATGTGCTCATGTTTTAGCCAATCAGCGAGGCCTGACATTCATCAGCAAACTGACTTGACGATCCGTTAAAGTGATTGGAACCTGTATTCATCTTCCAGTTGGACCTTCAGTTCTGGAATGAATTTCTAGTGTTCCCTCTCAATTTGTCTTGCTTATATTTAGTATCGTCCTTAAGAGTCAGAGTATGAAGAGGTAAAGTTTATAGATATTTGGCACCGTTGATTCGTAGTACACCTAGTGGGTGGGGTCACTGAAACTCTTCTGATTATGTGTGTAGCTTGCTTTGTTACTGACATAAAGTCTGCAAACGAACTTGTAGCCAGCTCTGTCATAGCATGGAATCAGAGCGTCCCTGGATAGCGTGCATAGCCGATACAGATTCCACAAAGTGTACTTCACTTGTGGAACTTCTGTCGCAACGCCTTAATTCCAGATACTATGATGACAAAGCTGGATCCTCACTAATTCGCTTCGCTATGGGCCTTGTTCCACTCAGGTGCCTGCGAGTGATGATTAAAGGTCTCTGTTTCCATCTTTCGGTTTGCTTCGCTATCCAGCCAACCGTCCCCCTCTATACCATTTTTTTCCTCAACAATATTTTCGTCAGAAAACCATACTGTGTGTAGTGTTTGTGTGGGAGTTGCATTTAACCAGGGGACTCTGTGATATTTCTATGTCACCTGCCTGCGCTTTCAAAACATTGTCGATTATCACGGTTGTATGAATAATATGGTGTGGTGTTCGGCAAATCTCCCAATCTCACCTTTGGGAGGATTGGTGGGATCAGTTGTTGCAATCAATGCATATTCTCATTCTACCACACTTTAAGCGATGGTAACGCAATAAGTCTGTCCATGGACAGCGCCATGTTACGTAATGGTTGTGTCTGCGGGGGTTGCTACATCAGGCCCTGCTGCATTGATAAACATCTTGATTTTTTCTTAGTGCTGCCCTCAGTTCTTCCAAGTACTTTATGTTCATCTTCACCTTTCAATTGGTTTTCTATTCTGTGCTCAGTGGGTTATTCCATTTCTGAGTGCTTCAAACATGAACTCACTCATCCAAATGGTGAGTTCTGCTGAAGCCACGATTCTTTCCATCTTTACATTTTACTTTCTTTCGGGGGGCTCAGTAAGCAAATTTTGCAACTTGCTCGTCTTATAAAATTTGAGAGGGCATTGTTTTTCTTTCCTCATGTTCTTTAGGGTATCTAATAACAACGGATCCCTCTTTGGTTTTCCTGAGTGCAATCCATTATTTCTAGTTTTTCTCAAAATTTGTTCATAGGACTTTGTTTTGCATGCTAGCACTTTGTTCTTTGCATTATGTTTCTGAGTCGTACATATTCTCTATATTTTTTCCATTGGTCCTGTTGTGTTTTTAGCTCAAGTTTTGTTTTCCATGCTATTTTACTTCATCTCTTTATTTCTCTTTGACTTTCTCAAGTGTCCACCAAGGTGATCCTCTTTCTTGGTTCACAAGTGGACTTCACCGCATCAGTTCTAGCAGCAGCTGTCTTTATTGATATCCCTTGAATTTATTTCAAGAGGGTTTCCAGTCATTCTTAGGTCGTTCTTCTGTTGTTGTTTGTCACTGCTGTACGACAAATAAAGCCCCTGATATCTGTTCTCTTAATTTCTGGTCTCTCATATTGCTAGGTCCTAATGACTCCATTTCTCCTGACTCGTTTAGCTTGGTTTCTTGCGTGATGTTGTGGGCAGTTCCTAGGCTGAGACAAACGCGGATACAGTTGATTCGTTAAATTGTTCCAACACAATATGAACCAGATGTCATAGTCAAACCAGCATTCCCTGTGAAAGGACTAAGACAACAACTGGTATCAACACAAATAGATGATTGACAGAAAATGAAAAATTATAGTAGAATACCACCAATAAACAAGCAACCACTATAAGCTAAAACATGGAAAACCGAGGATTAAGGAGCCCCACAGGGGGTACGAAGAATGGATGTAGGTACAAAGGAAAGCCAGAAATAGAGCGGCCGTAGGATTGTGATAGCCATGGAATTAGGTCGGACCTCGAATGGACATGAGCTGAGACACAATGCGTGATGAACACCATGAATGGTGGCCGCAACATGATGGAAGCAGATGCATCCTGATCACGATATCCACATGGAAGCTCATCCACACACATTTGAATATGTTCTGATGACTATGATAACGCCACGATAGCACACGTGATGTTCTATTTTCTCCTAAAACTAGAGTGAATTGAATGAAATAGTTTAATGAAATCCACCGATGATGAAACTTGAATCCCCATGAAAAACGATCATGAATGCCGAAAAATGAAGACTACCCCATGTCGAACATAAATGACATGATGGATTTTTATTGATTCGCCCATAATAATAGAAAGAAATGAAAAAAAACATGACAATAGCATTCAATGATTTATGAAATGTCCCCTGTAACTTATGAATTATGATGTATTCAATTGTGAAAATGATGGTGATTGATTAAATATATATTTTTGAAATAGCTATCGAAATGTGATTAATGAAACAGCTTTTGACTTCTTTCCAGAAAGTTCAGATATGTAGTCTCGGTGCTAAATTTGAATACATGTGGAAATTATGGAAAATGATGAAGTTTGAGAATGAATAGAATGTTATGATTACATCGCCAGTATTCGTGATTGAATGAAGGTGCATGGAATGTAAAATATTTATAATGAATATCGATGTAATTTGAGTGACTGACACGTCAAACATTTTGATGAGATTTCATTTAGGAAGTAGCCCGATGGGGCGTGCGTTCAATGAGTAAGATGACAAATGAAGAATGACGGTCAGATGATGAATGCTTCTCCCAACCTAGGAAAAAGTGGATTTTTTATGAAAAGCCATCAAAGTTCCCAAATGTCATTATGATTACACCATAAAATGATTGAATATCATGTATTAAGATGAGGCGAGTGAGGAATCATGAACGTATTCATTGAATGGTGATAATGTCAGATGCCGGAATGGGAAATGAGCTTGGAACCACAGGGCTTACTTCATGATAATTTTAGCAATATGAATGACATGAATTCTTCCGTGCCACCCCCTCCCCCGATGATTGACAACACAGGGACAGATGACATATTTTTATGCTCCATAGCAAAATGACATGCTCTTGCAAGAGGTAGAAGTACCTGCCTGCATAATAGTGTCCGAATGGGGTCACAATCCTAGTCCAACAGTCCCATTGCATAACCTCTGTATGACAGGGCGGATTATCATATTAGAGGAAACAAGCTAGACCATGAAAAACACAAAGAGGGACACTCAGAAGCGCACATTGGGGGCAAAGTTAACACATTAAAATATTACCAGTCTTTGCATAGTGAGGATGAAGGGTAGGAGAACCTAACACAAGATTGCCTATACTCCCTTCAGAAGTAGGACATGGCAATTGCTTGATACACTGCTGGACAAAGGAAGTAACATAAGAATTGAGTTATGTGTACGAACAAGTTCATAAAAGGTATCACAAACTAACTTAGCTGTATCGTCATTATTACCCCGTAACAGAAAAAGCCCCCAATCTCATCTGAGTGTATAAGATTTCCTCTATTATAGAATATTTTAACACCGGCGTCAGCAACGAATGGTAACACTAGACAACTAATATGGACATACAGCCACGTTTATTGGCTCAGTTTCCTCATTAAGTTAAATATCTACACTATGATGGTTACCACCTTAGTGGTTAGAACCACCGTGCCATTATGGTAAAAAAGACGATTCACACACAAAACACATCAGATAAGATATTAATATTGTACTTAATTAAGTAGTAGTTAATTAGAATGAACTTGTGTAAAGCGAATGATGATGATGATATGATATTATACGTTTATACCAAAAATGGTGCAGTAATTAGCTATACACGTCCACGTGTCCCTCTAAATGCTTTTTTACGGATAGGATGATTCACATGGTATGCATAGAAATGGCCCAAGTTGTTATAAGTTATGGTCGAGTGGGGGTTACTCTCTAAGCCGAGGACGTTTCTGATGAGAACTTTTGTCGTACTGAGAACTTTGACGTTGTACAATCCTTCACACAGTTTTTTTGAGTATATCTCTGTAGCGTTGATCAAACAGTTAAGACAGTTTGTGGTATGAAAATGTCTGTTGTCTAATCTCACGGAGGGTACTTGGCCAGACTGGATATCTATTGCACGAAAAAGCTCTTGCTATGCAGACTCATTAACTTGAGTATGTACTCGTGATTTCATGAAATATACTTGGAGTAAGCTGCACTGGATTTGACTATGGAGTCTGCTTCCTAGAATGCTCTTAAGAGTGTGTTGCACTTTGTATAAAATTGTGAGATTCGCAGCATTAGAGAGATCTTTATAGCTTGACTTCAGATGGTAAAGCTTTCCGATGGATCTGAACTTGATATTTGGATAAGTAATCAACTGTGAGGCTTTAGATTGACTCCTGTATGTGGTAAAGTGGATGTTATAAATTATTTATAGGGGACTTAGAAGATCAGCTGTGAAGGTATCTATATCTAATAAGAGTAGTGTATTATAGATAACCTTACTTACTGCCACATATGTATACCTCAGTCAGAATTATTCTGGAATAGTGTGTGATGACTACGTTATATGTCTAGGGTATGTGTATGATGAAGTGTAAGTCATAACAACAACAGACAGATAAACAATTTAATTTATTCCACCACACTTGACAACACTGTGACACTCACATACATAAAACACTCTAAGAGGATATCTTAAAGGAGTCACTGATAACTTTTCAAATAACAATATGTATTCAGTGCTGTCATGAATGTATATGTGTCCTGATTCAAATACAAAGGGAACCAGGAATCACAATCAATTTTAATTACAAATTATATGTACAGAATTTATTAATATGATTCTTGTAGTGACATATATTATTAATGGTATCCTATGTGTGTCAGTTGTGTAGTGGTAATATGAGGTAATACTGGTTTTGTTTTGTTCAAGCTCTGTTGGTATTTGTCATCATGACTTCAATAGTTTGTTTCTATTGGAACTATTATTGGAGATGTTCTCAGTTCCTGGTATTAAAACAATTAAATTCCCCTCTTAATTTTAGTTTACAATGTCATTTTAAGATGGGGTTACATAATGTTGAGCTCCATGGCCACACTCTCTTATCTTGCGTGATGACTGCAGTAAAAGACTCCTCTGCTCGATTACTTTAATGAGTTCTGGAGCCACCCCACTGGTTGCTATATGGACCAAGGAGTATGCTGTCCACCTCTGGCTTCAGCAAAGCTCTGACCAGGTGCTGCTCAATAACTTTAAGACCACGGTCCCTGAAACAAGAAGGTTGTACCTTCTACGTCAGAACTAATTTATACTCTATTTCTACACTGAGCACAATACATCACAAACATTGAGTTCAGAGCGTTAGGCCAACTGTCAGCTTCATCTGAAATACTTTATACCAGTATTTCCCTCCCTAATGGTTACTACGCCTCTGCAATTCCAGCATTATTTCTTTCTAGTTAATAATCTAGGTGTCAGTGTACTGTTTGGCCATTCCATGCAGTTTTACTTTCCTCCGACACCTTCTGTTCAGGCTGGAGCACTATAGGCTTTACATCATGTTCGCTACTGAACCACACATATATACAGACATAAATTATCAATTTACATTCAATTTTCATTAAAAGATATTGAATCTTTCAAGCTTACCACAATTCATTGAAATAATAATAAACAGTTTCGTTGACTGGCAATGAATATAGCACAACTCCGATCTGCCGATGTCCCAGGCTTTATTTTATAAAAAAAATATACACTGGTGCTCAACGCACTGCTTCTTAGTAGGTTTATTACAAGATGTGGCAATGAACAGACGCTCTGAATTGAGTATATTCGCAGCTCTACCCAATCACACCACGTCTACACATCTTTTCAAAAAAGTACTCCTTTCTCACGTTTCCCCTGACAACACAAGATAGTATTTATAGTCCGACCAATCGTGTTTAGTCTTTCATTTGTTGCGCTCCAATCAAATAGGAGTTAACATGGTAGGCTATTTCCGTAACGTAATGTTTCTTCAAACACGTTATAAAAAAATTTTATGAGCAGAAATGATTTCATGCTGTCAGGCACCCCCACTATTTTATTTTGGCCATAACTTGGTAATTCCTAGACTATTTGCGTAACGTTTTACATATTCTTTGTCAGCAAACCCTAAGGAATCCAAATATCTCAATTTAAGGGAGCTAGGTGGCTGCGTTCAAAATGTGCATTTTCTACCACCTCCTGTTCACTTCAATCCCCATGTGGTGTCTGGGTACTGTCATGTTTTCAACCGTAAACCGGTATAATGTCATAATTCCCAATAAGCGTTTTTCAGGATTTTAAAACCTAACTCTGGTATGGGTAGTGAATTTTATCACTGTCGATTTGAAATAAAGTTAGTGCATGTGGCCTTACACGCGTGATGGCAGCAATTGTGTATCGCGCGACGCGTGTTTAGTGTTGCACGTGTCCTGCTTTCTGCCTCTCCCTTCTCTCTATCCTTTAGTCCATCTGTCTTTTAGTTACGCCGTGTATAAATTGGAATGAATGAAATATTAAATTTAGGTCATTGATCAGCTTGCGTATCTCAAGGTTTTTCCAAGAAATACAGCACACGTTTCATTGAAGAAAGCGGGTAATAATACAGTAGACTTTTACTATCAACGAGAAAGCGTTACAATTTGCAGACGAAGTAGAAAACAAGGGGGATTTCGAGTACAGTCATTGTGACAGCACTGTTCTTTACCATTCTTCTTTCCTTTTATTAAATTTATTTGTTAGGCTTTGCATTTACGTTTTAATTTATATATGGGGATTAGAATAATTCACGACATCTCCCCTCTTAACCCTCTATTGGGCCTTGTTGCCATTTGGCAACATACCGTTTAAAGTCATCTATTTCACTATTTGGCGTTCAAATTAATAATTTTTTTTGTTTTATTGTGTTCTAGAAACATTCCCAATTTTAAATTACCGGGTAACTCATTTGTCGGAGAAATACTTTTTTTTCACGCACTCTTTTGTCAAGGCATGGTAGCTGGTTTGCAAGATCGAATTGAGAGGTGAGTTTACTTCACATTATTTTTTAAAATTCCTTATGAAAACGGTGTATAAAAAATATGTTGAGTAACTTAAACCACTTATCTTTGTAACAAATGCTTTAATAGTTATAAATAAATAAAATAAGTTACTCTTATTTTACATTTTAGGTATGTTGCCATTTGGCAACAAAAGTCGATTAAGGAATAAAAACCACTTCATGTTGCCAATTGGCAACAGTTGCTTTTTACCTAATAAATGATATTTAATGTTGTATTTCTCTGTAATCAACAACATTAGTATTTTATTCTCATTATAATTGATTAAACTTCATCATTTAAAAAAAAAAGTTGTTATTTGCAATTTTATGTATCCTAAAAAGGTCAATGTAAATAGTAGAATTACCAGTATAAATTACTAATAATATTGTAAATGAATAAAACATATTTACTTCATCTAGACTTGACTTTTAGAACTAAACTACACATGATAACCACTAAAATTGCCAGTAATCACAAAACATAATGTATCATCAGATGAGATTAAACAATTTTGTGATGAAAAACTTTTGAATTACAAAATGTATATGTTGTCATTTTTTTAAAATTTTTTTTTACAGTTAAACACAATGGATCCTCAAAAGTTTTACAGCCAAAAGACTACAATCTATAGACCAATACCTGAGGCTTCTAGCGATAGTGAGCTGTCAGACAGTGAGGCTGAAGACATCCTGGATAACACGTGGCAACCCGGCCCTTCCTCGGACACAACCGATTCAGGTTTGTTGAATTTAATTGATGTTTTTTTTTTTAATGTGGCCACTTTATTTCAGACTGCAGTTGTAGCCTTGTCCATCAGTGTACAACCTATGTACAGTTTCAGCCTAGTCCATCAGGTACTAAATATCGGCTGACGGAGACTTACTTGTGGAACGCTTTATACCATAATGTGGATTAGAATAATTTTTATCATTATTACTATTATCAGAATAATAACATGTACACCAGTATACCAATAAATGATTGTTTATGTTGCCAGATAATTAATATCTTTGTTTTCTTTTTTTTTCAGAATCATCTGCATCAGAGCTGGAGGACACAGATGTAACCTTTGATCGTCGTCGGATGCTATGGAGACACCGTGAAGCCTCAGATGTATCTTCTGAAGCTCCGCCCTTCTCTGGTGATTCGGCACACGTATCAGTTACCTCAGAACCAATAGAATACTTCCGCAGATTCATTGATGATGATACAATGGCACATATGGTCACTGAATCAAACAAGTACAGCATCCAGAAAAACATCATGAAGCCTCTCAGATTGAGCCAGCCAGAACTGGAACAGTTTTTTTGGAATTGCGTTTATGATGAGTATTGTTAGAATGCCCAGTTGTAAATTGTACTGGGACTCTACAACGCGCTATGGACTTGTTGCTGATACTATGACGAACAAGAGGTTTAAAGAAATCAAAAGTAACATTCACTGCAATGACAACAACAAGCAGCAAGACAATGAAGGCGACAAATTGTTCAAATTAAGACCTTTAGTTGACGCTCTGAAAGTGAAATTCAATTCAATCAAACCAGCAGAAAGGCTGAGCATTGATGAGCAAGTTATCCCATTCAAAGGTCAATCATCTCTGCGTCAGTACAACCCAAAGAAACCCAAAAAGTGGGGCTATAAAGTCTTCGTTTGTTCAAGCATTTCTGGTTTGATTCATGATTTTGAAATTTACACTGGAAAAATTGACGTGTGTCCTGGCCAACCTGATTTAGGAGCATCAGCTAATATCGTGCTGAGACTTCTTCAACGTATCCCTAAAAATGTGTGGCATAAAGTATATTTTGACAACTGGTTTAATTCGCCAGCATTGCAGGCATGCCTCTGGAAACAAGGCATTGCATGTCTTGGCACTGTCCGCGCAAACCGGCTGAAAGGGTGTAATCTGTGTTCCGATAAGGAACTGAAAACGAAAGGAAGAGGGTCATCTGTTGTTTGTACTGCAGCAACAAACGGAGCCACATTGAAAGCTATCAAATGGTATGACAATAAAGCAGTCACACTGCTAAGCACCTATGCAGCAGTTGAACCAGAATGTGTAGTCAGAAGATGGGACAGAAAAGCCAAGAAGGAAATACACATTTCTTGCCCTGCAGCTGTGAAAGAATATAACATGTTCATGGGAGGGGTAGATTTGCTGGACTCCTTGCTGGCACTCTATCGTATACCTATTAGATCCAAGAAATGGTACCACAGAATATTGTTTCATTTCCTGGATGTTTCTGTGGTGCAAGCTTGGCTAACTTATTGTTCAGATGTGTGTAAGGATGGTATGGAAAAAAAGGACAGACTACCATTAGTTGATTTCAAGTTGCAGATTGCTTTGTGTCTCCTAAAAGCAGGAAAAAGTGAAAATAATAAAAGGGGAAGGCCATCAGGAAGCACTGAGACACAGCTGGTGGCTAAAAAGAAGAGAGGGCAAACAGCAAATGTACCTCCTTTTCATGTCAGAACTGACAATGTTGGCCACAGCCCCAATTCCGTCACCAACAAAGGGAGATGCAAACTTCCTGGATGCAAGGGGTACTCCAGAACTGTCTGTGAGAAGTGTAACCTACACTTGTGCCTCAATAAACATTCAAACTGTTTCAAAGTATTTCATGAAACATGAGTGTGGAGCTGTGATTGAGTCACGAGACAGAAGATTTTTTTTTTTTCAGTAACTATATGTTTCATTGTATGTGTGGCATTTTCTGTATAAATTACACTTAACTTCATGAAGTTTCACAAATTTTGTTGTCTGCTATTTACTGTTTAAATATTAAATGTAGGTAGGGAGTAAAAAAAGGTGAAATAGATGTTGTTAGACATAAAAAACATAGTTAAAAGATATATGTTGCCAAATGGCAACAATAAATGTTTCCAACCTTAATGGTGATTTGTTGCCAATTGGCAACATACCCATAAAACACTAACTAAACATTTTTTTGCCCAAAATTAACCTTCACACCACTTTTCAGACATGGGACAGCCACAAAAACCACTCCAAGAATTTTTTTTCCAACTATTTCATAAATGGATAAAGGTTTGTGATCCGTTTGCAAACTTAAATGCCTTCCCATACAGATAAATATTGAATTTCTTTATTGCCCATATTACTGCAAGACATTCTTTTTCGCTAGTTGAGTAGTTGATTTCAGCTTTATTCAATTTTCTGCTAGCATATGCCACTGGGCTTAATTCCCCATCCAATGCATCTGATTTCTGTAGTAGAGTTGCACCCAACCCAATATTACTGGCATCCGTCCTTACTATGAATTCTTGACTTAAGTCAGGTAATTTCAAAATATGGTTTTACTTGTGAGCTTTTCCTTCAATTCTTGGTAAGCCATTTCACATTGTGGTGTCCATGTAATGCGATCTGGATGTCCTTTACGTGTCAAATCAGTTAACGGTGCACATATGGAATTAAAGTTTTTGATATACTTCTGGTAGAAACCACATAATGAGACAAAGGATCTCACGTCCTTCTTGGTTTGTGGTCTCGGGGCTTTCTTTAGTTTCTCTAAATTCTTTGGGTCAGGGGTCATGTTTCCCTGATAAACTGTGTGTCCCAAAAATTCCAATTCTTTACATCCAACGCAACATTTGGTTGGTCGGGCTGTTAAATTTGCTTCCCTAAGTCGATCAAACAGCATCTTCAGAGAGTCAATGTGTTCCTCAAAATGTTTCTGTTGCTATAAGGATATCATCCATGAAATTTGTTTATACATGGATTATTCAGAGGGTCCAATAATTTTCTCATCATTCTAGAGAAGACACTAGGCGCATTCTTCAATCCAAATGGCAATCTATTAAACTCATAGTGTCCTTCTGAGGTACTAAAAGCTAGGTATGGTCTAACCTCAGGCTTTACTGGAATCTGATAGTATCCTTTACTCAGATCCACTTTTGAGAAATATTTAGCTTTATTTAGTCTGGCAAACAGCTGATTTGTATCCGGCAATGGATCCACCTGTCCTTCTGTAATAGCATTCAGTCTCCTGTAATCTATACAGAGTCTATGTTCTCCAGAGGGCTTCCTTAAGAGTACAAAACACCGGAACTATATGAGGATTCACTGTGCGAAATAATTCCTTCCTTCAACAGATAGTCTATCTCTTCCTTCAAAGCTTTCTCCTTAGCAAACGGAATCGAATATGGTTTCATACAGACAGGTGTGGGGTCTATCAGTTTCATATCATATTCCAATAGGTTTGTATGCCCTGGTCGGTCTGTTAACACCTCTGCATGATTATTTAGAACCTGTTGCACTCTCTCTTTCTGAGTTTTCGTTAAATGTGTACTGATTTTCACCTGTGCTGCTGTCTCACAGGGGTGTAATGGATATTCAAATGATGAAAGTGGTTCCTTTTTCATCTCCATGGCGATGGACAAGGTCAACAAGTGTGTCTCTTCCTGATGTTCTCTTTCCAAAATATTTCTTCAGGCGATTCACCTGATAGATTTTTTCTTTCCCCTTCTTATCTATCTTATAATTTGTTCTAGACACCTTCTCTAGAACTGTATATGGACCCTGCCATCCAATTTGTAACTTATTCTGACTCCCGGGCAAAAGAACCAGTACTTTCTCTCCCACAGCCAAATTTCTGTCTTTCGCCTTCCTGTTATAATAGGCAGCATGTTTCTTCCTGGCTTGTTTCAAATTTTCATTGGCAAGTTTCCAGCCAGTTTTTAAACGAGTGGTCAGCTCATTCACATATTGGTATGAAGATGTAATGTTTTCCTCTGCCTTTTCTTCAGTCCACGTTCTTAACAAAGCTACATATGGACCTTTAATTGTGTGGACCTATTTGTCCATGCACCGGTATGGTCTCTTCCACTCGAAGCTTTATAGTGATGATTTTTCTTCCCAGAATTATCATGCATAAAACGACCGCTACCAATTTTTCTTTTGGGGCTTTCTCCCCACTTAAAATTCTTGATGAGAGATTTCCTCTCTACATCCTCTTCCTCCAGTTTGTTTAAGTCCGATTGAGGGATTTTCGGCTTATCCTGGGGTAAGACATCTTTTTGCACTCTCCGCATAGTGGCCATTGTAAAACAGTTAAGTGAAGCTTGTCCGTGAAAAGGGGCTTCCCATTCCCTTTGGTCCACTTTATCAAATTTATTTTTCTTTTTATTATCAGGCCTAATTTTGCCCCTTGGCGTGTCCAGGTCCTGATCAATGTTCCCACTTGTGGGTGTTCCCTCATGTGCTATGCTACACCTTTCTACAAAATTCTCAATGTCCCATCTTGCTTTGGGCCAATAATAATTGTGAGCCACCCTTTGAATGATGGTACCTATCTTCTCATGGTCCCCATCTGGTTTCACATGTAGGCTCCTTATTAAGTCTGCCCTATATCTTTTAGGAAGTACCAGCTGTCCCTGACCTTTGGATCTAGCTCCAGTCTTCCTATACATCAACTTGTTTTTCATGTAAAAATCTCCCTTGCCTGGAGTTGTATGACAAGTTGACAATTTCCTGAAACAAGGCTTGAGTGTTTTATCCCCAGCCTGTGCCTTCCTCATCTCTTCTGGAGTGGTATCTAACATAATATCCTCCTCCTTTCTTGAGGTCGACCTGACCTGAAGGGTGGCCATATACACAGGTTTCCTTCTGCAACGGTCAGTGTCATGATTGTCATCTGACAATTTTTACACCACCTTTTTCCTTGGTTGAAAGATTTTCTTTCATCATATTTCCTTTCATCGAATTGTGGGGTTTTATTTTTATTTTCATACCGTGGCCTATCAAACTGGTGCTTACCTTTGTTTTGATCCCTAGGATCAAATTTATTAAAGTTCTGTGGTGCCCTAAAGTTATCCACTTGTTTCTTTTTATTACCTGTTACCTCTGCTTGAGCTGCTTGATACCTTTCAGCAACATTTAGCAACTCACCCAGCCTCTCTGCACCTTGTTCCATGAGAAACTTTCTCAGGTCTGGAGCCATGGACTCTCTTAATTGCTCTATAAGGACCATTTCCTTAAGATCTTGGGTTTTCCCCAGAGAAGTCCATTTCTCCAAGTATGTCTCTATTCGTGCAGAGAACTGGTGATAGGTTTCACCTGACAGTAGTTTAGCATTCCTAAATTTTTTCCTATAAAATTCTGCATTCTTTTCATATCTTAACAAAAGAGCCTGCTTTAGCATGTCATAATTTTCCTGATCACTTCTGCTCATTTTTGCAAAAACTTCATAAGCTGCCCCACGAAGTCCCTGAGATAACTTTAAGCTCCACCTTTCTCTCTCTAACCCATATGTGGTAGCTAATAGTTCATACCTATTTAGATAGCTCTCTATATCATCGTCTTTCTCAACAAAATGATCTAAATGAAAATTCATAGCTGAGGTTGAGGCTCCCTGGCTAGCAGTAGCCTCAGAGGTAAAGGGACTGGCACCATTTTCAGGAGCATGGCCTTGAAACTCAAACTCCCTTAGTCGTAACTCATGTTCCCTTTGTAATCTCTTCTCCTCCTTTTCTGCTTCCCTCTCTGCAGCTAATCTCTTGTCTTCCCTTTCTGCAGCTAATTTTTCTTTCTTTCTGCTTCCAATGCTTTAGCCTCTTTGTCAGCCTCAATCTGCAACCTCTTAGCCTCAGCCTCAATCTGCAACCTCTTAGCCTCAGCCTCAATCTGCAACCTCTTAATCTCTTTTTCAGCTTCTATTCTCTTATCTTCGGCCAATCTTTCAGATTCTAATTTTCTTTCGGCCTCTTTTTTCTAATCTTCTTTCTTCCCGTTCAATATATTTGTCACATTCAGCAGTGACATAAGAAATCATAATTTGCCCGTCCATTCCTAACTCTTTCGCAGTCTGTACAGCAGCAGATCGAAATTTTGCCAGGTCGGCCATTGTCTAACAGATAAATGTCTAAAATATTTAACTAAACAATTTTATCTATGACTAATTAACTCAAGACAACACAGGCACTGTGAGCTCAACCTTATTTATTTTCACCCAAGGATACCTTTTAATTCTTATTATTCCCTGAAGTGAATTACCCCCAATATTTGAAATAGGGAAAGATTCAAAATCCCGAGAGCGAGCCCTCAATATATGTGGTAAAGTGGGATGTTATAAATATTTATAGGGACTTAGTGTACTGACTGAGATCAGCTGTGAAGGTATCTATATCTAATAAGAGTAGTGTATTATAGATAACCTTACTTACTGCCACATATGTATACCTCAGTCAGAATTATTCTGGAATAGTGTGATGACTACGTTATATGTCTAGGGTATGTGTATGATGAAGTGTAAGTCATAACAACAACAGACAGATAAACAATTTAATTTATTCCACCACACTTGACAACACTGTGACACTCACATACATAAACACTCTAAGAGGATATCTTAAAGGAGTCACTGATAACCTTTCAAATAACAATATGTATTCAGTGCTGTCATGAATGTATATGTGTCCTGATTCAAATACAAAGGGAACCAGGAATCACAATCAATTTTAATTACAAATTATATGTACAGAATTTATTAATATGATTCTTGTAGTGACATATATTATTAATGGTATCCTATGTGTGTCAGTTGTGTAGTGGTAATATGAGATAATACTGGTTTTGTTTTGTTCAAGCTCTGTTGGTATTTGTCATCATGACTTCAATAGTTTGTTTCTATTGGAACTATTATTGGAGATGTTCTCAGTTCCTGGTATTTAAAACAATTAAATTCCCCTCTTAATTTTAGTTTACACTGTCATTTTAAGATGGGGTACATAATGTTGAGCTCCATGGCCACACTCTCTTATCTTGCGTGATGACTGCAGTAAAAGACTCCTCTGCTCAATTCTTTAATGAGTTCTGGAGCCACCCCACTGGTTGCTATATGGACCAAGGAGTATGCTGTCCACCTCTGGCTTCAGCAAAGCTCTGACCAGGTGCTGCTCAATAACTTTAAGACCACGGTCCCTGAAACAAGAAGGTTGTACCTTCTACGTCAGAACTAATTTATACTCTAGTTCTACACTGAGCACAATACATCACAAACATTGAGTTCAGAGCGTTAGGCCAACTGTCAGCTTCATCTGAAATACTTTATACCAGTATTTCCCTCCCTAATGGTTACTACGCCTCTGCAATTCCAGCATTATTTCTTTCTAGTTAATAATCTAGGTGTCAGTGTACTGTTTGGCCATTCCATGCAGTTTTACTTTCCTCTGACACCTTCTGTTCAGGCTGGAGCACTATAGGCTTTACATCATGTTCGCTACTGAACCACACATATATACAGACATAAATTATCAATTTACATTCAATTTTCATTAAAATATATTGAATCTTTCAAGCTTACCACAATTCATGGAAATAATAATAAACAGTTTCGTTGACTGGCAATGAATATAGCACAACTCCGATCTGCCGATGTCCCAGGCTTTATTTTATAAAAAATATACACTGGTGCTCAACGCACTGCTTCTTAGTAGGTTTATTACAAGATGTGGCAATGAACAGACGCTCTGAATTGAGTATATTCGCAGCTCTACCCAATCACACCACGTCTACACATCTTTTCAAAAAAGTACTCCTTTCTCACGTTTCCCCTGACAACACAAGATAGTATTTATAGTCCGACCAATCGTGTTTAGTCTTTCATTTGTTGCGCTCCAATCAAATAGGAGTTAACATGGTAGGCTATTTCCGTAACGTAATGTTTCTTCAAACACGTTATAAAAAAATTTTATGAGCAGAAATGATTTCATGCTGTCAGGCACCCCCACTATTTTATTTTGGCCATAACTTGGTAATTCCTAGACTATTTGCGTAACGTTTTACATATTCTTTGTCAGCAAACCCTAAGGAACCCAAATATCTCAATCTAAGGGAGCTAGGTGGCTGCGTTCAAAATGTGCATTTTCTACCACCTCCTGTTCACTTCAATCCCCAGGTGGTGTCTGGGTACTGTCATGTTTTCAAACGTAAACCGGTATAATGTCATAATTCCCAATAAGCGTTTTTCAGGATTTTAAAACCTAACTCTGGTATGGGTAGTGAATTTTATCCCTGTCGATTTGAAATAAAGTTAGTGCATGTGGCCTTACACGCGTGATGGCAGCAATTGTGTATCGCGCGACGCGTGTTTAGTGTTGCACGTGTCCTGCTTTCTGCCTCTCCCTTCTCTCTATCCTTTAGTCCATCTGTCTTTTAGTTACGCCGTGTATAAATTGGAATGAATGAAATATTAAATTTAGGTCATTGATCAGCTTGCGTATCTCAAGGTTTTTCCAAGAAATACAGCACACGTTTCATTGAAGAAAGCGGGTAATAATACAGTAGGCTTTTACTATCAACGAGAAAGCGTTACAATTTGCAGACGAAGTAGAAAACAAGGGGGATTTCGAGTACAGTCATTGTGACAGCACTGTTCTTTACCATTCTTCTTTCCTTTTATTAAATTTATTTGTTAGGCTTTGCATTTACGTTTTAATTTATATATGGGGATTAGAATAATTCACGACATGTAGTAAGCTTTCAATAAAGAGACTAATCTTTTGTGTCAGCCGCGCTTGCTTCAAAGTTAAATTGTACCATGCCAGGTGTCTGATTTTGATGAAACCAGATGTGTTTCACCAGATTTATCACGAGGCTATGTGGACTTCAAAAGATAATGCCAGGTGGGGCACTCAATCAAAAGAATTTCTTTACCACCGATAACAGAACATATGTGGTTCACTAGATACCAGTCGCGAGTAATCAAAAACGATGAAATAGCAAATGTGGGATGAAAGAGCACAATGTGGGAGAAAATAAAATAAGAAAGATGTAGGAAAAGGGAGAGCGATAAGGCCTTGGCGCTCGTTTATCACACATATATAGTTCAGGAAATTGAAAATTCCTTCCAAGAGAAAAAGCATATGGTGGTGGTTTTGGGGAGATTAGGAGTTTGCATTTGACAAAGTTTGGAAAGCGGCAAAGACGTGTGTGCCGGGGAAGATGGACCAGTTCCTTCCTCGCTGCCTTTGTCTTCCTAAACTTAAAAGCAGAGTTAGGTACCCATCTACAGCTGGGTAAACTGGATCGTAACGCCACATTGTTTAGAGATGCCAGCGCACTGACCGCACTGTCAATCGGACGCTCAAAGTTCTTATACCCTACTATTTTTTTTTACTGCACCCTCTCTCTTTTTTCCCTATGTTTCATTAGCCAACTCATTTCTTGCTTTCTTTCTGTTCTGTTTGTGTTCGTTTGTCCCTGACAAAGATCTTGTGGCCGTAAAGTAAGCAATTTTTCTGTGCCCTTTGTTCCAGTGAGCATCATATTAGCTAAAGCGGTTAGTACGCTTGTCTCTTGCGGCAAGATAATAATAGCTCGCGGCCATGAGCAAACAAATACAATAGAAAATAAGATGTACAAACCGTTAAAAGATGAACATTCTAAACACTAAATCATGCTTGGAGGCTTATCTAGAGTCATCCTTATTTGACCACGAGCTAAGCACAATACTATTGTCACGGCGCTATTTCGCAGTGCATCTTTTGTACGAAAAGTCAGCCGGGCAACGCCGGGTATAGCAAAACCGGCGAGTCAGGTGACTACCGGAAGCCGGGAAATCAGGCGCGAAAGTAGTCAGTGAGAATCTAGCCAGCATCCGGGTCGGACGCAGATATTTCTCTTTTGCCAGCGAGTTAGCTGTGAAGTTCATGTTATGGACTATTTGTTATAAGTACTTGCCATATTCCGGGTCCGATGGATTATTAAGTTGTTATTCTAGTACAGTGTAGTGTCTAGATTGTATCTGTTACAGGCCGTAGATTTATACGTTGTCAATAAGTTGAGTGTACCATTGTCACAGTTTTGCCGCTCATGGTGAGCGATAGTCATTGCAGTGTTTGTTCAGTTAAGTCGTACTGTGGTGTATGATGCTGATAGATTAAGCTGTTACGGCAAGTTGCACTGGCATGTCATTATTATATTGTATTTCATGCGTTTGTTGGCCGTGTGAGGCCTGAGTGTGTTGTGCTTAGTAATAAAGGGAAATTCCTGTTAAAGGTATTGTTTACTTATGTCAGCCATTGTTGTGTGGTCATACTGCTAGAGGAGCGAGCTTATTATTGTTATTATAAATCCACACTGCAGTGGTGCAACACATTGGAGTGTTATCCACGATAAGTGTTCCTGACAACTATAATATAATATTTGGTAGTGAACTTCTGGATGTGAGGCTAAATACCTTGTACACCCTTATTGGCTCTTGAAATCATGCACAAACTTCCAGGGATTCACTCTGAGGTGAAACAAGTTGAGAACCCATCATTGCACACCAAGCTTGGAGAAATCACTTGAGCCCTTTGCGTACCTGGTTGGTTACATGCAGGAGGATCTCATTATGGAACCAAGGGGGAGGCTGAGAAGTGGATCAGTGTAGGACGTGACAATTCTTAAGTACAACACAGAAATAGACCATCGTATTTTAGCTCTGCATATTTGTAGGGTCCATTTGGATGACGAGGAATGCACAGTACGCCTCACACTTCTTCCTCCTAGATTGGGACCAGATGTGATGATCCTTTAAACGCAAGACACGCTGGAGAAACTGGAGCTCATGACTTCAACTCAACACGTTTCTAAAAGCAGAAAAGCCATAGGAAAAACCTAGATCTACAGTGTAGCCAAAATCAAAGAGTCTTCAGCTTGGTATTGACTGTAAGAGCGTGACGATCGTCAGCTCTAGTTAAACAACAACAAAACACTAAATCAAATATACTGTAAATACTCAAGGAATGAAGCAACAAGATATAATAATGTAGCACTCAATATACGTACGAGTATGTCCTTTGTCAAGAACTTTATATTGTATATGTCAAACAAAGTCGGAAATACACATTACAATGAATACACTAATTTTAACCGGTAGCCTTGCCCAAGACGGTGGATGAGCTCGGGAAAATTAAGCTCATCTTATGCTATTCCGCCCCCCCCCCCTTTTTTTTTTCCTTCTCATTACTGAAAAAAGAACTCTCGCGGGAAGTACCGGATTCCGGTTCCCAAACCGGGCAGCGTAATCCACGGGACTACCTTTTTCATTTTTTTGGGGTCCCTAAAAGACTCTTTCTTCTTCTTCCGTCCTTAGCCACCGACCGTCAAAGCAGTCAGTGGCCATTATGCCTAGTGGCATCTTAGGGCAACAGCAGATAGGTTTTCTTTGCCATTGTTTCCCATCACGCCTAGTGGCTAAAAGACTCAAGCTTCGATAATTTTTAAAATATTGTTTATTTCTGGGTTAAGGAAAGGCTTGATGAAATTATGTCAAATGACAAAAAAAATCAATAAAAATAAACTGAGTTGACCGGCCTGTAAGTAAACTTGGTGTTTGATTTCCTGTAGGTAAACTTGAAGTTTGACTCACCTGTATGTAAACTTGGTGTTTGACTTCTTTTAGGTAGACTTGAAGTTTGACTCACCTGTATGTAAACTTGGTGTTTGACTTCCTGTAGGTAGACTTGAAGTTTGACTCATCTGTATATAAACTTGGTGTTTGACTTCCTGTAGGTAGACGGGAAGTTTGACTCACCTGTATGTAAACTTGGATTTGACTTCCTGTAGGTAGACTTGAAGTTTGACTCACCTGTATGTAAACTTGGTGTTTGACTTCCTGTAGGTAGACTTGAAGTTTGACTCACCTGTATGTAAACATGGTGTTTGACTTCTTGTAGGTAGACTTGAAGTTTGACTCACCTGTACGTAAACTTGGTGTGAGCATTAATCGGGCACTGTGTAACCTGGCTGACACCATCCATGTGCTGGGAGCCTCGTTGTAGAATTCCGTGCCAATGGATGGACGTCCCTTCGGAAATTTCCATTCTGTTGTCTATTGTCACTTCAATAATGTCTCCCTCGCACACCTGATAGTGTGATAGTGAAGTTTAAGATTTAAAAGAAAGTTGTTAATGTTAATAAATTTAGTACGGCGATCATTTAAATGTAAAGTCAGTCCTGTTGTATGAATCTGAAACATGGAGAGCAACAAAAAAATTTACTTACTTATTTAGTCGTTCATCTTCTACCTTGGGGTGTAGAGGTTTGCCAGAGAAAGCGCCATACCATCCTATCGGCTGTCTTCCTCCTGGCCTGGTTCCAATCTAGTTCTCGGTCCTTCAAGGATTGTCTAATGTTGTTCTCCCAGCGGACTCTTGGTTCTCCTGAATTCCTGGCTTTTAGTTTCCCACATTTGTCGAGGTAGCCAATAACAACAAAAACAATAATAAAAAAGCTGCATACTTTCATAAATTAGTGCTTGCATAGGATAGAAGGATTGAAGGGGCATGACAAGATCACTAATGTAAAACTGATGACAAGATCACAAATGTAGAACTGATGACAAGATCACTAATGTAAAACTGATGACAAGATCACTAATGTAAAACTGATGATAAGATCACTAATGTAAAACTGATGACAAGATCACTAATGTAAAACTGATGACAAGATCACTAATGTAAAACTGATGACAAGAACTAGACAAGTGCCAGTGTAACAAGAGATGAGAAGAAGACCTGCAGATGGATAGGAGACCTGTTGAAAGCAGATTCAATTAAAGTATGCATAAGATGAATATTGTTACAATATCGATTCCGCCTCAAGCAGGTGGAAAAGATTATAAGAAAGGACTTTTTAGAACAAAGAAAAAATTATTCGTATGCACTCTGTCTTTAAAATAGGATAAACGGTTTTTCTAAGGTAGCCTTTTATGGTAACGTTGTGAGACTGATGGCAAATTGTGACCTACTGCCACACCAGTTCCATTTAAAGCCTTCCAGCTTTCCAAGGAGCATAGCTCTGTCAACGCAAACCTAATGTGTCACGTGAAATTATTCTAATCCCCCATATATAGTAATTGTAATAAACGTTTAGATGACTCAAGCCTAACAAAATAAGAATTTAATTAATCTAGGAAAGAAGAGATGGTACGAAGAACCAATTGTGTCACAATGACTGTACTCGAAAATCCCCCTTGTTTTATACTTCGTCGGCAAATTGTAACGTTTCACGTTGATATGTAAAAGGCTACTGTATTATTACCCGCT
>JAMPIV010021597.1:0-330706 GCA_024509875.1 Oreohelix idahoensis | reverse complement strand
GCTCCCCCATCCCCCCCCCCCCCCCCCCCCCCCACCCCCCCCCCCCCCCCCCCCCACCCCCCCGGACATCAGCCAGCAGAGAAGAGCTACAAATTTACGGTTGATGAAAGGACCAATGAAGGTAAAGACCTAAAGAAAGCCATAAAGTTCTAAGTGATGGGAAAAGCGGCTGAGGACCTGATGGCCATTCCAGCAGAGGCCATAAAAAGCAGATTATCGACACTGCTACAGATTATGGTATATAAATTACTGGTAAAGTCTGGAAAACCTTCATGGATGGAGCACAGAATTCAGTGCTGACAGTAATGGTAGGTCAGTATGGGATATAAGAAAATCCTTGAAACTAATACTGTCACGAACACAACAAAACCCATGAGTTCTCAGCTTGATTACAGGTACCAGGCCCACCAATTTTATAGCAGTTGGGAGAACTTTAATAGTCCACTCCCAGAGCTGGGGCTGATATCATCTGTGGATTACCACTTCTGCACACCAGGTATAGGTGGATCTATTAGTAGAGAAGTAGGAGACCAACTAGGGGGAAGCGACCATCGCCCAATCTTTCTTACTGTCCAGAGTGCAACTCTCAGTACAGGCCCAGCCATTACAAGATGGAACTACAAAAAAAGCCAACTGGGGTTTATTCAGGCATCAGGTGAACACGCTGCTGTCTACCCTCAAGGTACAGAACAGAGACATTAATGAAGTGGTAAAAGACTTCAACAGATGCATACTACAAGCTGCAAAAGAAACCATTCCCAAAGGATGCCGGCGTAACTACATACCATACTGGTCCAGCACACTCCAAGAACGTCAGGAAGCTATGGACAGGGCTAGAAAGGACGCAGAGTCTCAGCCTTCACTTGAAACTCACAACAAATGGAAAAAGGCTGTAGCAGAGTTTCAGAGAACAAAGCTAGAAGAAAAGCGGAAAAGCTGGAGAACTAAAACGGCATCGCTGAACCTTGAGAAAGACGGCAGGAAACTTTGGAGATTAGTCAAGTCTCTAAATGAAGAGCGTTCCTCACCTAGGCAGACTATCACATTGGATGAAGGTGGCAAACTTTTCAGAGGAAAACAAGCTGCAGACTTGTTTGCTAGAAGATACAGTTCAGAAAGCAACTTACCCATTAACATAGACCATCAGAGAGAGATAAGAAAAGAAATACTGGCAACCATGGGACAGACAGATACTCCTGCCCCAATGAGGGAACCCATCACACTAGGAGAACTACAGAAGGCTATTTCCAAGCTTAAGTTTCAAAAGTCACCCGGCCCAGACAAAATCAGCAATGAAATGCTAGTAAATCTGAGCTCAGCAGCAAAGACAAAACTGCTTGAGATATTCAACCACAGCTGGTTGAAAGGAACGGTACCCCAAGTATGGAGAGAAGCCATCACAATACCATACTAAAGAAAGGGAAATGTAAGACCGAGGCTGCAAGTTACCGGCCAATCAGTCTCACAAGCAGTGTTGGGAAGACTATGGAGCGAATAGTCAACCACAGATTGAAATGGTATTTAGAGTCTGAGCAGATCCTGGTGCCGGAACAAGCTGGATTTAGAGAATGCTACAGTATAGAAGACCAAGTTACTTACTTGTCTCAAGCAATAGAAGATGCCTTCCAGGAGAAGAAAAAGGTCCTAACGATCTGGGTCGACTTCAAGCAGGCCTTTGACAAGGTGTGGAAAGATGGCCTCATTGCAAAACTTAGGAGAAGTGGAATCCAAGGCAACATGATGAAATGGATCCAGTCATACTTGCATAACAGGAGAACTAGAGTCACTCTTGACGGTCTGCAGAGCAGAAAAGTGTTGCTCCATCAGGGGGTACCTCAAGGAGGAGTAATTTCCCCAACACTCTTCCTTGTTTACATCAATGACCTGGTGAAAGATCTCCCTGCAGGAGTTAAAGCTGCCTTATATGCAGATGACCTAGTACTCTGGTGCGCTGATGAAAATGTCACCACAGCAAATTATAGAATGCAGCGGGCAGCAGACATGCTAGTGTCATGGGCAGAGAAATGGCTTATCACAATAAACACAGACAAAACCTCCACAACACTGTTCTCCCTCGCCCCCAAGGACAAATCAGCTAACATACACCTAGGGACAACCGTGATCAAGGAAGAAAGCTACCCCACCTATCTTGGGGTGACATTTGACCAAAGGCTTACATGGAATAAGCATATTGAAAATGCAGAAGGAAAGGCCCGAAGACGACTAGGCATACTCAGAAAATTAGCAGGTACCAACTGGGGAGCAAATGAACGAATCTAAAGAAGATTTATAATGGAGTAATAAGACCACACTTAGAGTTTAGCTCAGCAGCATGGTCATCAGCTGCTAACTCACATCTGCAGTCTTTGGACAAGGTGCAAAATCAAGCTCTCAGGCTCATTACAGGAGCCATGAAAAACTACACCAATAACAGAGATGCAGAAGGTTGCTGGATTACAGACATTGTCCCATAGAAGAGACACAAAAACCATGATCCAGATGGAAAAGTACAACAGTATGCCAATGCACCCAATGAAGGCAAGACTAGATGATCTGGCATTGGGACGTCTAAAGCGTAGCAGCTTTGTGCATCGGGGAAAAAGACTTATAAGACAGCATCAAGAAGACCTATCCATGAAGACAACACCACTGAAGCCCACCCTATACCCTGTACCATGGGAGCAGGCCAGCAGTGCCCTCCAAATTAATACATCAGTCAGTGGTCTCACAAGTGGATGTGAGTATAATGATCTGCAAAAACGAACTGCTACATTGAGTATGATCCAAGAAAGCTATCCCGATCAATCATGGATACATGCCTATACAGATGGATCAGCAACTAATGCTGTTAGGAATGGAGGTGCCGGTATCTTTATCTCATATCCTGACAACCACTATGAGACTAGGCACATTCCCACTGGTAAATTCTGTTCCAACTATACAGCTGAGGTTCAAGCTCTAGAGCAAGCTGCAAATATGATTTATAACACCAACTCTGACTGCCACCAGGTAGTCATCCTCACAGATGCACTGTCTGGCCTGCAAGCTCTCAAGGGTGGTAAACTCCCGCATCTGAGAAATGAACTAAACAAGGTAGCTGCCAAAAAGAGAACCATACTTCAGTGGGTACCATCTCATTGTGGTGTACCCGGAAATGAAAAGGCAGATAAACTTGCAAAAAAGGGAGGAGAATGTGAACAAGAAGATAATGAAGTCACATACTTTGAGAAAAAGAGAGCTATCCAGACTATCAGAAGAGAACAGAACCAAACCAAAGACGACTATCACACTCTCGACCGGCAGGGACAGACAACTATTTTTCGACTCAGGACAGGGCATAACAAACTGAATAAACACATGCACAAGCTACGATTGTCTGCTTCAACACTCGTGACATGTGGTATAATTAAACGAAAAAATGGCTAGAGCATGTTTAAAGGGACTGTCCTCTGTATGACCAGTTAAGAAAGATATACTGGCCCAATGACTCAACACTAAACTCAAAGCTATATGGAGTAAAGAGGAACTTCAAACAACAGTCGAATTCATCATGAGAACTCGTCTGACGGTGTAATCATCAAAGATGCGATCGCAAGAAGAAGAAGAAGGTTTTAAAGTCTGGGAAAAGGAAGAGATACCAGCAGAATGGAAGGAAGGATATCTGGTTAAGTTGCCTAAGAAGGGAAATTTACAAGAGTGCACAAATTATAGAGGATAATGTTACTATCGGTGCCAGGAAAAGTATTAAACAGGATTATCCTTGAGAGATTAAAAGAGTCCATAGACAAGAAACTGAGAGATGAAACTAGTCAGGTTTTTTCGAACAAAAAAGATCATGTACAGACCAGATTAGCCACTTTGAGATATAATAGTGGAACTAAAGTCTGGAATGAATTCACCACTATAAATCGGGATTTGTGGACTACGAAAAGGCATTTGACAGTGTAGACAGTGAAGTATCACTCTAGAAATTGTTGATGGGCATTATGGAGTTCCCTGAAGATCAGATAATTAATTTAATAAAGAAAACATATGAAGACCTATGACATGCCAGAGTTCTTCAGGAAGGGACAGCTTTACTGTACTGTTTGGGATAAGAAAAGGTAGTTGCGACATGGGGATGCCCTCTTGTCTCCAGTTCTTTTTCTTACTAGCAATAGACTGGGTTAATGAGATCATCGACAACACACAAACAGAAGATGGATGAATCCAAACTGCGACTTCTGAATAAGCAGTTGGACTGATCTGGATTTTGCTGATGGACTTTGGATATTCTGTCCCATAAACCGTAATCACGATGCAGGACAAATTTGAAAAACACTCGATGAGAGGTCACAGCCTATTGTGGTCTGAAAAAAAATTACACAGGGAAATAATGAGAATAATTGCAATGAGGTAATGGATTATACAGGGCTTGAACTTTGAGATAAGCACCAATACAAGATGTAGAATCGGATCACATATTCTTGTGCAGTAATATAGACAAAGTTCTGGAAGAGTACAGCAGCATGATATCAAATAAGGAATACAAAAGGAAAAGGGAGCTTTCCATTGCATTGCGGAAATCATATGGAGATCTAAGAGAAATCGGATCCAAACACGGGAAAATACATAATCTTTATTCAACTCACAAATGTGGAAGTTACAGTTCCTATGACAAGAACTAGACAAGTGCCAGTGGAACAAGAGATGAGAAGAAGACGATGGCACGTGACAGGAGGACTTGGCATGTGTTTGTTGAAGGCCTATGCTCCTTTGGGAGTGGAGGGTTATGATGATGACTGCCATAGATCTGACCACTGACGAAGTGAATAGGTACGGAGAACATCACCTCGCTCTACACACAGGCAGGAATATATTTCAAGCACTAACTGCCAAAAAGTGCGGATTCAAACTATCTGCTCTCACTGATGCTAAAACATAATACTGCATGAAATTGAAAATTTATACTGGTAAGGAAAATTATGAAGGTTGTGTTGGGGCAACTTTCAGGGTTGTGAAAGATCTTCTTGATGGATAGGCAACAAGGGACATATTCTCTTCTGTGGTAGTTTTTATTCAGCCTTCAGGTTTATTTCAAGACCTGAAAGAAATCCAGATTGGTGCATTTGGAACAGTAGCTGAAAATAGGAAGCATTTTCCTGAAGCACTGAAGAAAAGGCAACTCAAATTGAAAACGGCAAATCATCTTGTGTTTTGTGTGACAGAAGATAAGGCATGCTGACAGTCACCTGGCATGATACGAAAATATTTAACCTTATATCTACTGTTCACTCCAATGATAATATAAACAAGACAGTTAGAAAGACAAATTCTTTAGGGCAGAAGAATTCAGAAGCCAGTGCTTGCAGAAAAATACAGCAAAAGTATGGGAGGTGTTGACCACTTTGGCCAACTAGGTGCAAGCTACCCCTACCCACACTGATCCTATTTTTATAGCATTTCTTAGTTGAAACTGCCCTGGTCAATGGGCACATAACCTACAACACTGTCAACCCTACAAAAAAGGTGAAAGCAAAGATCAGGATGTCAGTCTGACACTTATTGAACCTGCTATTCTTCGACACAATCTGACACCTTCAAAACCACAGGTCACAACAACACAACTTACTGAGCACCACTTCATTGATAAATATGAAAGGGCAAGGTACAAACCAGACTGTCCTACAGCTTCAGTTAATGAAGGAAGCAGCTCAGACTCCAACTAGAGGTACTTACCTACTCAAACATTCACAAACACTCATTGTCAGATGCCACAGACACAGAATAATTCAAAAAAGACAAATTAAATTTATTTTTACATTTTATTCACAATTTTTGTTAGCCTTTTATATTGAAATACGTGGTTAATCGTTAAATCAATACATCAATCAAGCATATTTTATTCATTGCCATCCATGTCCCTAACATTTTATCGCATTGACATTGAACAAATTCACTATGAAGTGGATCATGGTTTTAAAACATCTCCTGAAATTTCTATAATTAGCCACACAAATTCAAGACGGCCACCATGATCATGTGACCAATTTGCATAAAATATGTTTTTTCGGATGTGGCAATGATTCTGAAAATTTCAAAGGCCTATGTCTGTTTTTCAATTTAACCAGTTATTTTTAAAGAAATCTGCAAACACCCTTGGTTAAGGGAGACAGTAATGCTCTGGATTGCTGGTCAGCAAAGTTTTATAATTATATCTGAGAAAATTAGATGAGAATATTAGAGTTTCCCATCCTTGAAAATCATGTGCTTGGACCTGGAAAAAACCCTGGAAAATGCTTGAAGAAATTTACTATGAACCCTGGATAGTGCTGGAGAGAGACCATCAAGAATATAGGGATATAGATCATGTTGTGCCAAAGAATCCATGGTTTGTAAATATTGAAGTAGAAACTGAAGCTTCAGTATCATTGGTTAGCCTTTGAGATATATTTACCCTGATGTTGTATAATAAGCAGTATGGTAGTAACTGCAGCAGTTTTAATAATGTGTTTTGATATTTATTTCCCCGTGCAGCACATCCAAGAATTGTACACTGTCCTGAATGAGATCTTCTCAGCAACTCCTATACATAGTCCTGACTTTGCCAACCTACAGCAGATAGTGATAAAGCTGTCCCAGTGTGTCTCTGCTATTACTGGACTCAGCACTGCAGGCAGAGTTGAGAGTCTGAACTCTCTGACCTCTTCCCAAGGCAAGACAAGAAGTCAATCAACAAGTAGTGGTATGTGCTACAAAAGTATGATAGTACCACATTTGTATTTTTGAAATATTAGTTATTACAAGACAGCACAACAAATCTATGACCTCCTAGACTGGTATGTGGAAGTCTTTTGAATCCCTAAATGCAGGATGTGGCACCACATTTTTTTTAAAAAAGCACCTTGAAATGAAACAGTGCTGCTTCTTCTTCTTTTTTTTCTTTTAAAAAATCAACAAAGTTATTGGAAAGATCAGCACTTTCAAATGAACTTTGAGACATCACATGTTACACTTGTGACCTACACCTGTTGATAGAAAAGCTGATTTTACTTTGAAATGACAGCCTCAAAATCAACATTGTCTACTAAATGTGTAAAGCAAACCGTATAAAAATTAGTATGGAGTGAGCTGAACAGCACTAGAAAAACAGTACTTTCTGGGTCTAACCTTTGTCAGCTACAGTCATAGACAGGAGACAAAGAAGAGATATATAGTAAGGTTAAGAGAAGAAGACAAAGAAGCTGCAGATACATGGGGGAAAAAATTAATATAGATGCAAAACAGAAAATATAAATGAACATAACAAAAGATGATCCACACAGAAAGGTGAAAATGAAGAATATGGGTAACAAGAGGGAAAGGTAACACAGAACAAGACAACAAAAAGCACAGAAACAAACAAATAAGAAAAAAATGCAAAACGGAAAATGATATAACTAAATAATACAACAGAATGGCCTGGTGTGATATCCTTAGCAGCAAGTCTAACAGAATAATGATGTCCACAATATTTGGAATATTTAATATTAGTCTTTAGAACAGCTACTCCAATGCTTTACACTAGAATACACTGCCCACTTCTGTCAACGAAAAACTGTTTGGAGATGTCGGGAACCTTGGGTTGACTACTGCCTTTATTAGAGTCATAAATGTGGAAGTCTGAAGGCGAACGAGGAAGAAGAAGAAGAAGAATACACTGCGAAATGCACATTAATGTATGCTTGTAGAGCCTGTTTCCTTACTTGAAAGTAGTGCTTATAATGAATTACATATGTTCACAAATGATAACCCAGACACGTTTGTGTGTGAAGATTATCTTTGGTTATAATGCATATGATATTCAGTTATTAAACTCTGTTGAGGCTTTGCCTTCTACATCACATTAATTAAAAACTCTGATTGCCTGGCAAAGGTAGCATGGCGTCACTCTCATCAACCTGCTCTTCATCTGAAGCTGATGTTCGGCATCCACTGATTCCCAGCTCAGCTGCATCAGTCATATCTGTAGACAAGAACGTGATGCATATACAAGAGAAGTTGGTCTTTGCTCCTAATGTACAGGTAAAATGATTTGTTTTTTCATTGTTGAGTAAACAGATAGACAAGCAGTTTGGCACACATGTAGGGATGAATAGCTTGTTTTCTTGGTTCAAGAATTTGATAGTCAACAGTCTCAATAATAGTAAGGCATTAGGAAAAGAAAAAAAGTCAAGATTATTAGTAGTGGTTGTCAGGACAAAAAAAATAGAGGTATCTTTGTTTGGAATTTAAAAACATTTACAGGTCTTCAACCCCTTATCTGAAACCACTAAGGCCAGCTGTATATTGGAATTTTTTGGATTTCAGAACCTCTAAATTTGTATTTAATGAATGTTTCACAATTTCAATCAGGTAATCTTATCTAATATAATATATTCCTATATACAGTGGTGGTTTTAGGCATAGGCAACCTACCATGCTTTTGCCTAGGGTCTTGCACAAAAATATATGCTTGCAGATACAACAGAAGTTGATTTAAAAGGGGCCTCACATGTTCACACTTGCATAGGGCCTTGCACGACCTAAAACCGCTACTGCCTATTATATATTATGAGGTAACATCTGGGTTATTGTGTTACAGTGGATTATGTGGTTGTAATTAGCCTCACAGACAGAGGTTCACATCCATATAATAGAACAGAAGTATCTTGTCTAGCACATCTGAAGTTTCACACCTGCTTGGATCATGTCATGCACATGCATGACGCTCTATGAAAAAATATTTTTGGTTTTCAGAGCCCTTTTGAATTTCAGATAAGGAGTTGAGGTCTTGTACCTTCTTATCGTGTAAATGGTGTTACATGTTAATGTGGATGTATATGAAGCCATTTACAAGTAGCTCTACAAATGTTTCTAATGCCGAAGCTCATAAGGTGCTTTACTACACAATGTTGTTTAACTAGGGCTACTGAGCTTCTCGCTCTTTAGCAGTCAATACCAAGTTGAAGTGTCCGTGGTATTATCTACGCTGTAGATCTAGGCTTTTACTGAGGCTTTTCTGCCAACATGTTGAATTAAGTCATGAGCTCCAGTTTCTCCATCTTGGCTTGCATTTATCGGATCATCACATCTGGTCCCAAGCAAGGAGGAAGAAACGTTTGGTATACTGTGCATTCCCCGCCATCCAAGGGGGTTCTCCAAATATACAGAGCTAAAATACTGTGCTCTGGTTCTGGGCTCTCCCAAGGAATCGTCTCGTCCTACACAGAGTCACTTCTCGGCTCCCCCTGTCTATTATGGCATCCATAGTGAGATCCTCCTGCATGCAGGCAACCAGGTCAAAGTTATATCTGGGACTCAAGTGCCTTCTCCAAGCTTAGTGTGCAATGTTGGGTTCTCAACATGTTTCACCAAAGGGGGAATCCATGGAATCGTGTCGTTGATTTCAAGAGTCAATTAGGACATAATTAGCCTCACAGATAGAGGTTCATATCCAAATCTACATACTATAGCATTGTACATAGCTGGTGGTCATATAAGGATGACTCCAGATATGCCTCCATGCATTGCTACACAGTGTTGGTGTGGTGAATTTTAGTGTTGACAGGTTTTTTGAGCCATACAGAATTGTGTGAACGAGTAGTGTTTTGATGATGGCAACTTTACAGAAATGTATTCTTAATTTTTTTACTTTCATGTAGTTCATGTAAAGGTAGCTTCATTTACATGCTCTTAAACTTTCATTAAAAATTCATAACGTAGAAAAATAATTCAGAAATTACTGTGTCTTTTGTTAATTTCTTTGTGTATTTAAATATTGTAAAGTTTCTTTTCTTCTTTCCACTCTGTAAAGTGTCAGTCTGTATGCTCTGTAAGGAAGAGTGGTGTGTTGTTGAGATCAGGCATGCCCCCAGTCTACCCAGCTGTAAATGGGTAACTCACCCTAGTCCTGAGTTAGGGAAGGCAAAGGCTCCAGGGGAAGCAGGCCCTAAACTTGGTCACTCCAACCGATGCAGGATGGTGTATGTATGAAGTAGAAGTGTAGAGTGTGATTACCGCGAATGGTGTACTGTTCGTGTGCTGACCAATATAACCACTCATACACTTGTGTCTACAAGGCACCAATGCAGACTGCTGGAATCTTTGTTTACTCAATTTATTCAGACGTACACACTGGGACATACGAGTACATCATGGTATGTTGACATATCAATTTGTAGGTATACATAGCAGATCTGAAGTCATGACACATTCAGAAATAATGGGCAGTACATCAAAAGTTCAATTGTCATGATACATTATGGCCGCATCCCCCTATCTGACTAAACGCGTCAGTGAAGGCAGATCGGTAAATAACTAAAGTTACTTGACGTCCATAGTTTGTAGTAGATATTATGAAACCACGAAAGAGGGGGTTTCTAGCAAGATTGAGATCTCCCTGTCACTGTCCGATAATAGGATAAATAATCTGTTCTCTTGGCAGTGATCAAAACATATGTATGATGACTGAAATCTAACATGGCCGCCTCCCTGAGTTGTCGTTCACTCATTCATAGGAAGGAGAATGTAAGCCAGAGTTAATTTATAATGGGTATATAAATGATTTCATAAATGTTCCCATACAGCTCTACGGTGATCAGGTTAATTCACGTAGCCATAACCGCTGTAGGAAAGTCTGTCATCTTTGTCGATACAAAACACGACCTAGCGATACGAAGCACAATGTTCCATCTAGGTCGAATCGACATGAGATCATCAAAATAGGGTCTGGCAATACATGGAGTCCGAATTATACATTGTACCGTACCTTAGGAGAGTCTCTAAATAAAAACTATAGTAGAGATACCATCTCCTTTAGAAGAAAACCACTTCAGGAATCATATTTCCTTAAGAATCTACCAGCCCTTTGAAAAGTGCGTACCCGCCATTATCACGGTACATCGGAACTCATCACGACTTGTCAAGACAACTCATACTTCCGCTAGACCGGAATAACAAGAATTTAGTCCCGCCTACCCATCCAAAATATACAATATAGGACTGATTCTACTTGTACTAATAATATGTAATACATATGAATTCAGGCCATAAACATAATAAGCAAATTAATCTATTTTCTGGCCCTAAAAATAAGTACAAATATAAGAGCAATATCCTTGCGCCGGATCAATATCAAAAACGATTACTCCTATAATCAAAAGTGTGAATCAAACATGGATTCTCTCGCTTTTACCATAGACAGCATTTTCATACACAAATGAATGAATGTCTATATTTTTCCCATATTAAATAGCCATATAGATTTTTGTAATATGTGCGTCAAAATATGCACGCAACAGATTACCACACCCCTCGGGAAAAAAAAAAGGTACATTTTTTTTTGAAACACATCTAGGAGCAACATACAATAGGCCCACAACGCACAAAAAACAATACGCAAAAGATAAGCATAAGTAATATGACCATAGAGAAAGTACTACCCAAAATATTAATACTTCCAAAGAGGTCACACCAACGCATACTACAAAACTAGCAATTGACACAATTTCCACATTAGTTTATACATAAATTTCATCTAAGATATCTTAACATCATGATCATCAAAGACGAAAAAACATTGAAAGATCAGCGGTGAATAAATATCAATGAACCGCTAAGTAGTGTTACAATCAATATATGATATATTACATATGTGTACACATTTCAACATAGAAACAACTGTATCAAAGTTGTATAACAGTTATGAATCATGTGGGCATCTAGACAAAATATCTGCCATCACATTTTCTGACCCACGGATAGCTCGCACCGAAAAATGAAATGGCTGTAGAGCAATCGCGTATCGCGTTGATCTCGCGCTCTTCAGATTTTTACTCTGAATAGCCGTAAGAGCTTTCTGGTCAGTTTCCACAATGAAATGCGCGCCCAGAAGAAATCTTTGCAGTTTAAGGATTGACCAAACCATAGCCAATAATTCACGGTCTAGGACCGAGTAATTCTTCTCTGCGGCATTTACTTTCCGAGAACTATACATCACAGGATGCAGAGTTCCAGAGTACTCTTGCATTAGTGCAGCTCCAATCCCGGTGGATGAAGCGTCACTACGAAGAATAAATGTCTTATCCTTAGAAGGCAATACTAGGATAGGTGAAGTAGAAAACATAGTTTTAACCTTATCCAAAGAGGATTGACATTCTTGAGTCCAATGGACTACATTAGGAGACCCTTTCTTTAGCAAGGAAGAAAGAAAGGGTGACATAATGGAGGACAGATTCGGGATGAATCGTCCATAAAATTGTATTAGACCTAAGAGACTTCGTACTTGCTTTTTAGTCTTAGGAATAGAAATGTTAAGTATCTTACTTGTATTATGGTCTTCTGTTTTTAGGAACCCATGACCAACACGGTGTCCTAAGACAGATATTTCGCTAAAACCAATACATGCTTTCGATGGTTTCGCTGTCAGGTTATGCTCGCGTAAGATAGACAATAGTTCATTTATACCATTATAGTGATCGTTCCAAGTATCACTGAAAAGACAGATGTCATCAAGATACGCAATGACATCTGAGCGATGAGATAGGATTCGACGCATCATGCGTACAAATGTAGCAGGGGCGTTCATAAGACCGAAAGGCATGAAATTCCATTGGAATAGACCCCTAGGCGTCGAAAAAGCAGTAAACGGTTTGGCGTGTTCGGATAGTGGAACTTGCCAATATCCCTTAGACAAATCGAGTTTAGTAAAGAAGTGAGAATTCGATAGTCTCGTAAGTAGCTCTTCTAGTAAAGGCATAGGTTCAGCATCGAATTTAGTCACTTGATTCAATTTGCGATAATCCACGCAAAGACGTATGTTATTGTCTTTTTTTCGTACTATAACCATCGGCGAAGAATATGCTGATGTGGATGGTTCAATAATTTTTAACTCTATCATCTCATCTAACTCTTTCTCTACCTGTGCTTGAAAATGTATCGGGATAGGATACGGTCTGACTCTTATAGGACTATGGTCAGTAAGAATAATGTCATGTTGAATGACATCAGTTTGACCAGGAATGTCAGTAAGGACATCCTGAAATTGTTCTAACATAGTAGAAACTTGTTTCTGCTCTCCTGGAGATAATTCTGGAGAAATTGCAACATCTTTTCCAATGATTCATTAGAGTGAAGAGGAATCATTGGAAAAGGTAAATTTACATCCGAGAAACTCGTTTCCTCATCCTGTATTACTGACAGAGATGAGTACTGTCCATGTTGGACTGGAAAATCGTCCGTTGCCTGGAAAACAGGTTGTAAATAATCAGGACGTTCATGGAATTCCGTGAGCATGTTGATGTGGAAGGTTTTACGCTTCCCGTCAATATCGACGATATAGTCAACATCGGAAACTTTTGATATTATATCCTACGGACCTTTCCAAGAAATGAGAAGTCTATTTTCCCTACAAGGTAGCAAGACAAATGCTTTGTCACCTGGACAAAGTTGTTGCAAACATCTCTTTTTATTGGCAAATTCCCTTGCCTTCTGTTTCGCAAATTCAGAAGAAGCAGTTGCCAATTTGCATGCTTCAATAATCTTGTGTCTAAGTGCGATGACATATTCATAAGAGGATTTTGTGTCATCGACAATATTATCAGCAGTTATAAGATCATGAAGTAAGGACATAGGACCTCGCGGTTTCGCGCCAAAGACAAGTTCAAAGGGAGAAAATCCTGTATGTTCGTTGGCGACCTCTCTATATGCAAAGAGAGCCGCGGGTAAAACCCTATCCCAATCCTGAGGATGATCTTCTGTTATCTTACCTAGTAGGTTTTTCAGAGTTCTATTCAAACGTTCCACCATCCCATTGGACATAGGATGATAAATACTACTCAGCGATCTCTCTATCTTCAGAGTCGACATTACTTGAGACATGGTATCCGATATGAGTTGGGTACCATGGTCGGATAATATTTTTCTGCTGGAAAACCCAGACGACGAAAAAATATTAAACCAAAGAGCATCTGCGACATCAGCAGTAGTTATGCTCTTTAGAGGAACAGCCTCCGGCCAACGTGTGCACATATCAACACACGTCAAAATAAATTGGTGTCCTCTAGCAGACTTTATCTAAAATGGACCAATGATGTCTATCGCCATTTTTTGAAATGGCCGAATGGGAATGTCTGCAGCCTGAATAGGTGCATCATGGCGTGGACCTCTGGATTTAATCTCTTGACATACTTTACAAGATCGACAATAGATTCGTATGTCCTTATTCACAGCAGGCCAAAAGAAAGATTGAAGAACTCTAGCTTTAGTACGGGAAAAACCCATATGTCCAGCACACTGCGAATCATGAGCGTGCTGTAAGATTTTAACTCTCATATTTTTAGGCACAAGGCTTTGAGAATGAATGGACTTAGCGGAGTCTTGTACCATACGTACAAGTACGCCATTCTTCATCGTAAGCGAAGTGTTGCGATCGATATCCTTATTCGGATCACCTTTTGTTGCCAGAGTAAAGAATTTCTTTAGAGTAGGATCATCTTCCTGCTGTTTGATAAAGGAATCGTGGGAAATCTCCAAGGGATCATCTTGGATCTGCGCATCATTATCTTCAGAATGTGAAGATTGTGGCATATTAAGAGCTTGAGCCCTAGTGATTACTGCATTAGCAGATTGCATATTAACATTTTCCCAATTAGAAATTTGCTGTGGAGTGCATTCTTTCATTCCATGAATGCGACCGATGATAAGATCAGCGATCGGATTCGGCAAGAGACATGCTTGCACCTCTCCTGTAAAGAAAGGCGTAGCAATATTGATAATGGCAGTGGAGTACTTCTCCAATGTGCCACCAAATGTTACACATTTGACTATATAGCCTGTAGCTCGAGAAGGATTTACGAGTGATTGCCTCACTCCAATGGTAGTGCACCCCGAATCGAAAAGCACTGATTCCGGAGTACCATCTAATTAGGCCCCCTATTAAAGACATGAAGAGCACCCCTTCCATTATGCGCAATTGACGCATGGAGAGCGGGAAGCGGGTGACCGCAGCTTAAAGTAGACACTGTGGTTGGATCGAATAATGTTTTGCATTGCGAACACTCAGATGCTCTAGCAAAATCGAAAGCGGAATTTTTGCTACACACTGTTGGAGTCTTTTTTTTATCATTATTCTGATTATCGGTGTCGTGGAACTCCTGTTGTGCAGAGTTAGCCTGGTAATAAGATTTACCATGTCTTTTGTGTTGTGATCTACCTCGGTTATAATTGTCTCTATAATTATTATTGCCTCTGTTATAACCCCTATTTGGGTTTGAATCATAATATTCATGATCATAATCATCATGCTCATTATATTGAGTATCCCTGTAATATTGTTTCTTTTGTCTCCATGAAGCACTTGGGTAGTTCCTATAGCTACTCCCTTTCCGAGAATTTCTAACATTATGGGTACCCCTCGCGTGTCGAGGACTATCAGCCCGATTCCAGTTCTTCTTCGAAGAAGAACCCTGATTTGAGTGGTTATCTTTGTTTTGATACTTTTTCTAATTCACCTTTTTATCACATCTATTTTTAGCTCCTTCGAATTTGCGTCAGTCATTCTGATTATATTCTGTTGCCGCAGCAACTGGCATTTCCTCTTTAATGTTAGAGTTACTAAGAATCATGTCAGGGTGTGCCGTGGCATACTGGTCACAATATTCTTCCATTTGCTTTATTGTACCAGGTTTACGCTCATGTAAGAACTCTAGGAATGATTTATTTACAGAAGACATGACCTTGTCTCTTAGCAATAAATCCGTAAGACCATCAAATGTTTTCTCTGTTTTGGATAATTCAATCCATCGTGAAAGTGTAATTCGTGCTTTTGAGATGAAATCTGAGAATTCTACACCCTACCTCAGGTCTCATTGTTTTAAACAAAAGACGGTAACCTTCCTCAGACAGCTGATATCTCTTTATCAAAGCTGCCCTAACAGCATCATAATTATCTTTGTCGGCCTCTTCAACAAAATATAACTTACTCAGAGACTCCCCTTTTAGATTTTCAGACAACTGATTCACATACTGTGATTTGTCAACATTATGAGATCGACAAGCCCGTTCAAATCTAGAAAGCCAAAATGTTATGTCATCACTGGTAGGGTTAAACGCTGGTACCTTGACCTTGTACACAAAGGGTTTACCATTACCACCAGATGCCTGATTAACATTACTCATACATGTCAATTTTAATTTCTCTAATTCAAACTCATGTTCTCTTATTGCTTTTCTCTCTTCAGCTTCTCTATCTAATCTTTTTTGTTCTGCAGCAGCTTCTAATTTTTTCTGTTCTGCAGCAGCAGCAACTTCTAATTTTTTCTGTTCTGCAGCAGCTTCTAATTTTTTCTGTTCTGCAGCAGTATCAGCTTCTTTTTCTAATCTTTTTTCTTCAGCTAGAGCTTTCCTTTCTTCTGCAGCAGCTTTTTTTTCTTCTATTTGAAGTTTTCTCTCCTCAGCCGCAGCTTTTTTTTCCTCAGCAGCAGCTTTTCTTTCTTCAGCAGCAGCAGCAATTTTTTTCTCTTCTGCAGCTAATGCTTTGTCATATTGAGCAACAGCCCATTGTTCTAAGTCTTTTCCAGTCTTATCAAGAGATTTTCCTTGTGCAATAAAATAATCTAATGTAGACATATTGTCTTCTTAAATCAGAAACCTGAAAAAGTAAATAAATTACCCTATTTCACTTTAATGGGAGACAAGTCTATACCATAGACTTAGTCTTAGTACAAACTTGTATGGTTTATAATAACCAATGATAACTTGAGTAACTGTGGACAACAATAACTGTATCTCAAATACTGTGGGAGACAAGCCTTACAAAGGTCTTGTATACCTTAATGTAATCAATGATCACTTGAGTACCTGTGGAAAATAAATCATAAAGTTATGTTCTGTACTATACTATATCAGTGTATAAAACTATAACTCCTATGTTCATATGTCAACTAAAGACATTACAAAGGGACAAACAAGAAAAGACAATATGAACACATTTGCAGAGATAAAATTAAATTAAAAAGGAGAAATGAAAAAAAATAATTATGATCAACAGAATCCGTGATGATAACTGCAATAAGATAACAAGACAAATAAACGCCACAGTGTGAATAAACATAAGGGCCCTAAAAAATAAGTACAAAATATAAGAGCAATATCCTTGCGCCGGATCAATATCCAGAAACTGAATTACTCCTCATAACCAAAAGTCGTGAATCAAACATGGATTATCTCGCTTTCCCCATAGACAGCATTCTCATACACAAATGAATGAATGTCTATATTTTTCCCATCTTAAATAGCCATATCGATTTTTGTAATATGTGCGTCAAAATATGCACGCAAACAAATTATTAAAATTAAACCATATTACATATTTTTGTTTTTAGTGGCATAAGTAGTTATTCTTATTTTATTTTCATTGTTTATTAATAGTGTTATTGTTTTCATATATTTACACATTCAGATAAAGTGCATAAAAATTTCAGTTGTGCAGATGAACTAAATTCATTGTAATCAAAATTCTGTTACACTGAAACAAGATTAAAAGCATTGTTCAAGTGTTCAATTAAAGCTCTGCTTTCAGTTACCTAATATCTCCTTTTGATATTTACCATAGTTTTACTATTATATATTACAGCATCAGAGGTTTGTTCTCTATTTACGTGCAACTACCTCTGCAACTTTACCCAGAAGGCAAGCATCGTCTGCATGTGTTTCTGGCGAAGGAATCCAGACAATCACTTTGCGGGCACCATCATCACAGGAAAACAGTTTATGTGGAAATCTCTACTTGAACAGCGAGTGGCAGCATTTAGTGGCGCAGCAGATATTGTGCAAACATTATGGGCTCTATGAAGGATATTTCCTCGTGTTAAGACCAGCCATCATTTTATAGGAATAATATAGGAAAATTCATTTTGAGTCATGAGTGGCTATAACATGATATGGCTATAACATGAGTGGCTATAACATGATAATGGTCAGTAAAAAAAAAGGTCCCTAGTTATTGTTGCTGAACTAGGGCTGCTTGAAACTTGTCGCTCTTTTTGCAGCTAGTCATGAGCTGCAGTTTTTTTCCAGGTAATTCTATCCTGCGTACTTCTAGTTTCAAGCTAGCAGTGGGGAGTGGGAGGGGGGTTGGTTATGGTGACATAACGAGGGCTATTCCAAAATCAACTTCGATTGGCTGGGTAAAAATTTTTAAAAAATTGACAATAACATCTAAATACATTACAAAAGATACAGTACATCAAACTGCTTTTACTTTTCCACATAGTCACCTCCACCCAAATTCAGGCACTTGTCGTACCGAGTGGCTTGAGTTTTTAGTAAACCCTGGGTCAAGAGGAACGGTGCGTCAGGGTACTTAGCCCAGTTTGCTGACTCACATCTAAAAGAGCTCCTTGGGCTAGGTGTCGAAGCGCCAGGTAGCCAGCCAGATCTTCATCTTGCCAGAAGAGATGATAATTGCTATTGTGGGTCCTGGTGTCATGAATTCCCGTCAACAAAAGTCCGTCCAAAACAAAAGGCGCGGAATGCTCACCAGTGGTGTCATTATCCTGCATGACAACGCGCGGCCCCACACTGCTGCTCGCACAAAGGCTTTACTTGAGCAGTTTAAGTGGGAAATTTTCAACCACCCCCCTTATAGCCCGGACTTGGCAACCAATGCGACTTATCATCTCTTCGGCAAGGATGAAGGTTGGCTGGCTACCCCCTGCGCTTCGACGTACGACACCGCCGAGGAGCTCTTGGATGGAGTCAAACTACTATGGCTAAGTACCCGCGCACCGTTCCTTGACCAGGTAGATTACAAAAAAAAATCGTGCCACGGTATGACAAGTGCCTGAATTTGGTGCACAAACCAGGTGGACTATGTGGAAAAGTTAAAGCAGTGATTGTATGTAAACTTTTGTATGTATTTTAGATGTTATTGTCAATTTTTTAAAATTTTTACCTAGACCAATCGAAGGTTGATTTTTGGATAGCCCTCGTTATCTAGCACTCCACTCCCCACTCATCCAGGGGGGCCATGCAAATATTACAGGGCTAATATACTGTTTGCTCTGGTTTTCTGGGCTGTCCTCAGAACCAACTTCCCAGCATACTTCTCCCGTCATCCATCCACTGTGGGATCCTCCTGCACAGTCACCCCAGGTAAGAAGCCGGAAATTGAACTCGGCGGGCTTAACTCTTCAAGGTCCCAATCGACTTTATAAAGGCTCATGGGTTAGACGCGCTTGGCCCAATCGACTTTTTAAAAGCCTTTAGTATATGTGCATCTTGTTTGAGAACTGTTTCTAATTATAACAAACCTCACAAAACCACTTCTAGCTTACTTAGTCGTTCCCCTTCTACCGTGAGGTGTAGAGGTTTGGAAGAGAGAGCGCCAGACCATTATATCAGCTGTCTTCTTCCTGGCCTGGTTCCATTCTAGTCCTCGGTCCTTCAAAGATTGTCTAATGTTGTCCTCCCAGCGGACTCTGGGTCGTCCTGGAGGTCTGGATCCCTGGCTCTTTGTTTCCCATGCTTGTCGTGGTAGCCGATCTTCTCCCATTCTGCAGACATGGCCAAACCATCTTAGTTGGGACTGTTCTATTTGGGTCTGCAGCGGATGGGATTTTAGGCCTTGACCGATCGTCTGGTTGCGGACCATGTCTCTTCTTGTTACTTCAACCACTTTCCTCAGATACCTCATTTCTGAGGTTTGGATCTGGCTTTTGTGGGTTGTAGTCATTGCCCACGACTCGCATCCATATGTCAAGACTGGGACATAGGTGGAGCGGTATACAGCCATCTTCGTTTTCTTACCAACCTCTTTCTTGCTGAGTTTCAAAATCCACGATTTATGGCCTGAAAAAAGTCCTCCCAGCCGCTGCTTTTCGAGTGGCCAACTCTTCTTTGATGCCTCCCTTTCGGTCTATAATAGCTCCGAGATATTTAAAGTGGTCGACCTGCTCCAAGGACCTGTTCTCCCAACTTAATCTGATGTTTTCTTTCTTCTCGTGATATCACCATGGATTTTGTTTTAGAGCTGCTTATGACCATCCCTCTCTTCTCCAGCTCTTCCTTCCAGACTTGCAGGTTGGATTGGAGATGTGCCTCTGATTTAGCAAATCAGGGGACAACATCAATCAGCAAATGCCAGCTCCGAAATATAGACCTGTCTCATCTTCCAGTACCCCACTGAATACTTTCTTGTTCTCTCCTTACATGCCTTGATGACATCGTCCATAATGGAGTATGAAGATTGCCGGTTAAGGTAGATAGGATATCACCTTGTCTTACACACAGGTGATGGTGATGACATCGTCCATAAGGAGTTAATGAAAAATGAAACGGTGATATATCACCTTGTTCTTACACCAGTGGTGGTCCTTCTTCTGACTTATGGATTTGCTGTCCTCACATAAATTTCTGCAAGACTAGAAGCTAGAAGCTCTGCTATAGCATGAATCAGAGGTGCTGGAATATTCTTCCTTGCCAAACCCTAAGGCACAGTCCCAAAGTTTGCTCCAGGGGACCCTGTCAAAACGCCTTTTCCAGATCTATGAAACAAAGATGGATCTCACTCTTATACTCAAGGGCCTTTTCACTCAGCTGTCTGAGTGTGAAGATTAGGTCTTGAGTACTTCGGTTTGCTCGGAACCCGCACTGGACCTCATCCAATTGTGGCTCAGCTAGGCGTCGGAGTCTCTGCTCTAGGATTCTAGAGTAGATTTTACCAGGGACACTGAGAAGGGATATGACTCTATGGTTTCCACATTGTCGATTGTCACCCTTTTTGAAAATTGGTGTTATGATGGCAATCTCCCAATCCTTTGGTATGGTCTTGTTGCACCATGCTGCCTGTAGGACCTTTAAAGAGTAATAGGTCGCCTGATGCTACCCATGTACTTAACCATTTCTGGTGTTATACACATCCATCATGCCTGCCCTGCTTTGCCCATCTTGATTTTTCTCCAGTGCACTGCCCTCAGTTCTTTTATTTCTCCACTCTTTATGTCATCTTCACCATCATTGGTTTTTGCGCTTCTGTGCTCTTCTGTGTTAGTGTGAGTTATTCATTTTAATCAGATTGCTTCACCATGCTCACCATCCAGGAAGTTCTGAGAAATATTCTTTCCATCTTTTCCATTACTTCCTTCGAGGGCAGTAAGCAATTTGCCTTGCTTGTCCTTTATAAATTTTGATGAGGGCACATGTTTTCTTTGACTTTCCTCATGTTCATTTAGGGGTAATTCTAAACTTCGCAACACCAAAATAACGCAAATATTTCCTCCGACTGCAAAGTATTTTGGATTTACTTTTAAACATACCGCACTTAGTCGGCTTTTTAAGATTTTCAATCTCCGTGAAAGTGTTTTCTTGTTACTGAGATATTTAATTTTATGAATTTTTTAAAGAGCGATTTTTTAAAGCGCATATACCTCCAGATTTTACCTTGAAAGCCTGAATTAATCGAAATTTTTTATTTTTTAAAGCGTCTATCACTCCTTTTTAACTTAGATATAAACTAATCATTTTTTTTTTTAAAGCGGCATATCCTCCACATTTTAACCTTGAATAACTAATTTCATTTTTCTCTAGAGATGAGGGCGAAGGCTTTTATTACTTGTAGCAGACAAGAGTAAAGTAACAACCAATTGATTTACCTTTCAGTATTCATATAAACAATCAACAAAGTTATTAAGGCATAATGAACATTTTTAGGGGGAAAATTATTTCCAAAACAATCAACAATAACAACGCACTGGGGTTGGCCATTTATTGCCCTTGTGGGCTTACAAACCTCACTTTTTGCTTATGTGACCCCAGAAAGAGTTTAGTAATAATTCCAAAGCTTAATATGAAATACAGCACCTCTCATTGTTTTATTATCTACGAAGGGAATCATGATGATGGGGCTGCTAGAACTCTAGTATAGAACAAGTACCCAGTTTCTCATGAAATAGAAATAAAGAACATATTGTAAGTCATAAATTAATAAATTTCATAACCGATGAATAAAATCTGCGAGTCCAAAAATAATATCACATTGGCAGATGGTTTCAGAGTTCTCTAGCCTCTCATGGCAATGAAATGGTGCACCAAGTTAAAAATGACTAAATTTAGGACAGATCACGCTCCAGTCTATCCCAGCTGTAAATGACAGTACTGTGTCCATCTTCCTTTTAATTTAGGGAAGGCAAAAGCAGCAATGAAGGGATACTAGTACGCCGTACAACTCAAAGCTGAAACCTAGAGTACAGTGAGATCTGTAACACATTCACTTCCTTATGGCAGCGGGTCTGCTTATTTTATAAGGGACAATCCCTTGAATAATGTACTGTACGTTATCATTATGTGTAAAGAGTTGAGACGTAGAGTTATGTATTAAAGAGGTAGAAACATAGCTCAAATTTGTTTTAATGAGAGAACGTAGCATTTATGTGTATAAGATCAGTGAGAACGTAGATGATATATGTGTAAAAAGTGAGAAAAGTAAGCATTATGGAGTGTAAAGAAAGCAAAAAAAGGCAGAATGGATTTCACTTATTGTATAGGCTTGTGCTATGTATGTTTTAAACAGTTGCTCAAGGTGCAGAACTGCTTGAAAAGATCAAAGGTGGTACACACCTGATGCGTGATGCCATATGATGATGGATGGCATCCGCATGTCTGGTTTTGTGTAGTGTGTATATGTGTTCAGTCAAAACAATGTTCATGCAACAATAACAGGGCAATCCACATAGGACGTCAGTAAACTCACGACGTATAAAGTCAATGAGTCTTGAAACAGCCGTTGACGTTTTTCTTCATTATTTAGTGTGGACGCCACAGTGACAAAATGGTTACGCAAATGTGTAGGCACATCAAACAGTCATTATCACAGCAACATTCAATACAGCAATAAACGGTAGACAGCATTACAATGATGAGTCAGATGCATGTTATATTTCATAGTGCTGTAAATGTAGTCAGGTGGAAAACTCCATCCTTTTCTATAACAGCCAGGAGATAACCAGATGTATGAGATCAGTTCACTCTCCTTAGTTTGACTTCAGCAAGACAGACACGTCTGCCGAAGTATAAATAATGTCCTCAAGAATATCCTCTAGATAATAAAGGTTTTCGAAACCTAGTTCATTTAACAAAGTAGCAAGTAATGGTCCTTGGTACATGCATCAACCGATGCAGTACAATGCAGCGACATGTGAGCTGGGAAAAAAACATCTCGTGACGACGACTTTCGAAGACAGGCTATGAATCGAAATCGCTCACGACCCAAAATCGATAGAGTTAATGAAAAAGTCAATTTACCTTGCTTTCATGAAACACACAGAAATATCACGCCTCCCGACATGTGGGAAAACACTAGAGGTATTATCTCGACTAAACGAAATATCCATAAGAGGACTACACATCCCTGACAGAACAAAAAATAGCGGAGATCCCCTCTTCAACGAGGCATCTCTTTCGCCATTCCAAATCGCTCACTCCCACTAGTGGTGGGCGGAAACCGATCGACCAAACAACAAGACAAGTCATGCGCAGTCCAGCGCAAAAATGACCACAGCTCAAAAGTTAACTGCATTCGATACCAACGCGAGAAGACAAATGCTTACCGAGAAAAGTGACTATAAATTTCAAGCAGTTGTTGCCCTTGCGTTATAAAACAGATATTGAAATAAAACGATGTTGCGAGAATTTATCACGCAACATATCACCACCTCCTCCCGATAAAAAAAAATGTGGAACATATTTTTTTTTTTCAATATCAAAGAGCAAGCGATAAGCGGCTCAAAACGCACGAATTATGCGCTGATAATTAATTAAATTGCCAAACAATAGGCTAATTATAGAGTGTCTGGTGAGGATATACCTCAACAGAAAAATAAATATGTCTCAAAAAATATTCACATCGGGGAGGTGTCACCAACACACATCACGTTAGCATGTAAACACAATATACGTATGCAAGTTACTATAATCATCATTAAACAGCATACTCTAATATTGTCTTTAAAAATGGATGTACAAATCTGATAGGAAAATTTAAATAGTACATTCTTTGACATGTAATGACATAAGTACATAGTAAAGTTAAACTACATGACGATCCAGGACATATGCTCTGGTATTCCGAGGGTAAGTACACAATCTAGAACTCGTCATGCTTGTTACTAGTAAGGTAAGTCCTCAGCTCAACAATGACATTCTGAGAAAGTACAAGCAATATAATGCTAATTAATAACTAATATGCTTCATAAGGTACAATACATTATTAATAATTGTGGCTGTTTAGTAAACTAACGGCCCTTATATTAACTACTCAGTCCTCCTCTATCATTTTAAAAAAAAACGAACAGAAGAAGATGACAACAAAGCACGATAGTGTGTACATATAAAGTAAGTACAGATGTGCTAATCTATTGTAGAAATATAGGTGTGTTATGACTCTGTAATATATGGAAAAATATAGGACAGAAGTATTAGTTGGAGTCATGTGGGCATCTAGACAAAATGTCAGCCATCACATTATCCGCACCACGGATAGCTCGTACCGTGAAGTGAAAAGGTTGAAGAGCTATAGCATATCGAGTGGATCTCGAACTCTTCAAATTCTTAGTCTGAATAGCTGTAAGAGCTTTCTGATCAGTCTCTAGAATGAAATGTGCGCCCAGGAGGAATCTTTGTAGCTTTAGAATTGACCAAACCATCGCTAACAACTCACGGTCTAAAACCGAGTAGTTCCTCTCTGCCGCATTTAGTTTTCTAGAAAATGTACATAACAGGATGCAGAGTATTTGCATATTCTTGCATCAGTGCTGCTGCTCCAATCCCAGTGGATGAAGCATCACTCCGAAGAACAAAAGTCCTATCAAGAGTAGGTAATCTTAAGATGGGAGGAGAAGAAAATATATTCTTGATTTGGTCTAGTGAAGATTGGCATTCTTCAGACCAACGGACCAGATTAGGCGAACCTTTCTTCAACAATGTTGAGAGAGGTGCCATGATCGAAGATAAATTTGGAATAAATCTCCCATAAAATTGAATTAAACCTAAGAGACTCCTAACTTGTTTATTCGTTTTAGGAACAGAGATGTTCAGTATTTTGGAAGTATTGTGGTCTTCTGTCTTCAAGAGACCATGACCAACACGATGACCCAGGAAAGAGATTTCACCATAACAAACAAAAGCTTTAGAAGGTTTTGCTGTCAAATTATTCTCACGTAGAGTGGACAGTAAGTCATATAACCCTAAATAGTGATCTTCCCAGGTATCACTGGAGAGACAGATGTCATCTAAGTATGCGATGACATCCGAACGATGTGACAGAATTCGACGCATCATGCGAACGAAAGTGGCAGGGGCGTTCATGAGACCAAAAGGCATAACATTCCATTGAAATAGACCCCTAGGTGTAGAAAAAGCAGTAAGAGGTTTGGCATGCTCTGCTAAAGGCACTTGCCAATAACCTTTAGACAAGTCAAGTTTAGTGAAGAATCTAGAATTAGAAAGTCTAATCAGTAGATCTTCTAACAAAGGCATCGGTTCAGCGTCGAACTTTGTGACCTGATTCAATTTGCGATAATAATCAACGCAAATTCGTATGTTCTTATCCTTCTTCCGGACAATAACCATGGAAGAAGAATATGGTGAAGTCGATGGTTCAATTATATTTAATTGAATCATTTCATCCAATTCCTTTTCCACTTGCGACTGAAAGTGTATAGGAATAGGATACGGCCTAACCCTAATTGGATTATTGTCGGTAAGAATTATGTCATGTTCTATGACATCTGTGTGTCCAGGAATGTCAGTGAGAACATCCTGAAATGTTTGTAACATCGACGAGACTTGTCGATGTTCGTCACCAGAAAGATTAGGAGAAACAGAAACGTTTTTCCAAGATTCCGTGGAATGTAATGGAACCACTGGAAGGGGAAGGTTGACATCAGAGAAGGTAGCTTCCTCATCCTGAATGACAGACAGGGATGAATAATGACCGTGAGTGCAGGAGCATCATCCATTGCCTGGAAAATAGGCAGCAAATAGTCCGGACGTTCGTGAAATTCCGAAAGCATGTTTATGTGGAAAGTTTTATGCTTTCCATCAATATCGACCACATAGTCAACATCGGAAATCCGAGAGACTATTGCATACGGACCTTTCCATGCAATAAGAAGTCTATTTTCCCTACTGGGGAGTAGGACGAATGCTTTGTCACCTGGACAAAGTTGTCGTAGACATCTATTCTTGTTAGCAAACTGCCTTGCCTTCTCTTTAGCAATTTCTGATGAAGCAGTTGCTAGCTTACATGCCTCAATGATCTTTTGTCTAAGAGCAATGACATACTCATATGAGGATTGAGTTTCATCGCTAATATCATCGGCAGTGATGCGATCGTGTAATAAAGACATAGGGCCGCGTGGACGCGCGCCAAAGACAAGTTCGAAGGGAGAAAATCCTGTGTGTTCATTAGGGACTTCTCTATAGGCAAAGAGAGCCGCGGGTAAAACCCTGTCCCAATCTTGAGGATGATCTTCAGTTATCTTACCAAGCAAAGTCTTGAGCGTTCTATTCAGACGCTCAACTAACCCATTAGACACAGGATGGTAGATACTACTGAGAGATCGTTCAATATGTAAGGTAGACATTACCTGTGACATAGTGTCAGATATGAGTTGAGTGCCATGGTCTGACAATATTTCTCTGGGGATCCCCAAGCGAGAAAATATCAACCAAAGAGCATCTGCGATATCTGTAGTAGATATGCTCTTAAGAGGAATAGCCTCTGGCCAACGTGTGCACATATCGACACATGTAAGGATAAACTGATGTCCTCTGGCCGACTTGACCTTAAAAAGGGCCAATAATATCTATGGCCATTTTCTGAAACGGCCGAATAGGAATGTCAGCAGCCTGGATAGGCGCAGCATGTCGTGGTCCTCTAGATTTGACCTCCTGACATACCTTGCATGATCGGCAGTAAATACGAATGTCCTTATTGACAAAAGGCCAAAAGAAAGCCGCAAGGACTCTCGACTTCGTACGGGCAAAACCCATATGTCCAGCACATTGCGAGTCATGAGCATGTTGTAATATTTGGACTCTCATGCTCTTGGGAACAAGAATTTGCGAATGTGCCGACGTAGTCGAATCTTGTACCATACGTACAAGTACGCCGTTTCTCATTGCAATCCAAGATTTTCTATTTGTATCCTGATTCGGATCACCTTTCTTCGCAAGAACGAAGAATTTTTTTAAAGAAGGATCTTCTTCTTGCAATTTTATGAAAGAGTCACGAGTAATTACTAAGTGACTATCTTGGCTATCAACTTCATTATCACTATTCAGTGAAGTTTCGGGTGTTTGTAGAGCTTGTGCTCTTGTAACTACTGCATTTGTAGCTTGCATGTTATTATCTTCCCAAGCAGCAATCTGCTGTGGGGTACACTCCCTAACTCCGTGAATACGACCAATAATAAGGTCCGCAATAGGATTAGGTAAGAGACAAGCATGCACATCTCCAGTAAAGAAAGGAGTGGCAATGCGAATTACAGCAGTAGGATATTTTTCTAGAGTGCCGCCAAAATGTGACACATTTAATAACCCTTCCTGTAGCACAAGATGGATCTACAAGCGATTGTCTAACACCAATAGTGGTGCATCCGGAATCGAAAAGTAGTGAGACCGGAGTATCATTAACAAGACCCTTATGTAGAATTAAAGAACCCCTCCCGTCATGCGCAACAGCAGCAGGAAGAGCGGGAAGTGGGTGACCACAACTCAAAGTAGTTATGGTACCCGGTTCGAATAAAGTACTGCATTGGGGGCATTTGTTTGCTCTCTCAAAGTCAAAAGCAGAACTAGTGACAGCGTCAAAGTTTTTACTATCAACAACATGATTACAGGCTCCCTCAGTTTCCTGTTGTACAGCATTAGCCTGCTGATATCTCTTTTTTTTTGTGTTGAGATCTACCCCGACTATTATTACCTCTGAAGTTATCAGAGTTATTATTATCTCTGCAGTTATTATTGTCTCTATTGTAATTGTTATACTGGTTCGAATTCCAGTTTCCACGATTACTATCATGTTCACATTGATGCGAACATCTATTTGTTTGGTTCTGAGGTCTTCGGCAGGAATATGCCGAAGCAACTGGTAAACCTTCTTTCACCTTAAAGTTACCCATGGTTATGTGTGGAGTGCGAGCAGATACGTTTTAAATTGCGTGATGCCATATGAGGCGTTGATGACATATGATGATGGATGGTAATCCGCATGTCCTGGTGTTATGTGGTTTTGTGTGTAGATGTTTGTTCAGTCAAAAGACAATGTTCATTACAACAATAACAGGCATCCACTCATAGGACGTTTCAGTAAACAACTCACGCCTGTAATAAAGTCAATGTTTCATGAAACAGCCTTTGACGTTTTTACTCATTATTTATTGTGGACGCCACAGTGACAAAATGGTTACGCAAATATGTAGGAACATAAAACAGTAATTATCACAGCAACATTCAATACAGCAATAGACGGTAGACAGCATTACAATGATGAAGGTTCTCATAGATGAGCAGGTATGCATGATGCGTCCGTAAGTGATGATTTCAATAGTAGTGTGTAAATGTAGTTCAGGTGAAACTCCATCCTTTTCTATAACAGCCAGGAGATAACCAGATGTATGAGATCAGTTCACTCTCCTTAGTTTGACTTCAGCAAGACAGACACGTCTGCCGAAGTATAAATAATGTCCTCAAAAATATCCTCTAGATAATAAAGGTTATTCTTCTAAACACTAGTTATCATTTAACAACAGAGGTTAGTAGAATGTAAATGGTCCTTGGTTACATAAGCATTCAACCGATGCAGTTACAATGCCGCAGCGACATGTGAGCTGGGAAAGAACATCTCGTGACGACGGACTTTCGTCAGACAGGCTATGAATCGAAATCGCTCGCATCGACGACCCAAAATCGATAGAGTTAATGAAAAAAAAAGTCAATAATGGACCGGCTTGTATCTTGTGTTTATCATGATAAATACAACAGAAATATCAACGCCTCCCAGGCATGTGCAAATATCATCTGACTAGAGGTATTATATCCAGAATAACTACGAAATATCCATAAGAGGATGCTAAACATCCCTGACAGAAACAAGAAAATAAACGCGGAGATCCCCTCTTCAAACGAGGCATCTCTTTCGCCCATTCTCAAATCGCTCACTCCCACTAGTGGTGGGCGGAAACCCAGATCTGAGCCAAACCAACAAGACAAGTCATGCGCAGTCCAGCGCAAAAATGACCACAGCTCAAAAGTTAACTGCATTCGATACAACGCGAGAAGACAAATGCTTACCGAGAAAAGTGACTATAAATTTCAAGCAGTTGTTGCCCGCTTGGCGTTATAAAAAACAGATTATTGAATATAAAACGATTGTTGCAAGAACTTTACGTCCAATCTCGCAATCATATCATGTCTAAAGGGGTCTTACTGATGACTGTGATTGCCTCCTGTATATAGCACTTTGTAAAGAAACTTCCCTAATAGCATGGCATCTGTTTTGGGATTGTATGAATGCTTGGTGTTTGCAGTTAAAAAGGTTCAGAAGGTAAATCGATTGTGAGCAGATGTGCTGATTAAGTTACCAGTGTAGATTTTTTTACATTCCATATAAGTCATCAGCTTTTACTCACAAACCCATTATAAGAAGACAACAACTTTCCAGTATGAGGAATGAAGGTACATTGCAAGCTACTGCAGCCTTAAGGTGGCTGCCTGAAACTTCACTATTAACAAAGTAGGTTAGTTATTTGTATCAGACTCAACAAATCCCATGACTTCAAAAAGTATCCAAAGTGGAGGATGGATCTTGGCATGAAACCTCCATAGAATGCCAGGTTTTAATACAAGGAACCTGGTGTGGAACCACAGATCCTGGTCCATTTGCAGGGGTACGCGGCATGGAAAGAGCTGACATAGACTAGCTTCAAGAGCACACCCATAGTACGGTGCAATTGGATATCCATGTGATAAGACAGAGATACTGAGGTGGCAATATAATTGATCGCTTTTAGATTAGAGAATGGCACAGCAATTGATGAATCATCAAGGTCTGAAGACTGCTGGATATTTGGCATCAGACAATAAGAAACAGCAGAGAATGGATGATGTATGAGAGGAAGTCATTCGGCAATTATACAGTTAGCAATGCGCAACAGAACAATTAGCAGTCATTACCTCTCGAACATTTGTTAAAAGGAGAGACCTGAGCACCTATGGGGGATTGCCCGGGAGTGCATTGACTTTGATTCTGATCAACACTCCAAAACAATTAAGCACTCAGCTGTAAAGGAATGTCATTAAAGTGGCACGCACTAGTTGTGTTTTCTGTAAGAAAAATGTGTTGTGATTTATACTCAAGTAGAAAGTGAAAAAAATAAGCTTGAAATGTGCGCAGCATTTACATTCAGTATTTACAGTGACTGCCACGATGTCTCCCCAAAAATGTAATAACAAAACAAGCGATTGTCCCCCAAAAATGGTAATAACAAAACCAAAGCGATGATGTACTCCAAAAAGATGTAATAACAAACAAGCGATGATGTCCCCAAAATGTAATAATTGAAATAAAGCGATGATGAGTCCCCAAAAATGTAATAACGACGAAACAAGCGATTTCAGTCCATTTAACCACATTAACTACCGCAAGGCCGCTGGTTCAGCGGCTCACAAAAAATAATTAACACATTTGGACCAACAAGCCGCATCAGAGCGCCAATCGCATTGTAATGTTTAGTAATAAAAAAAACGAATGAAAATGTAAAATGAACAGTGATAACACTCTCTGATCTGGTTACGAGGATTTTAAGTTTGCCCACGCGGAATGAAAACAAATTCCCAACTCTCGCGCAAATAGCATGGTTGTTGGATAGAACACTTGAAAATTGAAATTTATGTTCATATTTTCAGAGCGTTTTGGTTAGTTACCCACACTCGTGTACAACTGTTTTTACGTGGCAAAACTAGTGATAGGACTACAAAAAATCTGCGTGTTTACGTCTCGTCTAACGGCCTGAAAATGATAGATAGAAACTGTGTTTCAACAATTGACTGATAGAGATCTAATCGACGAGGACAGAGTGAAAACGGTGTGCACTCATTACGGATTGAAATTGTGATTTATGATAGAGAAGATGGGGTGTGCAAAGCAGTTATAATGAGTGAAAATATTGCAGTCCTCCCGTCGCCATCGGAAGGGCCCGTTTTCTAAATAGCAAAACAACGTCTATTAGTACATACAACCAACCGTGTTTATTGTGTAATAGTACATTCATTTTATCTTTAAAATGACGTGTAATTCATAAAAATCTGTAAACAATTATACGTAAAACTACAGCTCTACTTTGTGCAAACCACCTACAGGATGAAAATGGGAAAAAAATTTAATTCGGCCACAGTGTTGTTTTTCCAATTCGGTAGGTTAATGTTGTTAAGTTTTGAACATGGCCAGAGATCATATGGCTGGCTGTATGTATGTTTGTACAAATATATAGTTACCATTTCTGTTTATGTCTGTTGTACCTGTCTGCTCCAGTATCACCTTGATACATTATTAAAATTAGCAAACAGGCCTTTGCTGGTGCACCCCCAAAAAAAAGATTAGTTCACAGATTTTTTTCTGAAAATATGTTAATTTTTTTTAATCTGTTGTTTAACACATACAACTCCACAAGCCAGCAGACCACTGTATCATTCAAGCAGGAGCCTATGTGTGTTAGTCTTTGACATGTAGTCCTGATCAATTCTTTGATATTGTTTAATGGGTTGGTCCGTCACAACTTGTCGGTGAGAGTACAACTGCTTTTGGGAGCACATATGTTAGTTGACTCATGAGTGACATCGCATTATTTTCAGTACCTTTTTGTACGGTATAGAACAGTTTATAATATATTCCATTGCTGTTTCCAGCTAGTGTTAAAAACGGGAATGATGGTTTTTATCTGACCTTCTTCTGTCCTTATATTAGACTTCTGTACTTTCGTAACAACAAGACATGGTCCATTGTAAGAAATAACGAACCAAAGGGATTCATTACCCTTCAGCTCCTCAAGGAGCATAGGGCTCTTCCAGTAAACACATGCCAAAGTCCCCTTGTCCCATTGCCAACAACTTTAGCGGTCCCCATCTATGTCTTGTCCCTTGCCATCAAGCTCTAGGTCCCCTCTAGGTGTCTTTCCGCATCCCTTTCATTTCCCTTCAAGAAAAAACAATTAGTCAAACAACCCAGCCTCAGGGTTGCAGTTTGTCCTCCTTACTATAGAGAACCTTAAATAAATAATTGAGGAAACCTTTGAAAAAGTCCTGTGAACAGTAAATAAATTACTGTTTAATTACCTTTATTTATTTATTTACTATTTATTTAGAGAACCTTAGAGTGTCTTGGATGGCTTGAGTTGAATTATTTTTCTTTAATTTGTAACTTGTCCATTTTGTTCTTGAAGTTCTTGTGGCTTAAAAACTTTCTACAGAATGCCCAGCCCTCCTTAGTCGCCTATAACCGAGGGTGTTTGGTCGGTTTCAGTGTCACACTATTCTTCTTGCTCCACTTTCGAGCTGTGGGGAACACGCAGAGCTGAACCAAGGGATGCATGAACTAGATAAAAGTTAACATGAAACACAATGCAGATGCCCAATGAACTACAAGTCTAGCAGCCACTGTTGCCACAAAAAGACTCTTCTTCTGTCGTTCGTACCTGAAAAAAAGGACGTTGGTTTGCATTTGTGCCCGTTTACAGAGCGTGGAAGCAGCGATATTTGTGCCTTTCGGCCGACACATCCAACTTCAGCAAATGACATTTTTTGGGACCAGTGCTTTGCCTTCCCTCCTTTGATCCCTACTCTCTTTCAGACCAGTGACTGCATGTGATTGTCAGCCTGTTTCTACCAAGGACCACACCACTTGGAGTGGTGGAGTATGGGGTCTTGGTCCAGCGACTCTGGTTCGCTGACCCTGATGCAATCAGTCAAGCTATTGATCGCTGACTGCATTACATCTCTTTTGCTCGGCATCTTCGTGATCCCACAAAAAATACTATCAATATTTCCCAAAAAAAACATTATCCTAAACCATGTATTAAGCATCTAGGTCAAGAAAGCTACAACAGTTTGCTCGCTAGTCATAATCTTGTTTTTCTAGCTGTTAAATTTCATGGTGCCTCCAGAAAATACTCATAATTTATTTATATGCATGCTGTTTATGTAATTGAGACCCTCCATGTAAATAATTCATGTTTGTAGAAAATTATTTAAAACGTTACCAGATGCTAGTTTGTTTCAGTCCATGCCCAATGTCTAACATTAACTACTACTTCTCTTTTGCAAATCATTTATAAATAATTTCTCTTGGTATTATAAGTTGCACAAAAACTGCTAGCCACCTCTTGAGGCAGAAATGCACATTATAGATTCTTGTTTCCACACCATATTTGGTTGGTCCTCTTGGCCTATTTGTGCCTAAAGCTATAAACATTGTGCATTTTTTAAAAAAAAAATGTGATGCCTGTTTTAATTGGGCAGAGAGTCAACAAACTATATAAATTTAAATTTTTAACTGCACACATTTTAGTGTTAAAAATTATGCCAGAGAAAAATATTACCATGTGCTTTTGTTTTCCTCTGCCTGCTATTGCTCATAGTGGTGGGTGGAAATACAATGTACAGTCATGCACCACAAAATGTCCCCGGTTCAGACAACGTCCGACTCTGCATATACGTCGTGTTGTCCCATAAGGTTTATAATAGAGTTCAGAGACATCCTGATCGAGAGAACAGGTTGAAGAGCGGCGACGTACGCGAAAGCAACAGCTATCACCGCACGCAACACGTGTATACTCAATGTCACTACAAAGCGATTGCGATGCCAGGGCATATAAAAAAAAATGGTACTAGTACAAATATAACCTTTATAAATACAGTACATATGTCTTTTGGATAGTCAAAATTAATATGCCTATGTTACTGTGGCCTATGTATGTCACTGTACTGTTTTTACTATCGTTATTTTAATGTGAACTTTCGCGAATAATACATTACCGTGAAGTTTTAGCATCAAGGCTCCTCCCAAAAACGCAGGTACAAAACTGTTCTAGTGGATAGGTACGAGCAGCAAGAGGCCGACAAAGGGAAAAGTTATCGATTTGGAAAAGTGAAACAAAAGAGTAATTAAACGACAACAAAAGGTGGAAAACCAGTGAATGCTATAGCTCGTGATTTGGGCATTTCATGTCGAACTCGACGTAATACCGTAACGAAACAAAGAAGAAATTCTCCACACGCTGAGTTAAAGGATTGGCTCCACTGAAAGCTACAAAGGTTACGAAAAATCTGCTAGAGGGGGCCTATAATCAGATATGGAAAAATTAGTAATTGACCTGGGATGAGGACCACTACACAGTAGCGAATCCCTCCACTTCAGCACGTTGACGATCACTGCTAAGGCACGAATGCTATGTTCGAGATATATGCTTAAAAGAAAAATAGCATGGACCAAGACTACAATATTGAGTTTTTTTAGTGCTAGTGCTTGTCATAAATGATGAAAGAGTGAGTGGGTGTGAGTCTGCAAAGTGCTGATGCTTAATTGGCAGAGAAGTGATTTTTGTCGAAATTTTAGATAAACTATTGCTTAGAACGGGGAGCGCACTTATTTGAGCTAGCAATTTTTAATTTGCGATCTGCTACAAAGCCGCCTGCAGTAGGTTTCGAACCTGGTATATCTGGATTATGAAACTGCGTTCATATCCATTAGGCCACAGACGCCGACATATACTGTACAGTATTACCTTGCCAGATACAGTACATTAGCTGAAATACAGTACTGTATGTGTACAGTATCTTGGCTAGTTAGTCAATACAGGTACACTACAGTATCCCTTTTTTTTAAATTATGTAAAGTATAATTAGTAATGGTGATTTTCCTAGCACAACGTCCAAATTCGCCTAACGTCACATATTTTCAACAGAATGTATCGTGGACGTTAAGAGTTAAGCTGCACATGACTGTAAAAATATGTTATGATTTTTTTTAATTCTCGTAACGGCCTCCGCTATTACTCGAGGCAGGCGAAATCTCAGGTGTTATTGTGTCTAACCTGAGACTATTTTACGTGAGTATCCACATTTTTCTTGCACAGAGATAGGTGTCCCCCTCCCCTTCGCCATTCCAGGGCAGATACTCGCCGATTTCGGACGTAGGTACCTCCCCATTAGAGCTGGCGTCGGCTCCAGGAGCCGCCAGTCCCGAATAGGTACGATTGATACTTCTTTCAAACATGTCCTCACCAGGGCTCTTGAGTTAATCCATCCCAAATCCCCGGTCGACGAAAAAGCATAGAAATGTCCTCCGCGCAAAGCCCAGGGTTTGATCCTGGTCGGTCACCTAGGTCGCCACGCGCAGTGTGGTAACCACCATACGCTTAGCGCGGCTCCTCCCATATGAAGAGTTTTTATCCACACTGATGTTAATAATTACAAGTCTATAATTCTTTTATCTGAAAACCAAAATATTCTGAAAATCGAAAGTTACTTATTTGGGTTGACCAATTAACGATCAAAAAACAAAATTGTCTGATTTTCCTGACTATTCTGGGCTATTTTTTTTTCAGATGCCGATTGAGCAACTTGCGCTATTTTTGGGCTATATTTTGGACTACTACTTTTGAACGATATGGGCAATATTTGGAAACAAAAAAAATCTGGTTTTCCAAAACAAAAGCTTGTATCCCCAAGGTATTTCTCAGAGAATAAAACAATTTACAGATCAGCGATTTTTATTTTGATGTGTTCAGACATTTTTGCATTACAGCTAAACTGAAAACCTAAAAATTTGCTTGGGCAAATGTATCAAATAATGTATTGGTGGTTGGGCTAACATACTTTCCATGTGCCTGAAGCAGCAGAGTTGTTTGGCTGATTATGAGAATAAGTAAATATTTGATTGCGCAGTCTTGTTCATGTTAAAGAAAGTTAATTATTTCCCCCTTTTCCCCCCACATTCTATTCAGCCATAAAAATTGTGGCTTTGTAAAGCATCTGATTTTCTCCTTTAATGTCTTGCGAAGTATAGCACGATTTAACAATAATTTTTATATGAATATGACAAAAAAAATTAAGGGATCCATATGTTTTTGTAAGAGTGTTTTTGCTCTGTGTGGAAGAATTATTTGTAAAGACACTTCGAAATGTTGTATTTGGTATTTTTTTGTATATTTTTGTTCATCATGCCTTATGTTTCAAGCAGCTACACTTCTGCAGCTATGGCATATCTCAGTCTCTCTTCCTTTTCACTGTTACATTCTGGCCTTAAAAAAACATTTGTTAGTCCCATGTACCTAGCCTATATGCAGATGTTTTCCCTACTGATTTTAAAACATGAAAGATAAGTACAGAGTTGATGACTATTATATTGAGCCACTTTGAATCAAAACATGAAATTAATAAGTTTTTCTTGCAAGTTTATGAATAAAATTGTCAAGTATTTTTAAAAATATCTTTTTCGTGTTTCTATATAAATGTTAGTTTCAACGTGAGTGATTCTGGAAGAAATTTAATGTTAAGCATTTTTTTACACCACAAGTCAAAAATGCCACAATAATCACTGCGCAAAACCAGAGATCTTTAAGAATGGTAGTAATGATGTCTGCCATAAAGTGAGGCTAAAATAGATGTCTTATATAGATATGCATAGTTTGACCGCTGTTGTTAGCAGGGAAGACTTCAGAGCTGTGTATAGTTATGAAGATGTTTGTAGTATTCATTGTGTATGTGGTGATTTAAGTTAACTGTTTACTGAGTTCTTTTGGATTGATGAGGGATTGAGACAGTGTTAGCCATGAACACAAAAAAACTCTGTTGGGCTAATTTCAGTAGTTAGAATTTGGGTGGTGCGGTACTATTCTTCACCCTAGCACTTCAGTTGCTGCAGCATAAGATGAACTTCCTATTCCCAAGATGTAATGCTGGTCCCATGCCCAACTCATGGCTGAGCAATAAATGCAGCCCAAGACTTTTACTGTTTCCAGTGTAGAAAAAACATCAAACTACAGTGCTACAGACTTTCATTAATGGATTCTTGCATATAAAATGATTGTAGTACTTTAGTATGAATAAGATCACACTAATATCAAACTGATGGCAATGAACCAGAACAGGTGCCCAGTGGGACGAGAGATAAGCAGACGCTGGTGGCGGATAGAATACTTATTGGTGAAACTTGTTTGATGACGCTTGTTGATGACACTTATTGATGTTGAAACTTGTCGATTGACACTTATTGATGAAACTTGTTGATAGCATTACAATGCAATTTGTTGTTCTGGAATCCTCCTGGGTAAAAGAAAGCAGTTGCAGAGGTAGAACAACAACAACAGACAAAAAACCATATGGAAAAGAGAAACACAAACACAGAAATGAAAAATGAAGAAGGACATGGAAAGATCTGGAGCAGATGGGACACGGGGACAGGAAGACTTGGTATAAGTCTTGTGTTGATAGGCACGCGGGACAGGAAGACTTGGTATAATAAGTTTGTAATGATTGGCACAGGGTACAGGAAGTCTTGGTATAAGTTTGTTTGTTGGCACGGGACAGGAAGACTTGGTATAAGTTTGGTGATGGCACGGGACGAGGAAGACTTGGTATAAGTTGTTGATGGCACGGGACAGGAAGACTTGGTATAAAGTTTGTTGATGGCACGGGACAGGAAGACTTGGTATAAAGTTTGTTGATGGCATGGGACAGGAAGACTTGGTATAAAGTTTGTTGATGGCATGGGACAGGAAGACTTGGTAAATAAGTTTTGTTGATGGCACGGGACAGGAAGATTTTGGTATAATAGGAGTTTTGTTGAAGGACATATGCTCCTTTGGGATTTGACTTATGTATTATGATTTTCATCCAGCCATGTTGATCGTGCCAAAAATTCAAAAATACAGTCTTACCAAAGCTAATAATGGCCAGACCCTTGCCAATGAAGCGAAGCCTGTGTTTAACTTGAGCAAATGCATGTAGGGTGCCTAAATGCCTAAATTAACATTGTTTACACTATCAAAATCCATGTGCTCACCAAAAGAAGCATTATCAGCTTTAAATTAAATCCACTTTTGTTTCGGGACAGGTAAGTGATAATTTATTTGGCTTCAGTTCTTGCACAAAATCTGAGACTCTAATTTTACAAATTATACTACTCGTCAAAAGTCAAGGGCCAACCCTATTATTTTCAAATACACTTTTATAGCAAGTGCAATAGAATGATTAAATGAAGGAAGTTTTTTGTTAGTAAAAATGAGTGCAATATCTTCCTCTGACAGTCCCTCTATACACAATTTAAGCCATAAAAACACAACTCACCGACAACCATGGTGATCACGTGCAATTTGGTTTGCTGACCCATAAATATGTTCACATTTTTTAATCTGTTTTTTTTTCAAACTTCCGTACAACCAAACAGGTGAAGTAATCGTGCTTGATTGATCATTCCATGTGCAATGGCGACTTTTTTCGTGTGAACAGAGTTTTCACTCTTTAATTTGTTTTACAATCAGCAGACTTAGGGTAGTTTCATTTTCACTTGCAAAAACCCATGCCACCGAGAAGAATAGTCTTGACACCTTACAAAGAATGAGGGCTATAGCGTGGGTTGAAAGTGGTTTATCTGTCCGTGATGTTTGCTAGACGGCTTTGCAGTGTCACACTCACTACTATCCAAAAAATTTTGGAGAGAGATTCTCAGGCCACAGGAAGTGTGTGGAGGATCGCCACCGTACAGGTCACCCTAGATGCACCCAATAGTCATGGTCATGACCGGTTTACCCTCTTGTTTTCAGCCCTGCGCCATCGAACAGTGACTTGTTCCGCTCTAAGAGTCAGCTAAGACAAAAAAACTGAAAACGTAATGTCAGTCAAAGCACCCGATTCGCAGGATGTTTTACATGAATTTGGACTGGCTGCTCGACGTCCTGCAGTTCAGAATCCCTCTTACTCTCCTTCTCATCGCAGAGCCCGATGTTGCTTTGGTGTCCGCGAGCAACATCCGATGGACAAGGCAACAATGGAGTCAAGTTCTCTTTCACTGATGAATCTCACTTCACTGTGTGTCATTCAATGATGGCAGGATTCGAGTTTGGAGATGACCAGGAGAGCGGATTTACTGATGACCACAATTGGAAGAGGTGGATCATTATGGTAGTGGTTCTGTCATGGCCCTGGGAGGCTTCTACAGACACGGCAGGACCCCAACTCTGTCGTGAAATATTCTAATCCCACATATATATAAATTAAAACGTAAATGCAAAGCCTAACAAATAAAGTTAATACAAGGAAAGAAGAATGGTAAAGAACAGTGCGTCACAATGACTGTACTCGAAATCCCCCTTGTTTTCTACTTCGTCTGCAAATTGTAACGTTTCACGTTGATAGTAAAAGCCTTCTGCAGCATACACGCGTTTCCCAACACATTAAAATGTGTACTCCATTTCTAAGAAAAGCCTTGAGATACGCAAGACGACCTAGATTTACACTTCCATTCATGTCATTTTATACACACTACGTTACCCAAAAAAAAAAAACGAAAGACTGATGGACTAAAGATAGAAAGAAAGGGAGAGGCTGAAAGCCGGAACGCAGGCAATACTACCACAGTCTCGCGATACACAATTACTACCATCACGCGTGTAAGGCCACAAGCACTAGCTTTTTTCAAATCGACAGTGATAAAAAAAACACTACACACACGAAAGTTAGTTTTGAAAAACTCACAAAACGTTTATTAGGAAACATGACATTATACTGGGTTACGTTTGAAAACATTACAGTACCCAGACACCACATCGTATTCGAAGTAAACAGGAGGTAGAAGAAAATGCATATTTTGAACGCAGCCACTTAGCTCCTTTAAATTTGTATATTTGGGTTCCTTAGGACTTGCTGACAAAGAATATGTTAAACGTTACGCAAATAGTCTAGGAATTACCAAATTATAGCCAAAAGAAATAGTGAGGGATGTCAGACAACACCCAAATCAGAATCGCTCAGTGGCAGATTTTCACCCCCCCATTGTACGGGAAATGGGTCTCCATGTTAAATCCGATTTGATTGGAGCGCCATAAATGTAAGGCTAAACACGATTAGTCGGGCTATAAATACCATCTTTTGTTGTCAGGGGAAACGGGAGTAGGAGTACTTTTTTTCAAACGATTGGGTAAACATGGCACGATTGGTTAGACCCGCGAATATAGTCAATCAGAGGCATCAGGTCACCACCACATGTTCAAATAAACTTACTACAGAACCAGTGCGTTGAGCGCCAGTGCATATTTTTTCTAAATAAAAGCCTGGGACATCGGCAGATCGAAATTGTGCTATATTCATTGCCAGTCAACGTAATTCTGTATTATTTCCATGAATTGTGGGACTGTGGTCCTAAAGTTATTGAGCAGCACCTGGTCAGAGCTTTGCTGAATCCAGAGGCGGACAGCATACTCCTTGGTCCATATAGCAAACAGTGAGGTGTCTCCAGAACACAGGGGAGCAATCGAGCAGAGGAGTCTTTTCCTGCCGCCATCACGAAAGATAAGCCTATGTGGCCAGCGGAGCTCAACATTATGTAACCCCATCTTGAACTGACATTGTATAAAAATAAGAGGGGAATTAATTGTTTTAATGAAAGGAACTGAGAACATCTCCAATACTAGTTCCAACAGAAACAAACACTTGAAGTCATGATGACAAATAACAACATAGCTTGAAAAAACAAAACCAGTATTACCTCATATTACTACTACACAACTGACACACACATAGTACAATACTAAGAAAATATGTCACTACAAGATTCTTATATTTATAAATTTATGTACATATAAATTGTGATTAATACATTTGATTGTGATTCCTGGTTCACTGTGTATTTGAATCAGTATCTCTATTAGTGAAAGAAATTAATACATATATATTTGAAAATTTACCAGTGACTCATTTAAGATATTCTCATAGAGTGTTATATGTATGTGAGTGTCACAGTGTTGTCAAGTGTGGTGGAATAAATTAAATTGTTTATCTGTCTGTTGTTGTGTGACTTACACTTCATCATATACATACCCTAGACATATAACGTAGTCATCACAATATTCCAGAATAATTCTGACTGAGGCATAAATATGTGGTAGCAAGTAAGGTCATCTGTAATACACTACCCTTATTAGATACAGATACCTTCACAGCTGATCTCAGTCAGTACACTAAGTCCCCTATAAATATTTATAACATCCCACTTTACCACATATATTGGGGTCTCGCTCCAGGGATATTGAACTTTCTCCTGTTATAGATATTGGGAATAATAAGAATTAAAAGGTATCCTTGGGTGGAAATAAATAAGGTTGAGCTCTCAGTGCCTGTAGTGTCCTTAGATAATTATTGAAAGATTGAATTGTTTACAATTGCATGTTAGACAATGGCCGACTTGGCAAAATTTCGATCTGCTGCTGTACAGACTGCGAAAGAGTTAGGAATGGACGGGCAAATTATGATTGCTTATGTCACTGCTGAATGTGACAAATATATTGAACGGGAAGAAAGAAGATTAGAAAAAGAGGCCGAAAGAAAATTAGAGGCTGAAAAAGAGATTAAGAGGTTGCAGATTGAGGCTGAGGCTAAGAGGTTGCAGATTGAGGCTGACAAAGAGGCTAAAGCATTGGAAGCAGAGGAAAGAAGACGAGCTGCAGAGAGGGAAGCAGAAAAGGAGGAGAAGAGATTACAAACGGAACATGAGTTACGACTAAGGGAGTTTGAGTTTCAAGGCCATGCTCCTGAAAATGGTGCCAGTCCCTTTACCTCTGATGCCACTGTTGGCCAGGGAGCCTCAACCTCAGCTATGAATTTTCATTTAGATCATTTTGTTGAGAAAGACGATGATATTGAGAGCTATCTAAATAGATATGAACTATTAGCTACCACATATGGGTTAGAGAGAGAAAGGTGGAGCTTAAAGTTATCTCAAGGGCTTCGTGGGGCAGCTTATGAAGTTTTTGCCAAAATGAGCAGAGATGATCAGGAAAATTATGACATGCTAAAGCAGGCTCTTTTGTTAAGATATGAAAAGAACGCAGAATTTTATAGGAAAAAATTTAGGAATGCTAAACTACTGTCAGGTGAAACCTATCACCAGTTCTCTGCATGGTTAGAGACATACTTGGAGAAATGGACTTCTCTGGGGAAAACCCAAGATCTTAAGGAAATGGTCCTTATAGAACAATTAAGAGAGTCCATGGCTCCAGACCTGAGAAAGTTTCTCATGGAACAAGGTGCAGAGAGGCTGGGTGAGTTGCTAAATGTTGCAGAAAGGTATCAAGCGGCTCAGGCAGAAGTATCAGGTAATTAAAAAAAACAGGTGGAAAATTTTAGGGCACCACAGAACTTTAATAAATTTGATCCTAGAGATCAAAACAAAGGTAAGCACCAATTTGATAGGCCACGGTATGACAATAAAAATAAAACCCCACAATTCGATGAAAGGAAATATGATGAAAGAAAATCTTTCAACCAAGGGAAAAGGTGGTGTAAAAATTGTAAGATGAACAATCATTACACTGACCGTTGCAGAAGGAACCCTATAGTTATGGCCACCCTTCAGGTCAGGTCGACCTCAAGACAGGAGGAGGATATTATGTTAGATACCACTCCAGAAGAGATGAGGAAGGCACAGGCTGGGGATAAGACCCTCAAGCCTTGTTTCAGGAAATTGTCAACTGGTCATACAACTCCAGGCAAGGGAGATTTTACATGAAAAACAAGTTGATGTATAGGAAGACTGGAGCTAGATCCAAAGGTCAGGGACAGCTGGTACTTCCTAAAAGATATAGGGCAGACTTAATAAGGAGCCTACATGTGAAACCAGATGGGGACCATGAGAAAATAGGTACCATCATCCAAAAGGTGGCTCACAATTATTATTGGCCCAAAGCAAGATGGGACATTGAGAATTTTGTAGAAAGGTGTAGCATAGCACATGAGGGAACACCCACAAGTGGGAACATTGATCAGGACCTGGACATGCCACGGGGCAAAATTAGGCCTGATAATAAAAAGAGAAATAAATTTGATAAAGTGGACCAAAGGGAATGGGAAGCCCCTTTTCACGGACAAGCTTCACTTAACTGTTTTACAATGGCCACTATGCGGAGAGTGCAAAAAGATGTCTTACCCCAGGATAAGCCGAAAATCCCTCAATCGGACTTAAACAAACTGGAGGAAGAGGATGTAGAGAGGAAATCAATCAAGAATTTTAAGTGGGGAGAAAGCCCCAAGAAAAAAATTGGTAGCGGTCGTTTTGTGACTGATAATTCTGGGAAGAAAAATCATCACTATAGAGCTTCGAGTGGAAGAGACCATACCGGTGCATGGACAAATAGGTCCACACAATTAAAGGTCCATATGTAACGCTGTTAAGAACGTGGACTGATGAAAAAGCAGAGGAAAATATTACATCCTCATACCAATATGTGAATGAGCTGACCACTCGTTTAAAAACTGGCTGGAAACTTGCCAATGAAAATTTGAAACAAGCCAGGAAGAAACATGCTGCCTATTATAACAGGAAAGCTAAAGACAGAGATTTGGCTGTGGGAGAGAAGGTACTGCTTCTTCTACCCGGTAGTCAGAATAAGTTACAAATTGGATGGCAAGGTCCATATACAGTTCTAGAGAAGGTGTCTAGAACAAATTATAAGATAGATAAGAAGGGGAAAGAAAAAATCTATCATGTGAATCTCCTGAAGAAATATTTGGAAAGAGAACATCAGGAAGAGACACACTTGTTGACCTTGTCCATTGCCATGGAGATGAAAAAGGAACCACTTTCATCATTTGAATATCCATTACACCCCTGTGAGACAGCGGCACAGGTGAAAATCAGTACACATTTAACGAAAACTCAGAAAGAGAGAGTGCAACAGGTTCTAGAAACTCATACAGAGGTGTTAACAGACCGACCTGGGCATACAAACTTATTGGAATATGATATGAAACTGATAGACCCCACACCTGTATGTATGAAACCATATTAGATTCCTTTTGCTAAGGAGAAAGCTTTGAAGGAAGAGATAGACTATTTGTTGAAGGAAGGAATTATTTCACACAGTGAATCTTCGTATAGTTCCGGTGTTGTATTCTTAAGGAAGCCCTCTGGAGAACATAGACTCTGTATAGATTACAGGAGACTGAATGCTATTACAGAAGGACAGGTGGATCCATTGCCGGATACAAATCAGCTGTTTGCCAGACTAAATAAAGCTAAATATTTCTCAAAAGTGGATCTGAATAAAGGATACTATCAGATTCCAGTAAAACCTGAGATCTGACAAACTTGTTGGATGTAAACAATTCGGAGGAACGTAATTAATCCCTGAGTTGCCTCTTTGATTGAGGATATTCCGAATGTTTCATACAGGCTAATAAGAAGATTATGGGATCCACTACGAAAACTCTGCTATCACCAGGTATATGTTATCTCCTCATAACGTACATTTTGGGGAAAATCTAATGTTCTCTGGACATGTCCTTGCGCAGACTCAGAGAAGAGAAATGGTGAATACGGGTTGTGAAGCAGCATTAAGACAAGCAGTCACACTTGCGGCTGTTCAGTAACATAACCGAAAAATATTATTGGTTGTAGAGGTCTGAGGCAGATTTCATGAGTAGTGCTTACTCTGAATGGACCCAACTACATAAAACCATGATAGCACAACAGCAGAGTAAAGTCAAGTTGACTTACATTTATCTATGTGTATATAGAATAAAGGACTGACATAAGATGTCTGTTTTAAGAGGGGAGATGTCGTGAAATATTCTAATCCACATATATAAATTAAAACGTAAATGTAAAGCCTAACAAATAAATTCAATAAAAGGAAAGAAGAATGGTAAAGAACAGTGCTGTCACAATGACTGTACTCGAAATCCCCCTTGTTTTCTAATTCGTCTGCAAATTGTAACGTTTCACGTTGATAGTAAAAGCCTTCTGCAGCATACAGGCGTTTCCCCAACACAATAAAATGTGTACTCTATTTCTAAGAAAAACCTTGAGATACGCAAGATGACCTAGATTTAAAATTCCATTCATGTCATTTTATACACTACGTTACAAAAAAAAAAAAAAAAACGAAAGACAGATGGACTTAAAGATAGAAAGAAAGGGAGAGGCTGAAAGCCGGAACGCAGGCAATACTACCACAGTCTCGCGATACACAATTACTACCATCACGCGTGTAAGGCCACAAGCACTAGCTTTTTTCAAATCGACAGTGATAAAAAAAACACTACACACACGAGAGTTAGTTTTTAAAAAACTCACAAAACGCTTATTAGGAAACATGACATTATACTGGTTTACGTTTGAAAACATTACAGTACCCAGACACCACATCGTATTCGAAGTAAACAGGAGGTAGAAGAAAGTGCATATTTGAACGCAGCCACTTAGCTCCTTTAAATTTGTATATTTGGGTTCCTTAGGACTTGCTGACAAAGAATATGTTAAACGTTACGCAAATAGTCTAGGAATTACCAAATTATAGCCAAAAGAAATAGTGAGGGATGTCAGACAACACCCAAATCAGAATCGCTCAGTGGCAGATTTTCACCCCACCATTGTACGGGAAATGGGTCTTCATGTTAAATCCGATTTGATTGGAGCGCAAGAAATGTAAGGCTAAACACGATTAGTCGGGCTATAAATACTATCTTTTGTTGTCAAGGGAAACGGGAGTAGGAGTACTTTTTTTCAAACGATTGGGTAAACATGGCACGATTGGTTAGACCCGCGAATATAGTCAATCAGAGGCGTCAGGTCACCACCACATGTTCAAATAAACTTACTACAGAACCAGTGCGTTGAGCACCAGTGCATATTTTTCTAAATAAAAGCCTGGGACATCGGCAGATCGAAGTTGTGCTATATTCATTGCCATTCAACGTAACTGTGTATTATTCCATGAATTGTGGGACTGTGGTCCTAAAGTTATTGAGCAGCACCTGGTCAGAGCTTTGCTGAATCCAGAGGCGGACAGCATACTCCTTGGTCCATATAGCAAACAGTGAGGTGTCTCCAGAACACAGGGGAGCAATCGAGCAGAGGAGTCTTTTCCTGCCGACATCACGAAAGATAAGCCTATGTGGCCAGCGGAGCTCAACATTATGTAACCCATCTTAAACTGACATTGTATAAAAATAAGAGGGGAAATTAATTGTTTTAATGAAAGGAACTGAGAACATCTCCAATACTAGTTCCAACATAAACAAACACTTGAAGTCATGATGACAAATAACAACATAGCTTGAAAAAACAAAACCAGTATTACCTCATAGTACTACTACACAACTGACACACATAGTACAATACTAAGAAAATATGTCACTACAAGATTCATATTTATAAATTATGTACATATAAATTGTGATTACATTTTATTATGATTCCTGGTTCACTGTGTATTTGAATCAGGATCTCTATTAGTGAAAGAAATTAATACATATATATTTGAAAATTTACCAGTGACTCATTTAAGATAGTCTCATAGAGTGTTATATGTATGTGAGTGTCACAGTGTTGTCAAGTGTGGTGGAATAAATTAAATTGTTTATCTGTCTGTTGTTGTGACTTACACTTCATCATATACATACCCTAGACATTCAACGTAGTCATCACAATATTCCAGAATAATTCTGACTGAGGTATAAATATGTGGTAGCAAGTAAGGTCATCTGTAATACACTACCCTTATTAGATACAGATACCTTCACAGCTGATCTCAGTCAGTACACTAAGTCCCCTATAAATATTTATATAATATCCCACTTTACCACACACTCTACATCATCCAAGGCAACTTGACCGGCCCAAGATACCAGAACGAAATCTTAAGACCAATTGTTCAGCCTGCTCTGGAGGCCATAGGTGGTAATGCCATCCTCCAAGATGATAACGCTCGACCCCCATCGAGCTCGTGTGGTGAATGAGTTTATTCAGCAACATGGGATTATCAGGATGGCGTGGCCAGCTCATTCACCTGACCTTTCTCCGATTGAGCACCTCTGGGATGTCCTTGGTCGAAGATTGTCAACAAATCACCCCCTGCCAATGGATGTTGCACAGCTGACTGCATTTCTGCTTCAGGAATGGCAAGCTGTTCCTCAGGATACTCTTCGGACCCTTGTGGACTCGATGCATCTACGCTGTCTTGAATGCCTTGCTGCAAACGGTGGTCATACCCGATTTTGAAATGTCTATTTGTCCAATATCTATTGTGTGACTTTTGAAAAGGTGGGTTACACACTTCACAGCTTCTTTGAAAAAAAAATCGAAAAAAGGTGATTTGTCTTACGAGGACAAAAGACAAAGAAAATAGTCTACGTTACGGCCACAAGGCCTTCGTCAGGAAAGGAAAGAAAGTGAAGGCTAGATAGGACACATAAAAACTAAATAAAATAAAAACTGGGTACTTCCCTGAAGGCAAGAACCGAAATTCTATCAAAATCGCTGTCTGTTAATAAGCGCGTGGCTGAACAGAAAGCGACTTCCGCCGCCGGATGTACACAATGCATACTAAGAAACTAAAAAACGAAACCGGAAAATAAACTACCCAACGTGATAAAAGTGGGGACTGGAAATAGAAGGGGACAGAATGAGTGGGAGATGAATAAATATGAAATAAAAGTAGAAGAATAGGATAAGAGTGGAAAGAGTAAAATAGAGCAAGAGAGGAGAGGGTGACCTCAGACAAAGGTGTGAAAAGTGTTGAGACCGGCTGGTTTTAGACACCCCATGCGGTGGATAAGACGGTTCTCAAGCTGTTCTCGGCTGGCAGTGTCAGAGGAGCAGGATCGGATCGCTGTGACCTGGATGTCGATGGGACCATGGTGGTCAGGACCATTGAAGTGTATAGCAACTGGTGTTGACTTTTGCTGAGCGATGTCATTTAAGTGCTGGCTGAATCTGTCCCCAAGTCGTTTGCCTGTTTGGCCAATATAGGTTTTGCAGCAACGTTTACATATGATCGTATAAATGACATTGCGCGATTCACACGTGAAGCTACTAGTGATGGTGTACGTAGCCTTAGGAAAGGACACCTTCTGGGTTGAGATGACATACTTGCACGTGTTGCATCGTGTCCGACCACAGGGTAGTGTGCCAAAGTGAGTGGCATTCTCCTTTGGGAGACGGCTGTGAACAAGAAGATCCTTCAAGTTCTTGTCACGTCTATATGCCACCAAAGGTGCTTCACTGAATACTTTTTGGGTCAGAGGCTCTGCTTGGAGGATAGGGAGGTGGCGGAAAAGGATCTGTTTGACAGTAGTACTGTGAGGGTGATGGGTCAAGATTAATTTGACTCTATCCGAAGTGGATTTATGGTGAGGTTTGAGGGCCTCCAGACGAGAGATGGGGAGCACACGTTGGAGAGCAGAGGTGAGAACATGTTCTGGATAAAGTCTGTTACGGAAGAAATCCAACATCTCATTTGCTCGTAAGTGGAAGTCATCGTCGTCTTGGCATAAACGGCGGAGGCGGAGAAGTTGTGAAAAAGGAAGGGAGTCACGACAGGCCCGAGGATGAGAAGAGGTATACAGGAGGTAGCTGTGGGCATCTGTCGGCTTGTAGTATACTGAGGTATTGAGGCCGGAGGGCGTGATAGAAATAGTAATGTCAAGGAAGTTGACAGATACTGTGGAGACGAGGGAGGTGAACTTGATGGTGGGGTGAAAGTGGTTCACAAAGTCGATGAAGCGGTGTAAATCAGTCTCAGACATATCTGTGAGACCTATGCCATCATCGATATATCTGCGGTAAAACCCAGGGAAAGGACCGGAGTATTGTTGCCATATCTGATGCTCCAAGTGGCCCATGAATAGACAGGCATAGCTGGGACCCATCTTCGTTCCCATGGCAACACCACTAATTTGGTCAAAAAACTGACCATTGAATTCAAAGGAATTCAGTTGAAGGACCAGTTCAGCAAGACGGAGAAGAGTGACAGTGGATATAGAAGGGCAAGTGCGTTGGTCCAGAAAAAACTGAAGAGCTCGGAGACCATCAGAGTGGGGAATAGAGGTATACAGAGAGCAGACGTCCAGCAAGAAAAGACGGTAGGAGCGGTCTGCTGGGAGTCGGATAGAGGAGAAAGTTGTAAGAGCGTGATTGGTGTCTTTGATGAAGGAGGGAAGATTCTCAACGATAGGCTGGAAAATGCTATCGAGGAAGTCAGAAATGTGTTCAGTAGGACAAGAACAGGCTGAGACAATAGGTCTTCCAGGGTTTTCGATCTTGTGAATTTTGGGGAGCATGTAGAATACAGGCTTGCCCAAAGAGCTGTCATGAATCCTAAGATGAGATGCTTCGGGAGGAAGATCATTACTAGTGATAAGCTGTTTAATCGTGTTGTGTACAATGCGATTGTTAGAGACAGTCGCATCGCTGGTCCTGGACCTGTAAAAAGAGCCATTGGTCAACTGGTTTTTACCTTCACTTAGGTACAAGTCCTTCTGCCAGACGACAATGGCTCCTCCCTTGTCAGCCGGTTTGATGACAATGTCGTCTCTACGGCGAAGAAGGGAGAGAGCACCAGACTCCGCCGAAGTGAGATTGGAATAATGCAATCTACGAGGGCGGAGCTGCTGAATGTCATGGATGGTGTTCTTGATATACAGGTCCAGGGCATGAGAGGCTCCAGGTTTAGGTGTAAAGGGAGGTTTAGTAGAGTCAGAAAAGCGTGCGAAGATGTCGGATTCAGCCTGAGACTGCGGAGTGCTGTCTTTATCTCTAAAATGGAGCTTCAGCCTCATGCGACGGTGAAACCAATGAACATCCTGGAGGAGATTGTATTGGTCTAGGGTCGGACGAAGAGGAACAAATTTTAGGCCCTTACTAAGAACAGAGCGCTCTCCCTCAGAGAGGGGTAGATCTGGGGGGATGCAGACTACCTGAGTGCATGATGATGGAGTGGAGGATGGAGGGGTAGCTATGGGGGTAGGGATGAGACGGGATAGTTTATGGTGTTTAGACGTGGAAAGGAACTCATGCAGCTGCCGGTTCAGTGTGTGGATAGTGGTGCGTATCATAGAATAGAAAGGGAAGTTGTTGGAGGTGAGACAACGTAAGCGAAGCAGAAGCTGGGTCTGTTGGGCACTGAGGTCTGATAAAAGGCGGGAGTGACTGGCGGCCACTACGCGCATACGTTGAAAGCCACATCTGGTCTCAATTCGTTGTAGGAGACGTTGTTCCCTAGGATTGAGTGTACCAGCAGATGGATGAAAATTGGAAGAAAATCCATTAGGAAGAATTTTGTGGTGGAGGCAGGTGTGAATAAAGTGGAGATGAGAGGTGAATCTAGTTTTCTTGAAAGTAACGAACGCAAAGTCAATAGCGACACGGGATATATCAGGAGGTAGGGAGCTAAAGCTGGTGGTAACCGACACACGGAGAGAGTTGATAAAATATTTCAGAGAGGGCATAGTGGGGAAAAGTAAAACGTCCAGAAAATAAAAAACGTAAAATATGAAATAAATAAAATATAAAACGCTGAAACAATAAATAAATAGGGTAGATTGCGGTAATATAAGGTATGAAGGAAGAATAGGGAAATACGAAAATAAATAGGTGAATAGGATATAAAATACTGAGAAAAGGCGATAGGATAGGATCAGGGAGATAAGCAGGATAGGTAGATAGAGATACGAGATAACAGAGACACGGTGCAGTCAAAAAAAATATATATATAATCGAGGAAGTGGAGGGGAACTGCGGTAAGACGTGGAATACAATGGATGGGTTTGAAAAAAAATCGAAAAAAGGTGATTCGTCTTACGAGGACAAAAGACAAAGAAAATAGTCTACGTTACGGCCACAAGGCCTTCGTCAGGAAAGGAAAGAAAGTGAAGGCTAGATAGGACACATAAAAACTAAATAAAATAAAAAACTGGGTACTTCCCTGAAGGCAAGAACCGAAATTCTATCAAAATCGCTGTCTGTTAATAAGCGCGTGGCTGAACAGAAAGCGACTTCCGCCGCCGGATGTACACAATGCATACTAAGAAACTAAAAAACGAAACCGGAAAATAAACTACCCAACGTGATAAAAGTGGGGACTGGAAATAGAAGGGGACAGAATGAGTGGGAGATGAATAAATATGAAATAAAAGTAGAAGAATAGGATAAGAGTGGAAAGAGTAAAATAGAGCAAGAGAGGAGAGGGTGACCTCAGACAAAGGTGTGAAAAGTGTTGAGACCGGCTGGTTTTAGACACCCCATGCGGTGGATAAGACGGTTCTCAAGCTGTTCTCGGCTGGCAGTGTCAGAGGAGCAGGATCGGATCGCTGTGACCTGGATGTCGATGGGACCATGGTGGTCAGGACCATTGAAGTGTATAGCAACTGGTGTTGACTTTTGCTGAGCGATGTCATTTAAGTGCTGGCTGAATCTGTCCCCAAGTCGTTTGCCTGTTTGGCCAATATAGGTTTTGCAGCAACGTTTACATATGATCGTATAAATGACATTGCGCGATTCACACGTGAAGCTACTAGTGATGGTGTACGTAGCCTTAGGAAAGGACACCTTCTGGGTTGAGATGACATACTTGCACGTGTTGCATCGTGTCCGACCACAGGGTAGTGTGCCAAAGTGAGTGGCATTCTCCTTTGGGAGACGGCTGTGAACAAGAAGATCCTTCAAGTTCTTGTCACGTCTATATGCCACCAAAGGTGCTTCACTGAATACTTTTTGGGTCAGAGGCTCTGCTTGGAGGATAGGGAGGTGGCGGAAAAGGATCTGTTTGACAGTAGTACTGTGAGGGTGATGGGTCAAGATTAATTTGACTCTATCCGAAGTGGATTTATGGTGAGGTTTGAGGGCCTCCAGACGAGAGATGGGGAGCACACGTTGGAGAGCAGAGGTGAGAACATGTTCTGGATAAAGTCTGTTACGGAAGAAATCCAACATCTCATTTGCTCGTAAGTGGAAGTCATCGTCGTCTTGGCATAAACGGCGGAGGCGGAGAAGTTGTGAAAAAGGAAGGGAGTCACGACAGGCCCGAGGATGAGAAGAGGTATACAGGAGGTAGCTGTGGGCATCTGTCGGCTTGTAGTATACTGAGGTATTAGGCCGGAGGGCGTGATAGAAATAGTAATGTCAAGGAAGTTGACAGATACTGTGGAGACGAGGGAGGTGAACTTGATGGTGGGGTGAAAGTGGTTCACAAAGTCGATGAAGCGGTGTAAATCAGTCTCAGACATATCTGTGAGACCTATGCCATCATCGATATATCTGCGGTAAAACCCAGGGAAAGGACCGGAGTATTGTTGCCATATCTGATGCTCCAAGTGGCCCATGAATAGACAGGCATAGCTGGGACCCATCTTCGTCCCATGGCAACACCACTAATTTGGTCAAAAAACTGACCATTGAATTCAAAGGAATTCAGTTGAAGGACCAGTTCAGCAAGACGGAGAAGAGTGACAGTGGATATAGAAGGGCAAGTGCGTTGGTCCAGAAAAAACTGAAGAGCTCGGAGACCATCAGAGTGGGGAATAGAGGTATACAGAGAGCAGACGTCCAGCAAGAAAAGACGGTAGGAGCGGTCTGCTGGGAGTCGGATAGAGGAGAAAGTTGTAAGAGCGTGATTGGTGTCTTTGATGAAGGAGGGAAGATTCTCAACGATAGGCTGGAAAATGCTATCGAGGAAGTCAGAAATGTGTTCAGTAGGACAAGAACAGGCTGAGACAATAGGTCTTCCAGGGTTTTCGATCTTGTGAATTTTGGGGAGCATGTAGAATACAGGCTTGCCCAAAGAGCTGTCATGAATCCTAAGATGAGATGCTTCGGGAGGAAGATCATTACTAGTGATAAGCTGTTTAATCGTGTTGTGTACAATGCGATTGTTAGAGACAGTCGCATCGCTGGTCCTGGACCTGTAAAAAGAGCCATTGGTCAACTGGTTTTTACCTTCACTTAGGTACAAGTCCTTCTGCCAGACGACAATGGCTCCTCCCTTGTCAGCCTGTTTGATGACAATGTCGTCTCTACGGCGAAGAAGGGAGAGAGCACCAGACTCCGCCGAAGTGAGATTGGAATAATGCAATCTACGAGGGCGGAGCTGCTGAATGTCATGGATGGTGTTCTTGATATACAGGTCCAGGGCATGAGAGGCTCCAGGTTTAGGTGTAAAGGGAGGTTTAGTAGAGTCAGAAAAGCGAGCGAAGATGTCGGATTCAGCCTGGGACTGCGGAGTGCTGTCTTTATCTCTAAAATGGAGCTTCAGCCTCATGCGACGGTGAAACCAATGAACATCCTGGAGGAGATTGTATTGGTCTAGGGTCGGACCAAGTTCACCTCCCTCGTCTCCACAGTATCTGTCAACTTCCTTGACATTACTATTTCTATCACGCCCTCCGGCCTCAATACCTCAGTATACTACAAGCCGACAGATGCCCACAGCTACCTCCTGTATACCTCTTCTCATCCTCGGGCCTATCGTGACTCCCTTCCTTTTTCACAACTTCTCCGCCTCCGCCGTTTATGCCAAGACGACGATGACTTCCACTTACGAGCAAATGAGATGTTGGATTTCTTCCGTAACAGACTTTATCCAGAACATGTTCTCACCTCTGCTCTCCAACGTGTGCTCCCCATCTCTCGTCTGGAGGCCCTCAAACCTCACCATAAATCCACTTCGGATAGAGTCAAATTAATCTTGACCCATCACCCTCACAGTACTACTGTCAAACAGATCCTTTTCCGCCACCTCCCTATCCTCCAAGCAGAGCCTCTGACCCAAAAAGTATTCAGTGAAGCACCTTTGGTGGCATATAGACGTGACAAGAACTTGAAGGATCTTCTTGTTCACAGCCGTCTCCCAAAGGAGAATGCCACTCACTTTGGCACACTACCCTGTGGTCGGACACGATGCAACACGTGCAAGTATGTCATCTCAACCCAGAAGGTGTCCTTTCCTAAGGCTACGTACACCATCACTAGTAGCTTCACGTGTGAATCGCGCAATGTCATTTATACGATCATATGTAAACGTTGCTGCAAAACCTATATTTGCCAAACAGGCAAACGACTTGGGGACAGATTCAGCCAGCACTTAAATGACATCGCTCAGCAAAAGTCAACACCAGTTGCTATACACTTCAATGGTCCTGACCACCATGGTCCCATCGACATCCAGGTCACAGCGATCCGATCCTGCTCCTCTGACACTGCCAGCCGAGAACAGCTTGAGAACCGTCTTATCCACCGCATGGAGTGTCTAAAACCAGCCGGTCTCAACACTTTTCACACCTTTGTCTGAGGTCACCCTCTCCTCTCTTGCTCTATTTTACTCTTTCCACTCTTATCCTATTCTTCTACTTTTATTTCATATTTATTCATCTCCCACTCATTCTGTCCCCTTCTATTTCCAGTCCCCACTTTTATCACGTTGGGTAGTTTATTTTCCGGTTTCGTTTTTTAGTTTCTTAGTATGCATTGTGTACATCCGGCGGCGGAAGTCGCTTTCTGTTCAGCCACGCGCTTATTAACAGACAGCGATTTTGATAGAATTTCGGTTCTTGCCTTCAGGGAAGTACCCAGTTTTTATTTTATTTAGTTTTTATGTGTCCTATCTAGCCTTCACGTTCTTTCCTTTCCTGACGAAGGCCTTGTGGCCGTAACGTAGACTATTTTCTTTGTCTTTTGTCCTCGTAAGACGAATCACCGTTTTTCGATTTTTTTTTCAAACCCATCCATTCTAATCAATTTAAAAGGGATCCAACATATATAGTTTTCTCCTAAAAAGAACACAGAGCATCAAACTGGTTCTAAATTAGAAAAACATATCAAGAAATACAACCATTTAAAAAAATAATTTTACGTAAAATAAATGAAACCGAGAAGCTATAAAGTTTGAGAGTCCACCGAACACTCAAGTGTAAAGGGTTCTCGGTGTATTAAACAACATGGAAATTGGTCTCCATATACACTATAAACATGAAATCATCAGAAATTGTAGCTGGAGTAAACAAAGTAAAAGCAACAAATACAAACTATATCCAAATTATAACCCACTTGGGGTTGAGCTGAGTACTCTGCACAAGAAATACCTATTTCATGTATATGGGTTAAACTGACAACAATGTCTGGAAGATAATCCAGACTACCTAAAGCATTACCTGTGAGTGTGACATGGAAATTGGTTGCTAGTACGGCAGTCAGTTAAAAAAAAAGTGTTGGCACAACCATGAGAGCGTGAAAAGCTGTATACGAGGTATTGTACTGACACGTGAAACCATGCTAACAACAGCTGTCAAACTTTGATCAAGTTAATCGACTCCAGAGCCAAGCTATGATCATTACAACACGAGAAATGAATAAGCATTTAACCATTACAGCACACAAGAGACAATGGCAAAAAAAAAAAAAAAAAAAAGAAAGCTGAAACATGAAGATGAAGAAGGTTAACAGGCCATCGAATTGTACAGAGAATAAAATGGCATGGGAAATGGAATACTCCAAAAGAGCAATATAGTAGAATTCACGAAAACAGACGAGAGCACATAAATGCTGTATCAACAAAACTCCTGTAGTCTGCTAACATAGTAACTGACTCATCTAGACTTTGCATGAACTTGCAACAATAATCTCGTATAGTAAAAGCTTTCTGTATTCTAGTGTGACCATACAGAATGTAATTCTCTGAGAAAGACACATTCCTTCAAAATAATATCGCATTTTATGAATGTCACCAAAACATACCAGTTGAAAAGGTACCCTGGTCCGGTAGAATGACAGGGTTATAGACACGTCGCAATATTGCCCAATTGGTTAAAGGTACGTCGCCGTGTCGTTTGCACATTAAAAACAGCCACTACAGCTAGCTTAACGTAACCCTAACTCTATTTCGAGACGTGGTCTGTGTCGCTTGCATAAAGAGGGTTGAAAGAAAGAATCAGGGGACAAACTTGTTTTCACCAAAATTTCTAACCATACGTGAAACGTAGCCAAAGTGCGTTTTGCGCATGCACGCTTTTTTTCATCTGCGATTACAACTCACAATACAGCATTATGATTACCTGGTTAGCTTACCCAAAGTCAGTTTGAGCTTGCATGCTCATTTTCTTCTGCAACATGTGATACAGTTTATGATTACCACAATAGCCTTAAGATTGCCAAGTTTTTTTTTCATGTCAGCAATTACTTTTTCAAATAATTCAATAGAGGATAATGATTATGGTTAAAATTAGCATTGGGCATTATTGTTTCCAAAAAAAAAAAAAAAATGCAAGTGATAGAAACAGGGTTACAGTTAGCAGTTCAGCTTTAGGATTAGGCTTAGAATGCAGAGACAAAAAGATACTGGGAATGCTAACCATAACCCTGACCCTGTTTCAAGCTTTTTCAAAGATAATAATGTGCAAAATAGATTGAGGCTGTTTGTTAGAAAAAGACAATGTACATTAACAAAACAACAGCAACAAAATATCAATTTACCACTTAATACCGTGTTTTTAGGTCCTTATTTAAGTACTTCATATTCTTATTTAAGGGAGTATTGAATGGGGCAAATGAATTTGCCAGTGTGTGGATAGCCATTTGGGCAAAATCACACGTGTGTCCCCATAATTTTAGTTTCAAATTATTAACAGAGGTGTGTCACTTGTTTTGATTCAAAATAGACACCAGCACTAGCCTTAACCTAATCTTGTTTTGAGACTTAGGTCTTGTCTCATGCTTAAATATCTGCTAAAACTATCCCAGTGTCGACCATTTTCAAAAATACGAAATTAAAACACACATTAAAGCTGTACATTAATTTAAAAAAAAAAACAATAAAATACCAACTTACTGTTTATTACTCCAAGCATGCACATTCCAGGGAGACATACCAATACCACCTTGGGCAGTATGATGTCATACGCCTGTAACCCTGTGATTCAACACCTTTATCTTGAGGAGCAACAAAGTAATTAGCTTTACACAGTGCATGATGAACCTAGGGACCTATGAGATCATTACTTTGTGTTTTGTAGTCAAACTACTTTGTTCGTTTACGTAATAAAGTGTTTTTTAGAGTGGATGAAAAGTTGTGAAGTAATAACTCTCAGTAAACATGTCTAGCAAATAGAAACACTGAAAAACTTGAATAATTTATTAAGATTGTTTCTGCAGCATAAATGTATGTGCCAACTTTATTTAATACGACTAAAACTAATGGCAGCATCCTATTGGCTAATTTATTAGAGTGCTTGCACTTACCAGGTTACAGGATCAAAACCTGTTAGCGTCATGCTCCAGTGTACCCAGCCATACGTTACTCTGCTTGTGAGTTAGAGAAGATAACGGCAGCAAGGAGGGGAACTGGTCATACCACCATATAATAAAATAGCTGGACCTAGTATGGTGGAGTCTTTAACACTTTATTCCCCTACAGTAGTTTATACTTCTTCTTCTTCTTCATTTGTCCTGAACAGGACGTTGGTTGAGTTGTGTCCGTTTACGGCGAAGCTGCGATATTTGCGCCTTTCGGCCGACACATCTGACTTCAGCACAGCATTTTTGGGAAGGGGTTAGCCTTCCCTCTTTGATCCCTACTCACTCAGCCAGACTGCAGTGATGCAGCCTGTTTCCAGGACCACCACTTGGAGGTGGAGTAGGGTCTTGATCAGCTCTGATCGCTGACGCAAGCAGTCTAGCTATGGGTCGCTGACTGCATTCCTCACTGTTGACACGTCTTAGGTCCCGGTAGTTTATACTATGAGACTACTTTAAAAAAATTTTTTTGTTTACGGTGTTTACTACTTTTCTTTGTAGCATGATCCTTTCAACTTCTACCATATAGATGGAGCTTCTGGTTATACCAGGACGCGTTTCATTTATTGTAATATTTTCTTGTTTGTATTTATTTTATGCTCTCAGCTGTATTATTTCTCTACTAGGTAGTTTTATTTTTTAGTTATGGTTCATATTGTTGTATTGTTCCGAAAATGGTGGTGTCTATACTGGTATGCATTTAATGTTGATTGGAGGTTTATTTATAGTCCATCCGTATTTATCAAAGGGGAGGGGGGGGGGGGTCTACCACCACTGTAGACTACTGGCTTGCATATTTATTTATTTTTTTAATGTTAGCTTTTATTTTTGTAAAATAGTGTTTTATTAACTTTAGTATTTCTGGTGGGGTCTTAATGCCAATGAGAATTTCTACACTCATTAATACCTTGTGGTTATTGCAGTATATCTTAATGTTTTGCCTCTGCTGGTCATACTTTTTGCAGTCCACCAGAAATGGGACTACCTTTGCCTTAAAACTAATGGCAATCATCAACACTTACAGTGAATGCTGTACTGATGAATGTCTTTGTTGCTAATATCTGATATACTGATATCTGACTGATGTCACTGTTGGCTGGGGGAGGAAGCTTTATGTTTATTTGTTACTTTACTAGAACCATCTGCTTCTCAAAACTCTCAGTGCACACAGAAATATTACAGTGGCCTGTGAGAAGGTCAATACGCATACTACATGGCATATAGATAAATCTAAAAGCTAAGAACTATAACTTACAAAAATATATTTTGAAGGTTGTTAATTCATATTTCTTGCTTTGTAAGCAGTGTCCTCTTACAAGCTTATAAATTGTTTTTAATTTTTTTATATTTAGGTAGTATCTGTCATTGTACATGTAGCTGAAAACTGCAGCCCAACTGTCAGTCCAATACAGTCAACTGCTGCTTTCAGTCATGGAACAGGTAGACCAGTTAAATTTACTTCTGGGCAGCTATAGTTTTACAGATGGAAGTGAAACTGTCAGCGAGGCTGATGAAATCAATGAGGTGCTTTTTATTTTATTGTTCTTTTTAATTTAAAATGTCATAATTAGATACTTACCCTGCATAGTTGCTGGGGATCTCTGAGGAGGCAAAGTAGAATAGGACTTCTGCACACTCAGGAATGTTGTACAAGGCAACTAATATCAGGTTTTGCAAGGGGCTGGCACATTATCATGTAAAACAAATTGCCACAGAACCACTTTGGCAAGATCATGTGAATGCTTGATCCAGAAAGGGAACCACTAAGGAAAATGATAAATCATGGATTAGATACTTCTTCTGAAAATTACTGTCTTGATTGTAAATATTAATTATCCTTTCATATGTTTTAAGCTTAATTATCAGAAATTTCTTTCCTAATGAAAGCTGTGAATATTTCAAAATCCATCTTTAAACCAGTCATTAGTGAATTTTTCACACTTGTTAAGAATATACTTGATTATTGCAGGCACAGTTTCTGCATGAACGAGGTAATCAAGCAGCTGAAGCATCCAACTTTGATGATGCTATCAAATATTACAATGAGGCCCTGGAAATTGATTCCCAAAATGTTAGTATATTGAAATCACGTTCTTTGGCCTATTTACACCAGCAGAAGATTGAAGAAGCTGCTAAGGATGCTGAAACAATTTTGATGGTTGAACCAAACAGTTCTCTTGTGAGTTATTTTTATTGCATTGTAAACTGTACAACTCTTTATAAGACAGCACATATTGTACAAGTTTTTCTACTTCCTGTCTTTTTCAAATTTACTCTGCCTTTATTGTTATTGTTAATCAGAATCGACGTCATTGCACTCCGGGCAAACCCATAGGTGCTCAGTCTCCCGCAGCAAATTTAGAATGGTATGAATGCTAATTGTTCCTGTTGCGCACTGGTTGTATACACGGCGAATTCGTCCTCTCATACGTCCATCTCTGCTGGTCTTACGTTTGATGCCGAATTCCAGCAATCTAAGCCTTGATGATTCACCGATTGCAGTGTAATTTTCTAATAGATGAACATGAATCGCCCTCAGTATTTCTTTCTTATCCATGGCCAATGCACCTTTTATGGGTGTTCTTGAAGCTAGTCTGTCAGCTCTTTCATTGCCACATACCCCAGCATGACCAGGACAGTAGATCCATATCAGTTCTTGAAGATTCGATGCTTCTATGGAGGTTTTCTATTCATGTCGAAGCCAACCATTTTGGACCTTTCGAAGCATGGATTGTGAGTCTGATACAATCTTTGTTAATAAAGTCTCAGACAGCCATCTTAAGGCAGCAGTAACTGCCTCTACCTCCGTTCTCATGCTGGAGGCTGTTATCATGTAAACCCCGCTATGTTCAGCGACAGTTCTGCCCTTTACTCTAGCAGAGAAGCCCCATCCTGATAGATTACAGACCCATCTTTATTATGTGTTACCAGAGCATAACTCTGCACCTTGTATTGCTTTCTTTGTGTTATTCCATTTTTGTCTTAGGTAATTCAGATTTATTTATATTAGTGATGTATTCATGTCGTGAGTTAGTCTGCTTCACAACACAGCTTCTGTATAATCCTGAGTAACTCTGACGAAAACTGCGCGCCATACATTGTAGAAATTGAATGATACACTAGCCAATGGAAAGACTTCCGTATTCGTGTGTTTACTACAGCCTTGGACAGGCAAAATGGCCAGTCCTCATTTGTGCAACCGAGTGAAGGATGCCATTTAATTACATAAGGTATGCCAATGCACCCAATGAAGGCAAGACTAGATGATCTGGCATTGGGACGTCTAAAGCGTAGCAGCTTTGTGCATCGGGGGAAAAGACTTATAAGACAGCATCAAGAAGACCTATCCATGAAGACAACACCACTGAAGCCCACCCTATACCCTGTACCATGGGAGCAGGCCAGCAGTGCCCTCCAAATTAATACAACAGTCAGTGGTCTCACAAGTGGATGTGAGTATAATGATCTGCAAAAACGAACTGCTACATTGAGTATGATCCAAGAAAGCTATCCCGATCAATCATGGATACATGCCTATACAGATGGATCAGCAACTAATGCTGTTAGGAATGGAGGTGCCGGTATCTTTATCTCATATCCTGACAACCACTATGAGACTAGGCACATTCCCACTGGTAAATTCTGTTCCAACTATACAGCTGAGGTTCAAGCTCTAGAGCAAGCTGCAAATATGATTTATAACACCAACTCTGACTGCCACCAGGTAGTCATCCTCACAGATGCACTGTCTGTCCTGCAAGCTCTCAAGGGTGGTAAACTCCCGCATCTGAGAAATGAACTAAACAAGGTAGCTGCCAAAAAGAGAACCATACTTCAGTGGGTACCATCTCATTGTGGTGTACCCGGAAATGAAAAGGCAGATAAACTTGCAAAAAAGGGAGGAGAATGTGAACAAGAAGATAATGAAGTCACATACTTTGAGAAAAAGAGAGCTATCCAGACTATCAGAAGAGAACAGAACCAACCCAAAGACGACTATCACACTCTCGACCGGCAGGGACAGACAACTATTTTTTCGACTCAGGACAGGGCATAACAAACTGAATAAACACATGCACAAGCTACGATTGTCTGCTTCACCACTGTGCACATGTGGATTAAACGAACAAACTGCTGAGCATGTTCTACAGGACTGTCCTCTGTATGACCAGTTAAGAAAGATATACTGGCCCAATGACTCAACACTAAACTCAAAGCTATATGGAGTTAAAGAGGAACTTCAAACAACAGTCGAATTCATCATGAGAACTCGTCTGACGGTGTAATCATCAAAGATGCGATCGCAAGAAGAAGAAGAAGAATTACATAAGTAATAAAGAAGTACCACCTGGAAGAGGTCTCTAATTCTACAACAGGAATGTTACTTTAGAGGTAGGTGTAAAGACTTCCACAAAAAGTAGTTTATTAAGAGAGATATATTGAGTGGAAAGGCTTCGACACATCGGGTTAGTCCCTAATTTAGGTATTTAAAATATGCACAGAATAAAATGCACTTAGGAGACTAAAAGATTTTTAGCTAGGAAGATAAAGATTAATTCAGGATATAATTTAAGCCTTAGATGAATAAAATTGCTCCAGAAATAAGAAAGATAAGGGGGAAACTAGTTTTTCATAATTGAACAGAGAGACAAAAATATGCCTCATTTTAGGATTCGCAATACCCCGTTAGCCAATTGCTTTCCGATACGCCGGATGTGCTAGTATAAATAGACCTTGCCCTTGCTAAATTGGGGCCATAAGATTTGAAAAACACAGCGAGCAGAAAGAAGCGGTAACTTGTAAATGAAGACTGCCTTTGCCAGTTGTACCTGAGAGCAGATCAAGTTAGCCATTAACAGCTCGTCTGTGTGTGCCTGAGGGTAAGAAAGATATATATATATATGTATATAATTATATGATTTGCTATTGATTCACTACAGTGTGTTGGTAAGTGTGTAGACGTGTTTCTGCAACCATTGTGTAATTTCTGAAGGACTTACCCGCCTGTGTACATTCAAATTAAATTGAGAATGATAGCAGAATTGTGTCTGTAGGTTTGGAAAAGCTTTTAAAGAAATATTTCTTGAGGAAATGGGACACATGCCTGGAATATAAGAAAGAATGACAGAAATTGTTTTAATGTATGGATCAAGGTATTACTTAGTATTTTATACTAGACCAAATCATTGTATGGAGGCGGATCATGGACAGATGGATCTAACTAAGGTTTTAAAAGGAAAGTGTAGTCAAGGTGAACTGGATGTGGGTAGTGCTGGTATATATTGTCCTGTGCATTTGCTAGCACATTATCTGACACTGTCTATCGTCCCCATCTTGTGTAATAATGGAATAGTGATGGACCATATAGGGGTTACGTTTATTTTTGTTTCAGGTTCTATCCTGACAACTACAAAACAAAAACTTTATAGTCATCCACCTCTGCTGGACTCTGTGGTGCAAGTGCCCTTGTGGTTAACAGAGCCAGATACCCAGCTTCCACCGCCTGGAGAAATTCAAAATACATGTTCGTCCATGGCAGGAGAGTGACAGATCTCTAAACACAAGATAAGTGGCAAAACAAAGCCACTGATCAGCGTATCCAGATTATACCCCTATACTAAAAGACAAGATGCAAATAAACATACAGTGAATGATGAAAAGTGTGGACATAAATTTACCCATTACTAGCTTCACAATCAAGAAATAGTGACAAAACTCATTAGTATCATATCAATGTTCTTTAAAAGGAGATAATTAATCCAGTTGATAACCTTCAACAAGTGAATGACTTTTGATATTGTTAATTATTTTCAATGTTTATTGATTTATGGTTGTAAATAAATTTGATTTCATTTCAAACTTTCCAGACCGAAAAGAGAAACGGTATAGGCTAAATAAATTGTAAATATTTACCAACAGACTTACTTACTTATTAAAGTTGAGTTCATGTTCTTGTGGTAAATAATTTTATTAATATCCCCTAGCAGAGTCAACAATAATAATAATAATACAATAATCAAGGGAGGATCTTGAGAGGGAGCCCATAGGGATCCAGGATAATACACTAACATCATACCTGGAAACTTACACAGCTTGACCCTACCTTTGATATCCATACACCCTTACTCTTTTCAGAGAAGGGGGTATTACTTATAAGACCAGACTCTTATCTGGCACTATCCTGGTATCACCTGATACAACTGTGGGTCCAGGATATATTATATTTTAATAATATCTCAATTCTCTCGCGACAATTCATTAATTAAGGAGTGGAACAACAATGGATTTTTGTTTACAATTTTTTTTTAAATGGGATTAATCTATTTTCTGATAATCTAGGATCCCCTGATTCTAAATATATAAAATTTGACTATCAAATTAATATTGTGAAGAAGTATATATTAAACTTTATAAAGGTTTTTTTTTAAACAACACAGTTTGTTTCTTTTAAAGAAAAGTGTTTACTTACTCGTTTATTTATTCAGTGAACTTGAGATCTGGCACACAAATTTTCCTTTGTGGTTTGAAATTTCTGTCAAGATAGACTTTTAATATCTTCAATTGTTGTTAGAAAATGGGGCAAAATTTATTACAACCTCTAGTTCAGGATGTACTGAAAATATAAAAAAAAACATGTCTTGGTAACAGTTTTAAAGTATGATGATGAGCTCCATATTAAAATTTGGCTTTCAAAACAACATAAATTTTTGTAAGCCATACTCAATTGCAGAATGGCACGGAAATCAAATATTGCACTGTTTCAATGGCAAAGAAAGCAAAATAATGTTACTTCTTTTAAAGAAATGCATTAGTATGATTATTGTGCATGAAACCTATTCAGTTTTATTGAAATTCTTTAATTTTCTCTGAATTTACCATTTCATTTCAACTACTGCCCTGAAAATTCATTTGTAATCACTGACCAGGAGCTGTAACGTATTAGACAAGTTGTATTTTCTTCTTCCTCACATTTCAGGGCTATTTTCTAAAAGGACTTGTGTATGAGCACATAAATATGTACAAGCCATGCCTGGAGGCTTTACTGAATGCTCTTGATCTTGACCCTAGCAGTGCTGACAAATTAACCAGTCATATTGGACAGAGCGTTTCCAAATTGTGCAGTGCTCCTTCAGATTTCATAGACAGATTGGAAGGCAGGTTTTTCTTAAATGTTACAGTGTGTCTGGTCTAACTTTCAAGTCTGTTCAAACCCATGTTTATTTATTTATATTTTTATGACAGTCTTAACTCTTTGACTCCATAATTATTTTCCACCCTGTGCCATAATTATTTTTTGAAGAATTCTAAACGGTGAAGTGTACTGTCTTTTAGTGTAAATGTTATGTTCTTTTTCTGTGAACATGTACTTATTATATACCGAACTGTAGGGAAATGGATAGAGAATTGTAATATATAACGTCTTTGGTAGTATTAACACAAGTGTGTTCAGTATACTTAAAACATTTTGCATGTAAAATTGAAAAACACTAAAAAGTTAACTGTAGAATACAATCTTACCAGAGACAAATTACTGTTGTAGACAATAAAACTTTCTTTTTAGTCTTCAAACATCAAGGTAATCCATATACAAAGTAAAAAAAACATTGCTTATGACCACAATTAGTACATTTAGTGTTATTCACACCAGTTTTTACTGTGGTCCCTTGTAAGAAAAAAAATAAATTATGCAATCGTGCATTACGTAATTTTCAAACAAATAAAGAAGAATAACGTCATATAAAAACTTTTTTACACTTGTTTAATGTTTTAATAGTATTCCTAGTTTCATCATCTACCTAGGACTAGTGATTAGATGTTACGGTAGGTCTAGTTTTGTTGCTTTTTGATCAGCCAGAAGATGACAACGCCCACTCATCAACTAAATCTAATGTGTCTAGCTTTTCTGCACCGATTCCATATTTTGTTTTGACAACAAACTGTGACTACCAAACAATCATCATCAATGTCAGCAATGTTTCAAAGTAGTTAGACACAATTATTTGCTTAGGAGACTTAGAAAATGTAAATATAAAGCGTGACATATTTCTCTAGCAATAACAATGAAAAATGCAAACACGCGAATCGTCACACAAATTGTGATAATAACATCAAAACACGCACATGTGCTGCTTAACTACAGTCAAAAAATTAGTTGTTTAAATAGTAGCGGAAGTCATTCTATGAGTTTTAAAATATGAACTGCATTAAACGGACGATTTTTGGGGTTTATTCGTGATAAACTAAAAACAACGCTCTGAGCGTTACGCTGGCACGGCGCGTTGAATTTTGCAACGCTCAGAGCGTTGGTCTGGAGTCAAAGAGTTAATTATTATTAGTTAAAAAAAAAAATAAAGTTTTGCCTCGTTCTGGCGATTTGTGTCCCTTTCAACCTAGTCGGATATATTAGGGCGCATCTCCAAATATAAAAGATCTTAATTAGTTACTGTGTATCTGCAATGTTTGTGATGTAAAGCAACTAACTTGTACAGGATTTTAGTACATATTCCTTCATTCTTTCCTTCCCTCTTTTGTTCCTTATTGAGTATGGAGCCACCACTGCAGTATCCCCCATGCAGGAAGCCTGTACAAAATCAGTTGTGTGCTCTTGCAGTGGGAGATTGTGTAGCAACTTGTATTACATGATGTGTTTGCCAGCCTCATGCACAGCATCACTTTAGTTGTGTGGTCTCTTATGACATGCTTAATAAGAGCAGGAGCTCTATACTTTCTTTGTCTCATTAGAGACCCCAGTGGAGTATTATTCTTTGAAACATTAGAAGTTAATGTAAGAATTTTGTGTGTGCCTGTGACCTAGGGAAATCAACAGTTCACAGAAAATCTGCCATTATTAAGTTTTCATCTATAGGACTGTAAAATTTGCTTCTGAAATCAGTCTAGTCAATAATTATTGAGGCCCATGATTCTAGACTGTGAGAAAATGATTAATGACAAGAATAATCATCTTGTGTAAGATATCAGTTTGTTATGAGATATATTTTCATACGATTTGTCACCATCTGGTTTCATTATTATTTCTTAGCCATGCACCCATATGAAAGGCTCAGTGAGATCGGTGTTATTTTGTTTCAAAACAAACAATATGAAGTTTGTATTAGCGTCCTGGAAGCTGCTGGAAAACTCCAGACAAACCAGAAGGGAATCACCATGAGAATCTTATTAACACAAGCTAATGCTCATTCTCAACTGTTTCACACTGAAACAGCAATAGGACTGTACCAGAAATGCCTCAGTCTGGCTGTGGCTACCCATGATCAGGTAAAATGGTTGCAAGAATTGTTAGTCAACTTTATATGTCAAGCATGCTTGTTTCACTTTGTTGTTGAAAGTTCATTTGTTGAATTTCTCACTATTCTTTTTTTGTTTCATGTGATTTACATTCTCAAGTAGCATATCTCGTGTTAATTTTTACGTCTTTACCATATTCTTCACACATATGTTACCGGAGCCCAAAAGAGGAGCATCGGTTAGTAACACTGTAACCTACTAAGCATGTCATAACAGGTGGCTAAAAAGGATTGGTCATGGAGATGGCTATCAATCCTGTAGAAACTTTAAGCCTCAAAAACAATATGAACAAGTTAACTAACAATAATAATTCAGTTGACACAAGCATTGAGGAAATCTGTTGATAGCATTACAAGGCAGCTCTTATTCTGGAATCCTCATATTAAATCCTCATAGAGGGAGACTGAATAACACATGGAGAAGAGAACTGGAGTCAGAAATGGAAGGGATGAGTAAGACCTTGAGTTAATGGCATGGGCCAGGAGGACTTTGGATGTTTGTTGAAAACCTGTGTTCCTTCGGGAGCTGAAGGGCGATGGTGAACCTTCTTAATTTGTGTTTTTAAAGATTTCAGTACATCTGTCTATTTTGGCCTGAAATTTCTGAAAATCTTGGACTGTAGTAGTACAATTGGCCAGTGATCTGCAACCTCTTGAAATTTAGGAATCGTTCTAGAAATCCTTGACTTTCCGTACTTGCATCCTGTTTATTAGGATATAAACTATTTTGTGTTGACTGTTTTTAGGTTGTCATATTTTTTGGTTGTCACACCATCATTTATACTTCATGACTTGTATCTTGTCATGGCACTTCATGGCAGCACCTTGGAAGTTTCATAGATAGATTGGAAGGCAGGTCGTAATCACTGACCACTTATGTAAAGGAAAGAAAGATTATTGATGGGGACTTGTGTAGGTGGTGTCTTCATCATCATCATCAGCAGCATCATGATCATCACCGCCACCATCATCATCATAATCATATCATCATCTTCATCTTTCCTTATGACACTTAATGGGAAGGTGTCAAGGAAAGTAAGAAAAAAGTTATCTCATCTTCTTGGGACATGATGACAGCAGTACCAAGGAACAGAAGAAAGAATATTGACTGGAACTTACACAGTTGGTATAATTGTGCCATCATCTCATGACACTTGATGACAACAATACCAATGAATGAAAGAAAGATATATTATTGATGGGAACACCACTGGTATTATTGTACTATCTTCTCATGACACTTGATGACAACAATACCAAGGAATAAAAGAAAGATTACTATCTTCTCATGACACTTGATGACAACAATACCAAGGAATAAAAGAAAGATTATTAATGGAAACACCACTGGTATTATTGTACTATCTTCTCATGACACTTGATGACAACAGTACCAATGAATGAAAGAAAGATTATTGATGGAAACACCACTGGTATTAGTGTTTCATCTTCACATGACTCTTGATGATAATTGTTATTGTTGATCAGAATCGACGTCACAGCACTCCAGGCAAACCCATAGGTGCTCAATCTCCCTCAGCAAATTTTGAAGGTTTATGAATGCTACTTGTTCCTGTTGCACGCGGGTTGTCTTATCTTCTGATGACAACAGTACCAAGGAATGAAAGAGGGAAAGGTTATTGAGGGGGACTTGTATCATCTGGCGTCAACATCATTAATTCACATGACTCTTAATAGGAACAGCATCAAAGAATATAACCAAAAAAAAATGGGTTATTGATGATGGCATTTATATTCATCGTATCTTCTCATGACATTGGTGCCAAGGAAAGAAAGAGAGATTGTTGATGGGGACTTGTATCATCATTTCATCTTTGAAGCAAACTTGATGACAGCAATGTGAAGAAAAGAAGGAATGAAAGGTTGTTGATAGGAGCTTGTATCATTGCCTCATCTTCAAGGCAAACTTGATGACAACAGTGTGAAGAAAAGAAGGAATGAAAGGTTGTTGATGGGGATTTGTATCATCATCTCATCTTCGAGGCAAAGGTTCTTGATGGGGACTTGTATCAATGGCATCATCATAGTCATCATCAACAATCTTCATAATAATTAATGGCAACAGTATAAAGGAAAGAAAGATTGTTGATAGATACTTCTGCAGCTGGTATAAATATAAATTTGTGAATGAAATGATGAATTGTTGATTAATGATAACTGCTGATCCATTTTTTATTCTATGCAATAGAATGTATACAGAGAAAGAATAGGACTATTGGTCCTCAGGCATAAGAGGCAATTAATGTGAGGTTATGCATGGGCTCGATCCCCAGTTGAGGTGGAATTTTCCAGACCGCAAACGGCTCCGGGGTCGACCCAGCCTCATGAATTGAGTACCAGAACAACTCTGGGAAGGTTAAGACAGCCAGCGTGATGCTGACCACAGCACCCCTAGTGTGCCGATGGTCAAGAAAATATGGGCCTAACACCATATTCCCAATATGCCTCAACAGGCATGTAACGGGATCCCTATGCATGGGCTGGCAACATTATCATATAAAACATATTGCTGCATAAACCATCACTACAAGAACACATGGATGCTGTCATGCAGGCTTCTTACAAGGGGATCATCTGCAGTGGTGGCTCCATGCTCCATAAGGAGCGAAATGGGAGATGAAGAAGAAGGAGAATATAATTTATGACACATTTATTTTCTGTTTTTTTTTCATTTTTTAGTGTATTTAGTAACATCCTGGCCACACAAAAAAATGATGCATATTACCAGCTTCAGCAGATAAGAACAAGTGGTAATCTTCAGACTCTGCATGGGCCACAGCAGATTGGGATACCATCTATTCAACAAGCTAAAGAAAGGAACTACCAATGAATGTAACTGTGGCACTGATAAAATGACTGTTGAATATCTGCTTCATAGATATGCCCAACATATGTGGAACAGAGAAAGCACATATGGCCATCACTAGTACCATTCGTGGAAAAGCTCTGTGGAGATGCAAATAGCCTCAAGCTGACTACTGCTTTCTTTGAAATTATTCAAGTAGACATCAGAGTGTATGAAGAAGAAGCAGAAGTAACAGTAACAAAAGTGGATCCAAAAAGCTTGATTTTTCCTTTAGTTGTTAGTATCCAGCTGCACTAATTGTCTGGTTCTTGTTTCATAGGTCTTTGTTTGTTATAGCATCTGGTCATCAGATCTGGAGAATGTGATGTAGGAACCTAGTGGTCAATGACTGCAGTTTGGGTATAATATACTTGCTGACATATCATGTTGACAAAACAATAGAGTAGGTGTCACGAAGTGGATTTAAGTTTATAGAGTTTGCCTGAATGAAAGCAATACCCTAGTATGCGAAAGTCTGAGAAGATAAAGTTTAGATGGAAAATGACATGCCTGTGGACAGATAAGACTTTTGGCTCAAGGGCTAGAACCAGGATGTGACTCTCCCCTTGCCGCTTCGTGACTTCAGAAAAGCTATAGAATCACCCCCCTCTAACTACCTTTAAACACAAGGAGATAAGGTGTATAAAACGACCACAGACACCACTATACAGACAACATAGAGTAAGTATAGTAAAGTGTAGAAGCTGATCCAGTATACAGTATATATATATTTATTTACACAATCAAACATAAAATTTCATCATACATCAATCAAATAAATAGCGTGCACTGTAGCACGGCCTGAAAAACAAAGTAACAATTAAATTAGATAGACACTAGGAAGACCCCAAATCATATTCACTCTTTCTGTCACCCTGTTGAGGAACAATAAAAATGGTTAGTGATTTAAACACTTTAATCCTGTGAGGCTGTCAACTTTAGCCTCCACTCTCTAATACAACTAAGATTTCTACTGTTGCCGTCCTGTTGCCTCTTCCTCAAAGAACGTCTACACAGCTTCCAACTTGGTAGGCGATATACGCCGCTAACTAACACCACTGGAAATGCTAAAATAATAGACTTGGCTTACAACGATGGCTCAGTGTCTATCCGTCAAATGGATAATGAACGGACCCTACTGGTCCTGTCTATTCTCTCCCTCCTTCTCTCTCTCTCTCCTGGTCTCAGTGTCTCTCTAACCCTCGACTTCGGATGATGCGGCGTCTTCATTACGCTCTTCTCTCGTTACTTTCAGGACCCAGGTATGGTAACCCTGTCACCTGCTCCTGAATTCGGTGATGATGATGATGTTCGGGTATCAAGCATGAGGTACTTGATTCACTGTAGAAACTTCTCTGCTGCTGAATAGCTTCTATAACTTTCCACTTTTAACCCACTCCGGATTTAGGGGAAACCACAGCATTGATTTCTGGCTGTATACAATTACACCAGTCTCCCGGCCACGTGCCGTTGTCGGAGACTATAATAGCGAAGAGCTCTGGGTTTTTATGATAAATAAACCCTGTTCCCGCTAAAGCATGGGCACTTCACTGCAAGAGACCGTAGGTTATTTTTCTTTTGCTTCTGACGATAACTCGAGTCCTCTGACCCCTGAGATATGTCCTTTTGCCGTGGATAATTTGTATTGGCAAATTATGCTCCCCCATTGTTTGCTGTGACTCGCTGAAATTAAAAGGAAATGTGTCTAATGTACACCACTCTAACATCACGTATCTCTAAAATATTGCTCCCATAATCTTTACAACTCAATACTTCACCTGCTAAGCACCACAAATCCATAAATAATTTCTATCCACGTGTCACTACAATCTCACTCCTTCTACTCCCCTTCTCTCATTCTGCACAACGATACATAAAATATTTCTACCCACGTGTCTTCTATCTCACTCTCTTTCTCTCCTCCCTTCCCTCAACTTAAATCTTCCAGGTAAGTAAACAAAGCCCCAGACACTGTCTGACGGGTTACGTGGCTGTTACGCATGGCTAACCACGTGTCCAAACATTTCAACTAGGGAACTCCTTTGTCCGAAGTTCCCATTACACCTTGGGTTCCCGACTTAAGCCCCAATTTAAATTAAACCTCGTGCTTTAGGAATAATTTACTCCCCTAAGCCGTATAATTCACTGATAACATAAATCTGTACCCTCCGACTGCATTTTTCACATTTAAGGCACAATAAAATTAACATACACACAATGGAGTTCCCAATAAAATTACATTTGTAAATACTCAGGAATAAATGGTGGTTTTACACAACATTCTACAACTATGAGCACACGTATATCTCATAACTTCACATGCTCCTATCTACTGCCAAAATCCTAGAAAGAATTATGCACACTTTTACATTTACATCATTCTTCAAAGATAATAATGGATGGCGCTATCGTTTATAACTTTAAGTTAATGTCCCCGAAGAACTTTACTTACGGGCCGAGATTTATCAAAGACCCCACTAACAAGTAAAACGATAAAAAAATAGTTACATACCAATTACCGCTGTTTTTCCCCGCAGTGGAGACGATAATACGAAGTTGCACGGCAGGCAATTATTTTCTTCATAGAGAAAGATCCCCCGTCTAACCGACTATATATACACAGGGAACCACTCCTGTTGATCACCTACACATCTGCTAAGTTATCCACTCAGGCCAATGGAAACGCTAGAAGAATAAAATAACTAGCAATCTACGCCAATCAGATTTGAAAACGCGCAAACCGCGTGTCCAAAAATGGCATCACGTTACGTGACGTTTCTGACGCGTCATACAGGCGTGCACGAAAATAGCGATTTTCATAAACAACGAAAATCTACATGATCGCGGAAAATCAGAAGAAAGTAAAACTGGTGGGAGTAAGAAATAAACCTACCGTCATAAAAAGAACCCATTTAATTACCTACACAAAAATACCAAACAGGATACATATTCAAATGAGAAGAAACATGGCAAACACATACAGTTACAAAGTGAAGAAGAATGGTGAAAACTCAAAATTAGAAGAACAGAATCTGGCCGGTTGAAGGGCAGAATTACAGTGCAGCATCACAGTAGGTGTCGCGAAGTTGTTTTAAGTATAGAGTTATGTCTGAGTGTATAGACAAGACCCTAGTATGAGAAAGACTGAGAAGATAGATTTGTATGAGAATGACAGTGAATGTGGAAAGATGAGACTTATAGCTTTGAGGGTGAGAACCTAGATTGACTCTCCCTCGCCACTTCCGACTTTGTTAAGAGCTAAAGACTCAACACCTCTGACTACCAAAAAGGAGATAAGGTTTCACTAAAAGTCCACAGACACACTATACAGACAATTAGGTATACGTACATGTATAGTTATATATAGAAGTTTATAGTTTATTTACACAATAAAATAAATTACATAACAAAAATAAATAATGTTCGTGGTCGCACACCTGAAAAGAACAAGAACAATTAAAATGATTTGTAATCAACCCCAAACCTTCACCCACGATTTCAACCTGTATGGGGAAAAGAATTAAAGATTTAAAAAAACCACACTGAACTTGGTGGGGTCTCGGATTTCGAGCCACCACTCCAACTAGCTATTATTAAGTATTAATTTTAAAAAATCTAACACCACTGTCCAGCTGTAGACCTAACTAACTGTCTACAGAAAACAAAAACCTAGGCATGAACTTTCTGAAGTCCTACACTGCACATCACGAACACTGATCCACCACCTGACTTCTTCATTGCAACCTCAGAAGCTGTCCTCTGCTCTGACTATCTCTCTTTATAACTTCTGTCTCGCCACTCTAAAGCATTCAGAAGGAATGTTAACCCTATCTCCCTCCACGAATATTGCTGTTGATGACTTGGGCTCTTAGACTCAGGTACTTGACTCGGAATGTGACTGCTTCACTGCTGCTGACAGTTCTATTACTTGCCCCGTTAACCTCTCCGGGTTTGGGACAAACGACTTTATTATGGTCGTGAATAAAAAAAAGGAAAACACAAACACCAGGCAAAGCGCCTATTTGGGTTGTAATAAAGAGCTCAGAGCTCTGGAGTTTAAGGACAACCCCGTTCCCGCTGAAGAATGGCTTCACTGCACGAGAACTGTTTCCTTCTCCTGGTGCAGACGTACTTGACGCCGGTAACTACCGCGTCACCAATTTTCGTCACCACTGGCAAAGTCTCGAACCTACTACTCCTGAGAAGGTCAATTATCTTGGCAAATTGTACGGCTGGTACAACCCTCTCTGTGTGCCGTGAAAAATTGCTGTGAAACAAATAAAAACCACAGATGTACACCACATCAAAATTTACTCATCTCTAACACCTAACTCCCTTAAATCCTCAACTCCCCTCTGCCACTTAAATCAATACATCTCCCGTCTTTCCCCTCCTCACTATGCACAGTGATAAACCATTATTTCTGCCCCGAAGAACAGCCTACCATACAATTCCCTCTCTGATCTCTCTACCCCGCTTCAGCCCTATCTGTTAGGTAAGAAAAACCCCCGACGCAGCTGACCTAATTCTTTTGTGTTAGACGCGCCTCAGCGTCAAAACAATTCACTCACTGAGGGAACTCCTCTGTACCCAATAATTCCTAGCCTACTTTCTACAACTGACCAGTATCAAATGTTGCATCCTGCCTAGGAATTATTTAATCCCATCTCAGCAAAATTAATTACACCCCTCACTCCCCTCCTGAGTACACAACAATTAAATGCCCAATAAAATAACGTACACACAATTAAATGCCCAATAAAATAATGTACACACAATTAAATGCCCAATAAAATAATGTACACACAATTAGGCTAGCGTATTATACACTTCCAATATTATAATCAAATCGAGGTTATCTATATATATCGGACCTCACAATTACAGTCTAGATATAGCCTAAGGACCTAACCTTATACAATGAATCAACATACCCAATTACGCTAACGTATTACACCGCAAAGAATCAAATCAACTTGTGATTTTTTTCACAACACTCTACATACTACAGAGCGCCCGTGTATCTAAGAACTAAACCTCACACAGTTAATATCTCAAAAGCCTCTACACCAACCAAAGATAGTACTAGCTTATCATAGAAAAAATTATATGCACCCTTACATTTTATCTATTTCTATAAGATAGTAAGTGATGGCGCCTAGTTTATATAAAATTAAATTAAGTCCCTGAAGAACTTTACTTTATCGGGCTAAGATTCTATTAAGAAACTAACTTTAAGCACGACGCTTAATTAAAATATAGACATACCCAATTTTATCGAATATCTCACTTAGAGCAAGCGGTAACGACGTTGTTTATCACGGCTGAATTCTGGAGACAAAGAGACCCGCTAATGACTAGACGCGGGTATATATCATAAAAAAAGAACGCTATAACCCATGCCATACGTCATCGCTTGGCGTCTCTCTGGAACCAATAATCTTGCCGGAATTTGTTAATAATTGACCCCGGCCAATCCGATTGAAAGATAATACCTGACTCATGTTTATATTGATCGCGCGCATCTTTTCTTGCGTCATGTTAAATAACGTTACCTGTTGGCGTGAGCAAAATTAACTTTGATTCGTTGAAGCGCCCGTTTTTATGGATCTGGGTAGAGGTTCAGCACCCACCCATCGATTTAAAGGTAGGGGTTATTTAACGTCGGAAAATTTCCGCCCCTCCTAATAACTCCCGCGCCTACTACAATACTAAATAAAATGAATGTGATTGTATTAACAAAGAAAAGCCTACGTGATCGCAATTAATTTAGAGAAAGGAAGACTGGTGCAAATCTTAAAATTAAACCCTACAGTCATCCCTCATGAAAAAACGCAATTAATTACCAAGAGAAGAAGACTAAACTCAATTAATGACAGGACATAGTTACAGGGAGAAAAAGAATGGGGCCTGTGGAAAATAAAATCACAGTAACTCCTCACAGTAGGACAGATCATGCATTTAAATTTTAGTTCTGCTAATTCTTTATTTGTGTTGCAGGTATCCAAGGTTATATAAGTTATTGAAATGAATATTTTCTATATAGATGACTGGCTTTGTTGAGTGTGTTACCATCTTCAGTGCTTGCATCCACAGAATGTAATAAGTTATGTTACTGTACTGGTCTATTTATCTTCTCACAATCTGTTTCTATTTGACTAACTCCTAGGTGTACCAAACCAAATCTTTGGTCAACCTTGCTGCCTTGTATCAAAATACCAATGACATCTGCCAAGCCATCATCTTCTATGAGAAACTGCTAGATGTGGAGGCAGCACTCCTTAAAGAGGCAGGGTCAGAATCATCAGTGCCTGAATACTGGACAAAAGATCTTCAGTGTGGGCTACATCTGAATCTGAGCATGGGATACAAAACAATAGGAAACATATCGTCAGCCATAGTGCATGCCAAGAAGTGAGAGATACTTGTATTTTGTTGTTGACTGTGAACAAATGCTGTTGTAAGATTACAGACTCAACCTGAATGCTGAGTGTTAATAACAACAACATTAAAAAGTACACATATAAATTCAAGTACTAAGCACAATGATTACTTTAGATGGAAAAATGCATCACTGAGATAAGAGCACAACGTGCCAAGGAAAAACAATGTTCCATCAATTGAGAAACATCCTATGCAACAAATGATTGATTGATTGTTTACACACACAAAAACTGGTATTTGTTTTGTGCATGGAATACCCCAGTTCAAAACAACCCCCCCCCCCCCCCCCCCCCCCCCCCCCCCCCCCCCCCCCCCCCCCAATATGGATATAATAATTTGGGTATATAGTGTTCCTTATCCTATAAAGTACATTACATTTGTTGTTTTTCCAGACTGCAAATTCTGTGGCGTTTTGTAACGTCTGTAGTGTTTATGGTATATCCCTTCTTCATGTTCTTATGTATATCTCCCGTTACCTTGTTGTATTTTGAGGGGTTTGTACTTTGATTTACTCACTGTATTTTTCCTTATTATATAATGCAGCTGAAATTATCTCATAATATTTCTATTGGGCATGTGCTGATTTTTTACGTTTGGAAATTTATCTTACTTCTTGTACTGAACAAGTGTAATGAATATTATGTTTATGTATCTTTGTTTATCCTTAATCGTTCTAATTTCCTCTGGTAGTTTCCTTGTCATTGAACACAAGAAAATGTTTTTAAGAGTTACTTGCAACTGATTTTATTGTAAAGAAAATGAGAAATCGTTGGAGGCAACAGAGATGTGGTTTCTCAGAAGAATATTAATAATCCCTTGTGCAGCTGAGATAACTAATGAAGAATGCTTGAGAAGGCCTAATGAACAAAGACATATAATCTCAATGACTAGGACAAGATAATCAACCTTCAGCAGACATGTGATGAGAAGAGGAGTGCTGGAAAATAGAGGGGTGAAAAAAAGTGGAGAAAGAGAGAAAAGATGATGTATGTATTGACACTATGAACTGGGAAGACTTCAACAACAGAAATGATGACGAGCATCAAAAATTGATATCTGTAAAGGGACTTGATCAACTTTGCCTCATGCATGGCACATTATCAGACTTGACTTGTTTTCTATTCACTATTGGCACCACTTGCACCTTCACTTCCTTTTTGCTCATCTTTGATTACATCCACCATATTACATCCACCATATTAGCACCAAGTTTGTTTTTTTAACACTGGAGTTCTACTTCTCTACACACTTTACTTATTTTATTTGTTATTATTTACTATTATCTTTCAGTTCTTATGTTGATATTTCCTGTTTCGTAGCGGCTGGGAGACTTTATCAGGCCATAAATCGAGGATTCCTCAGCAAGAAAGAGGTTGGTAAGAAAACGAAGATGGCTGTATAACGCTCCACCTATGTCCCAGTCTTGACATATGGATGCGAGTCATGGGCAATGACTACAACCCACAAAAGCCAGATCCAAACCTCAGAAATGAGGTATCTGAGGAAGGTGGTTGAAGTAACAAGAAGAGACATGGTCCGCAACCAGACGATACGTCAAGGCCTAAAATCCCACCCGCTGCAGACCCAAATAGAACAGTCCCAACTAAGATGGTTTGGCCATGTCTGCAGAATGGGAGAAGATCGGCTACCATGACAAGCATGGGAAACAAAGAGCCAGGGATCCAGACCTCCAGGACGACCCAGAGTCCGCTGGGAGGACAACATTAGACAATCTTTGAAGGACCGAGGACTAGAATGGAACCAGGCCAGGAAGAAGACAGCTGATAGAATAGTCTGGCGCTCTCTCTTCCAAACCTCTACACCTCACGGTAGAAGAGGAACGACTAAGTAAGTAAGTATCTTCTTTCTCATTCCATGCTTTTGTTGTTCATTGTATTATTCTTTGTAAAACTCTGTGTGTGTGAGTGTGTGTGTGTGTCTGTTGTATTATTCTTTGTAAAACTCTGTGTGTGTGTGTGTGTGTGTGTGTGTCTGTTGTATTATTCTTTGTAAAACTGTGTGTGTGTGTGTCTGTTGTATTATTCTTTGTAAAACTTGTGTGTGTGTGTGTCTTTGTGTGTGTGTGGTTTTTTTTTTATTTTTTATTATTCATGTTAAAACTGACTTCCATACCATTTGTCATATTTTAAAAAATGTTCTATTATCTGTTATACTAGAGTCCCCCTTCTTTGCCCATATTGTGTTTGTTGTTATTTTAAAAAAAATATTTCTCTTTAATTGTTGTACTTATCATTTACTGTTTTGAATCCAGATATATGACTCTGGTAGAAAAGTTTGGTATGGGGCTGGAGTCTGTGGCTGATTCCCATCGCAACCTGGGACTGCTGTTTGAAATTTTAGGTAATGTTTTATGGGAATCTTTCTTTTTATACACCTTTTGCTATACACGTCTAACAGACTCACTAACAGCAATGTGTATATATATTTTCCTGCATAACTGGCCTTGTTGAAATAAGAAAAAATTTCACTCATAATGTCAGTTCTGTGATGAATTTTCGTAGCCATTTAAATTTTGCTTTTTGTCACTAACACAGGAGACTATCAAAAAGCTCTTCAGTGCAACAAAGAATATCTGTCCCTGTCCCAAAATTCTGGACAAGAAAAATGCATTGGTCAGGCTTATGGGTATGTCAAAGTAAATTAATTACTGCATACATTAGCTTTAATTGTATGGTTATACGAGAGTTATCTGTAATTTACATTATACTGACAAGAGAGAATTATATTTACTGGAGAAATTTTAGTTAGAATAAATTTATTTAATAGATGCAAATTTAATAATGGCGATTTTTAATCACTATAGTTCATAATGGACTTAAATATGTCTTCCTTTAGTATTTTAGTGTGTTTATCTGTAATTTTCTTCTATTATATTATCTAAAGAAAAGCATTTTAAGCAAAAGAAACATTAATAAGTGTAAATACCAAATAATTTAGAAATGCTTTTAAAGTTGTTTTTATAATCTTTAAAAAAATAGCAGATATAATAAATACATTACAAACTCTATAACAGATGCCTGGCACGTGTATATGCAGCCCTAAAAAACTGGCCACTTTCACTATCACTCCATGACCAGTACATTACTATAGCTACCACATCCAAGGATAATAAAACAATAGCAGCTGCTCATGAAATTAAAGGAGACACCATGTTTTTGAAGGGAGATTATCAGTAAGTGTCTGGCCTTTAAAAGTCCACATGATGAATCCTTCTTCTTGCTCATCTTCAGGTACCATTCCTGGTGGTGTGGGTGATGTCTGTCCACAACTTCCTGTCTCCAGTATTGTTTATCAAATTCCAAGGAAGTTGTTTCATTTCATGACTTTACTAGGGACAATAAATGGTGGTTTCTCCTTGCCTTGTGTTGGTTTGTGTATGAGAGTCACAAACAGTCTTTGACCAAAAAGTATAACCTACAAGGTAGTGAGGGGGGGGAGAAGTCAAGGCTCCTCAGTCCCAATCGCTCTACATGATCAAGCTTTAGATGTATTTCATTTGCATTGTAAAGCACTTACTGTTAAATAGAAGTGGCAAAAAGTTCTTGAGATTGAATGGAGATTTTGTAAGTAGTCTTTCATCCACAGTTATATAAATATTAATAGTTAATTTTTAAAAACTAAATGAATTAGATCGCTCATTTTAGGCATTTAGAATTAGTTTAAAAAGCCCACAGTTAAGCTATACATTTCTAGACCAGTTTTTGTTAAGCCACAGATTACGTTTTATCTATAAGCACACATTTTCTAAACGATTTGTTAGCTTATACTTCAATTTTGTTGGTTTGGACAGGCAAGCGGTGGAGCATTATAGCAAGATGAAGACATTGTGTCACAACTGTGACAATTTTGGGGATGCAACCTCACTTCTGAAATTGGCTAAAGCTCACAAGAATCTGGGTCAAACACAGTACAGTTTGTATTACTGCAAGTAAGGTCTTGACATTTTAAATAAAATATTTATATTGATCTGCACGTCGAGAAACGGCCAAATTTACTATTATATGAGGGCTCGGCGTCAACTGATTGACAGCCTATGTTCCACAGGGGGCTGAAGGGTAATGAATAAATGAATTAAAGTTAATCATGTCATACCAACACTCCATGGAGTTCCCAGGGGTCTCTCAGAGGACGAAGAAAGAACAGGGTTACTGTTCCCACGAGCAGTGACTAATATGAAGTCATGTACAGTGCTGGCACCCTCATCATGTAAATGCAATAGCTACAGAACCACTGCTACAAATGAACATGAATGCTATGACTCAGCTTCCTGCAGTGATGGCTGCATGCTCTATAGGGAACAATAAGGGAAATTATGACAATGATGATAATGTCATATAAACAAAAGGACAATGATGATAATGTCATATAAACAAAAGGACAATGATGATAATGTCATATAAACAAAAGGACATGAGTGAGAAATGACAGATAGACCAGCAGTCATTGTTTGCACATTTTGGAGCATAGAGCCTCTACTATAGCTGGTTCCCCCCGTAGAAAGCCTACACCAAAACCTTTTAGGCAGTGCTAAAGAAGGAGACCAAAAATACAAACCTGAGTTAAGCTACAGTAGCAGTTTTATAATCCACAGGGAATGGAAAAAAAAGTGATGATGATGATTTGTTCTAAACCTATTCCTTTTAGGCATTCAGTCAGCTACAAGAGGAAATATTTTGAGGAGTTGGCAAAAGAGGCAGAAGATGCTGCAGCCAAAGGAAATATGAGAGAACTGCATAACAGCACAAAGAAGCTAAAAGGAAAATACAAGCAAGCAAATCGCATCATTAAAGACGAATGGAAAACTGCTTAGCAATATACAAGAGCCAATGAAGAGGTGGACGGAATATTTTGAGTACCTTCTCAATAGACCAGCTCCACAAAATCCCCCAGACATCTAGCCAGCCGACGAAGAGCTACAAATTAACTGTGAAATACCAAGAAAGGAAGAAATAAAAAGTCATAAAGTTTCTAAGAGATGGAAAAGTGGCTGGTCCAGATGACATTCCAGCAGAGGCCATCAAATCAGATATTGTCAAGGCTACAGAGATGTTATTTAAATTACTTGGTAAAGTCTGGGAAAGGAAAGAGATACCAGCAGAATGGAAGGAAGGTTGTCTGGTTAAGCTGCTTAAGAAGGGAAACTTATGAATCATAGTGCACAAATTCTTAGAGGAATAATGTTACTATCAGTGCCAGGAAAAGTATTAAACAGGATCGTACTTGACATATTAAAAGAGTTCATAGACAAGTAACTGAGAGATGAACAAGCAAGTTTTCGACAAAGCAGATCCTGTATAGACCAGATAGCCACATTGAGAATAATAGTGGAACAAAGTCTAGAATGGAACTTACCTCTTTACATTGGATTTGTGGACTATGAAAAGACATTTGACAGTGTAGACAGAGAATCACTTTGGAAATTGATGAGGCATTATGAAGTTCCCCTGAAGATCATTAATTTAATAAAGAAAACTTATAAAAACATGACATGCAGATTTCTTCATGGCGGTCAACTTACAGAACTGTTTGGGATAAGAACTGTAGTATGAAAGAGATGCCTCTTGTCTCCATTTCTTTTCTGATTAGCAATAGACTGGGCTATGAAAACATCGACAACACACAACAGAAATGGAATCCAGTGGAAACTGACTAAACAGCTAGATGATCTAGATTTTGCTGATGACTTGGCTCTTCTGTCCCGTAACTGTTTCTTCTGTCCCATAACCATATTCCATAATCAGATGCAAGACAAAATGAAAATACTCAATGAGAGGTCACAACAAATGGGTCTGAAAATACACAGGGAAAAGACAAAGATAATGAGAATAAATGCAGGAAATGATAATAGGGTTGAACTTGAAGAAACACCACAACAAGATGTAGAATCGTACACATATCTTAGCAGCAATATAGACAAAGTTGGAGGGGCAGCCGAAGATATCAAAATAAGAATACAAAAAGCAAGAGGAGCTTTCATTGCACTGGGAAACATATGGAGATCAAGAGAAATTGGGTCCAACACAAAAAAATAAGAATCTTCAACTCAAATGTCAAGGCAGTACTATTGTATGGCTCTAAAACGAAACAGTTCTGGAACACCCAGGGCAAGAGAGGCAGAGGTAGACCAAGAAGCACATGGAGAAGAGAGCTGGAGACAGGGGTGAAAATGATGATGAGAACATGAAAAGAACTTGAGATGATGGCACGTGACAGGAGGACTTGACGTGTTTGTTGAAGGCTTATGCTCCTTTATTTTAATAAATTCCACTGACGTGAAAGAAACCTCTCAATGTTTTCACTAATTTCATTGTCAGTTTCATAAAGAAATTTGTGAACTAGGAGCTCCATGACTTAGAAAATTGAAGATATTTAATAGAGAAATTATTGAAAGACTGATTCGTAAAAATTTTTTATATTAACAATATAAATATATAGATCCTAATATTTGATCGGTGGGGAGATAAAAGTGAGAGATTTGTTTTCTTTGGAAAAATTGTTATTCTCTGTACATTCGTATGGTCAGTAGTTCAATTACCTTCACCACTTTTGTCACCACCATGTGCCTTTGCTTCATCTGTCCTCTCTTAAAATGATCTATTCATCTTCTTGCATACTTTCAGTTCATTTTCTCTTAGAATTTTCTGTTTATTTTCTCTTAGAATTTTCTGTTTATTTTCTCTTACTCTGTAATGCCCTGTTATAAAAGACTGGTCTAGAAAGCGGGCCCCAGACTTTTTCCGAGAAATGAAACACAATTTACGAAATGGTAAACAAAATATGTATCGTATGAGGGGGAGATAACCCAACCGTCTTGCCGTTGTTTTGCAAAGGGGGAGATAACTGTGCATACTTAGTGATACTCAGTGATTGTTGATTGTTAACTTTGATAGATATTCAGGCCCCTGAAAAGGACCGTAGCTGGCAGCCGTAGCTGGCATAAAAATGCAATGTCTATTCTGGAGGCCAGTAAAGTGAAATGTCCTCAAGGATAGCTTCAAATACATTTCTAGTTGTAGGTACTCTCGACCTCCACATAAACTCGGCTAGGTAGGTTTTCAGATGTTGTCTAGCTGTACCTCGATGTTTTTTATTTCTCCACTTAGCGCTGCCCCACATTCTTTCCACTGTTTGCGTGTGTACTCCCGTGTCTGGATCAATAAAATTGTATCTGTGGTTGACTTGAAAATGAGAAAATCCAGATGCCTCGATGTCAGCGCTTCTGTACCCTCTCCATGAGTCAGAATAGATGGTTGAACCTTCCTTGATATGTTCAACTATTGCTTTTAAGAGAGTTGCTGTGCTCCTATCTGGGATTGGCACCAAGAAGACTTCACTTGTTTCGCGACACTCCTCCAAAAATCCATTGTTGCGGTAGGATTCTTCCAGTGTTTGTTTTTTTATTTTTCCGTTTCGAAAATAAACTCTCATCGATTTCAACAATGTGACCCTCACCTCCAAACAGTGATCAAAGGTTTGCACTATTGAAAGAGAAAAGACGCAAACCTTCTTATTTCGACGTAAGATACGCATGTTTTCCATATCCACAACAGTAGTTTTTATGAAATAATGCAGTTCCCTAGCACATACAGTTCACTGAGGTTTGACTCATGGCTCCCAGTTAATAGGATAGAACGAGATAAGGAAGACGTTCACGTAGGGTAATAGTTTCCGTGGACTGCAAACACGTGCCCACTTGGTGAGGACGTAGCTCGTCGTTCCTCGTTGCTCCTCCAAAAAGCTTCCGATCCCCTGCAGATTACCTATCTTAGTCTTCCAGCGATGTAACAATGAAGTTTCAATTTTTCAATGGCCAAGGAGTTACAAATTCCTTTCAAGCCTGCAATATTGCACACCGCTTGTAGAAACCCCATTTGACATGGCGTCGATTTATACCAGATGCGTGTTCGAAGATCGATATAAATACAAAAAGAACTCCCATGGATGAATACACACAGAGCGGTTCGGTGATCAAACGAGATGGGGCGGTTGATATCAAAGTCCGGTATCGGTGCAGTTTGCGTAAATAAACCCCCTCGGGATCGTCCAACCCGACGTTTAAATCCAAAACGCAGACACTGATCGGTTTCCGGGCCTATCTGTGGTACTAGACCAGTAACCGATTTAAGTATTGTCAAGTAAACCCTGCAGAAACCGTATTAGATAGTAAATAATCTATTAATAAATCGTAATAACGATCATCCATCCAGTAAGTGTACTAAAGTACCCTGACCATATAGAACAAGGACAAAAACGTTATATACTTTATCTGTTTTTAACCCCATCATGTAACGGCACAACATCCAAGACTCCATCATTTCCCTTTTACACGAACGATTCATAAGGTTGCACAGGTGCCACCACTTTAAGCAGTGGCAACCCCCATATAGTAGTGAACTTGTGTCCAAAGACCAGTATCACAAAGAGCTTGCAGTGTGAGAGTATTCTGTATAGAATTTTTTGTGTTTCGTTCTTAGGACATGGTGAGGGGTTGTACAACCACACCATTAGACACTTTTTATATATTTTGACGATGGCCGATGATGGAAATCGGAGGTTTGTGTACTTGGGGTTTCCTCTTCTTATACTTTTGTCTCTGTGGATGAAGTGGGATGTTTATAACATACTTATAGGGAACTCTTGCCCAACTGATACCATAGTACCCATCCGATTCGCACCTCAGCATGTGACATGTATCTATATCACATTAAGAAGTACTGTATTATACCATAAAACTGCAACTTTGCTCCAAGGACAATAGCACCCAGTGGGTCCCTTATATACACAAACTCCACATTACAGAATATATTCTGTCCAATAGTTGATGAGAATGCTACGTTATGTGTTCCTAGGTGATAATGAGTTATGAGTGAAGTGTAAGTTCAACAACAACAGACCTGATAAAACAATTTACATATTAAATCCTACTACTCTTTGACACACACTAGTGACACATCACCATACATATAACACTCTAACAAAAGATATCCCTTAAAAGAGTCTCTGATAAAAATTCCAAATAACAAAATGTATTCATTACTATACTGTCATGAATTGAATATGAGTTTCCTGATTCGTTACTACAAAGGGAACCAGGAGAATTCACAATCAATTTAAATTACAAGTTATGTACAGAATGTATATAATATGAATATTGTAGTGACATATATTATTACAAATGTTCTATGATGAAATGGAGGTGTTCAGTTAGAGTGTAAGTAATAAAATGAAGGTCAATTACTGGTTATTAATTGTTGTTCAAAGCTCTGTTTGGTATTTGTCATCATGACTTCAAGTAGTTTGTCTATTAATAGAGGGACCAGTATTGGAGATTGATTCACAGTTACCCTGAATATTTAAGACAAGAAAATTCCCCTCTAAAATGTTAATGTTTAAAAATTCAGTTTCAAGATGAGGGACCATAATGTTGAGCTCATCCAGCTGCCAATTCGCTTATCTGGGCGTGAATGGAGCGGCAGGAAAGGACTCTCTTGCTTCGAATTCTCCTCTGGGTTCAGACAGGAGACACCTCACTGATAGCTAAAAAGACCAAGGAGTATGCTGTCCGACTCTGGATTCAGCAAAGCTCTGACCAGGTGCTGCTCAGTACCATCAAGACCACTGTCCCTGAAATCAAGAAGGATGTACCTTCTACTTCATAACTAATTTATATGTTCTTTTTACACTGATCACAATACATCACAAACATTGCGTTCAGAGCGTATAAGGTTAGCCAACAGTCAGCTTTCATTCTTGAAATAACTTTATTTTAGTACCCTTCTTAATGGTTTAAACGACTTCGGACTACGCCTAATGGAGTTACAACGCTACGGCTCTCTGCACTTCCAGCATTATTTCTTTCTAGTCAATCATCCAGGTGTCAGTAGTAACTGTTTTTGGTTTGGGCCATTCCATGCCGTTATTATAACTTTTTACCGGATACTTTCTCCGGACGAGCCCGCTCTGTTCATGAGCTGGACAGCATTACAGGCTTTAAATACCTCACGTTGGCCACTGAACTACACATATATATACAGGCATAAATCAACAATTCACATTCAATTTTCATTAAAAGATATTGAATGGTTCAAGGGTACCACGATTCATGCGAAATAAACACAGATACGTTTTGATTAGCAATGAATTTTTTGTCATCTGGTATGCACAAACTGGCACAAATTTTTGCCATCGCCCAATGTTATCCAACCAGGCTTTTATTGTTGAGCAAAAATTTATAGCTGGCTTCAAAAAACGCACTGATGCTTTAAATCAATCTTAATTTAAAAACAAGTGGGACTCGAACTAAAAACGCTCCCAAGTGTGTATATCAGCGAGTCTGACCAATGAGCCCCGTTTCGACAAGTGTTTGAAAAAATGTTACCTTTCCCCGTTTCCCCTAACAACCAAGATAGTATTTATAGCCCGACCAATCGTGGTTAGGCTTTCATTTGTTGCGCTCCAATCAATTTGGAGTTTACATGGTAGGCTATTTCTGTAACGTAAATTTTTTTCAAACACACGTTAAAACGTAAAAAAATCTTATGAGCAGAAATGATTTTATTGCTGTCAACAGTAAGGCGCAACCCACCCCCAATATTTTATTTTGGGTATAATTTATTAATTCCTGGACTATTTTGCGTAACGTTTTATACATATTATTTTGTCAAGCAAGCCCAAAGGAACCCAAAATTACAAATTTAAAGGAGCTACGTGGCTGCGTTCAAAATATGCAATTTCTTCTACCTCCTGTTTCGAAGATGTGCTGTCTGGGTACTGTTATGTTCTCAACCGTAAACCCATCTAATGTTATGCCTTTTTTCTAATAAGATGACGGGTTTTATGATTTATTAAACCTAACTTTTTTTATACCATTTTGAAAGTGGTTAGTTGTATTTTTTTATCACTTTGTCCGTCTTATGAAAAAAAATTAGTGCTTAAAAAAAAAAAAAAAACGACTTACCACAAAAAAAAACAAAAAACTGCTGTGGATGGGTAATGTGCAAATTTGCGTATTTAAATAATTGTTTAAAAAATACGCGAAAAAAAAAAAACTTAAGTGGGGCATTGTAGGTCCCTTTTCGTAAACCTCAAACGCTAACCGTTGGAAGTCCAATGTTTTATCGTTTGTGTGTAGTGGCGGTATCCGAAAAGGCTTTAGGCCTCCTGCATTCTCTTTTTTGATCCTTAGGTCATGGGGGTAGTAGTTCCATTACTGTTCCCGCCTCAAAAAGTTCTTTTGGTTTAACGGCAGTTATGGGCCTATTTTTTAAATCCAAAACGAAAAAAAAAAAACCAAACGGGGTTGGAATTTGTTTTCCCTTTATTTCGAGCAGGTGGGCCCTCAATCCTTCTTATTTCCGGAATTATATTAAAATATGCCTCCCAATTATATGGTTTAATTTGAATTAGGAATTATTTGGGTATCGAATTTAATAAGTGAGTTAAGCATTAAAAAAAAATATAAAAGGGTTACAATTGCCTTCAGACGATTACGCAGAAAAATATTAGGGGGGGATTCCCCTCTCTCCTCAACCCTTCTTCTCGCATCTTTCTTGCTTCCCTAGAGAGGTCCTCAAGGTTCTCTCTTTACTTTTAAGAAGGCGTAATATCTGTTCGTTCAACAGAGTATGGTAAGGAATTGTAAAATTTAATGTCAAAAACTTTAAAAGAAGTAATTAAAGAAATGTTTTAGGGTCATTACGATCCTCCTGCAACCTCACTTTATATTTTTTCGTCCAAGAATACACAAAAAACGGATTTTGAAAAAGCGGAAATTAATACAGTAAATTTTTAACTAATCATCAACGTGAAATCGTTAAAAAGTTCAATTGCAAGACGAAGCAGAAAACAAAAGGGGGGGTCATTTTATTTATGTCGAAAAAAAACCTTTCCAATTGGTGGGCACCTCATTAAGCCACTGTCCTATTTTATTTATTTTTTGGCGCAAATAAAAAAAAATACTAAAAATGGATTACAAAAAAAAAATATTAAATAACTTCGCTTATTAATTAAAAAAAAAAAATTATATAACACCGATTTGCATTGGGCTTTTTTGCTTTTTACTTCCAGATTATAGCCATTCCTTTATTTTTATTTTAAGATTTAGAATATTTTCATTTAATTTACATCCTAATAATTATCAAGTAATGGATTTGCATAGAAGCAATAAAACGACAAAGGAAAAAGTTCAAAATATCTCCCAAAAAAAAAGACCATTTTATATTATTTAGAGTGTCCTCATAGCATCTAAAGAAATATTAGAGAAATTTATTATTTTTTATTTCTGGGGTTTTTGAGTTTTTGTGACTATCTCTGGATTTTCATCACATCCAATCACACGGATGTGGCGGCTTAAAAAAAAAAAAAAATCCGCTTACTTTCAGTAATGTTATAAATCACAGTGGTTTTACCAATTAAAAAAACACACTCATATTATAACAATCCCATTAAAAAATTAAAAAAAAAAAAATCCGCTCCCATATATGGTTTTTTTATTTTAATTTTTTTGGTCCAGATTCCAGATACTAATACTCAATAAGACCAAAATTGTATTGGGGAGCCAGAAGCAAAACCACATCGGGAGAAACCTAGAGTTCCCAATGCATATTAGCCCTGTGCTACAAAAAGCAACGGAAAAAGGTTTTTGTGCTCTAGTCTGAGTTTTGTAGTTTTGCAAACTTTTAAATGCAAAAAAATAATGCCCTTTCCCATATAGATAAAATATTGAATTTCCTTTTTTTTAATATCGCGATCCCCATATTTACTGCAAGACCATTCCGGCATATCGATTTTGTTGATTAATTCGCTTATTACTTTTCTGGCCTAGTAACTGAACCCCATTCCCCAATTAGATAATTTGCATTCCATTCTTTTCCCCACCCCTGCCATTTCTATAATTATGAAATTAATCAACTAAGTCAGTTATATTTCCAAAATGGCCCACGGGGCTTTATTTTTTAAGCTTTCCATCCGGGTCCAAACTATTTTTAAAATCTCTTTTCCCACCAATTCAATGTAGTGGAGTGGGGGGGTTTTTAATGCGATTCAAAAATAATTCCAACTTAACCTTTTTTTTCCCCTATTATATTACCTTTTTCCCCACACTTTTTTTAAATTCTTTCATGGGTAAATTACAACGATCCACCAAAGACATTGTCCAACGGTTTGTCCAAAACTTTTAATTGAGTTTTTAACTGGATTGAACCCCCAGTTTTTGAATAAGTTCCCAGTTTCTGCAAACCGGAAGGAAGAAGGCAAACCATAATGAGGGGTAACATTTTAAGTTATTTCCTAGATTCCAACTCAATTGTTGGTGTCAAATGGGGTAAGTCGGGATGCAAAACCAACTTAATGGTTATACCTCATTCCTTTTCTGATTTCTCCTCGGAAGATTTCCAAACGGGGGGTTTTAAACGGTCATTAACGTGCACATTTCCTTAAAAAAAATGTTTGGCGGGCTTGAGATACTCCATAAAATTCCATAGTTTTTTTTTTCCAGATATAGTGTTGCAACATCATTGGTTGGAATCAGCTTGCAAAATCATCGGAGAACCTAAATTTCTCACTTACTGCAAAACACGTCTCACGCAATCACCTTAAATCAGTCAATTTGTTCCAACTTAAATCCCATATCCCTAACATTAGATTAAATTTGTGGTCTCGGCCGCTGGTCACCAAAGTTGCAAAACCGACTTTTTCGCTCTCTAGTTAATATTTCGGAACTTTATTCCCTCTTAGCAGTCAAGGTCCAGGGCTCATCCCTCCCGCCTCATTTACTTCTGTAAAGTTCCCCTCTAACATCCAAATCTTCCCACTCCATCCTAAACATGTTTTTTATGTAATGGCGGGGACCTTTCCGTCATATCCGACGGGTGGCAATTTTCCAAGAAATGATCTAACCCTAAAACCAACGGCTTTCCTTCTCATCCTGTCTTCTTGGTAAGGAATACTTGTGTGGTTCGCATTAATGGCGTAGGGACGGTCAGCTTTACCGGTCATTCTCCACACGTTCCCAGACAGAATTAACTGTTCAACATACTTCAAACCACATGGCCCCAACTAACGGGTTCCTACTTGCTTTGTGGTCTCGGGGCTTTTACTAAGTTTTCCCAAATTTCTTTGGGTCAGGGGGTCCAATTTTCAACTATAAAGACTGTGTGGTCCCAAAAATTTCCAATTCTTTTCACATCCAACGCAAGTCAATCTGGTTGGTTCTAACGGCTAAAAATTTTACACTCCCTAAGTCAAAAATCAAACAGCCACTGTTCAGAAGCAACAATTTTCCTGTAAATGGTTTTGATTTACTTATAAAGGGATATCAATCCAAAATTTGGGTTATACAGGATTATTCAGGAGGGCCAATAATTTTTCCCAACCTCATCATTCTAGAGAAGGGAACACTGTTAGGGAGGCCATTCTTCCCCAAAATGGGCAATCTATTAAACTCATAGTGTCCTTCTGAGGTACTTAATCCCTAAGCAGAGCTTAGGTATGGTCCCAACCTCTCAGGCTTTACTGGATCCCTGATAGTATCCTTTTACTCAAATCCCACTTTTTTGAGAAATATTTAGCTTTTATTTAGTCACTGCTGTCTCACAGGGGTGTAATGGATATTCAAATGATGAAAGTGGTTCCTTTTTCATCTCCATGGCGATGGACAAGGTCAACAAGTGTGTCTCTTCCTGATGTTCTCTTTCCAAATATTTCTTCAGGAGATTCACATGATAGATTTTTTTCTTTCCCCTTCTTATCTATCTTATAATTTGTTCTAGACACCTTCTCTAGAACTGTATATGGACCCTGCCATCCAATTTGTAACTTATTCTGACTCCCAGGCAAAAGAAGCAGTACTTTCTCTCCCACAGCCAAATTTCTGTCTTTCGCCTTCCTGTTATAATAGGCAGCATGTTTCTTCCTGGCTTGTTTCAAATTTTCATTGGCAAGTTTCCAGCCAGTTTTTTAACCGAGTGGTCAGCTCATTCACATATTGGTATGAAGATGTAATGTTTTCCTCTGCCTTTTCATCAGTCCACGTTCTTAACAAAGCTTCAAGTGGACCTTTTATTGGCCTTCCAAACAATAATGTTGCCGGGGCCATACCGGTTGAACTATGGGGTACCTCCCGATAAGCAAAGAGGGCGGCGTGCAGGTACTGGTCCCATGTATCTGGTTTTTCGTGTGCCAACTTTCTCAGGATCGACATCAATGTGCCGTTAAATCTTTCCACTTGGCCGTTCCCTTGGGGATGATACACACTACAATGGAAGTGTTTGGCCTGGAAGATCCTGAAAACTTCTTCAGTTAGTTTCCCCTTGAACTGAGAGCCATTATCAGTCAAGATTTGATTGGGAAAGCCTAACCTTGTGAAAATTGTGAGCAATGCCTCTGCCACATGTTTTGAATCAATCGATGACAGGGCTACTGCCTCTCCCCACATAGAACAAGTGTCCACCAGAGTCAGAATGTAGCTGTTCCTTCTCTTGGTTCGGGTGAGAGGTCCCACAAGATCCACGGCAACTCTCTCAAAGGGTGTTCCCACTATGGGCATTTCCCCCAGAGTTGCTGGTGCAGTCCAATGTTTAGGTGCTACTCGTTGGCACTCTGGACAGGATTTTACATATCGTTTGATATCTTCAGTTATTCCTGGCCAGAAATAGTGACAAGCTATTCGCTGTCCTGTTGCGCTGATTCCCATATGACCACTGAAGGGAATCGCATGCCCTAGTTCCAACACTTTAGTCCTATATGAAGTGGGAAGGACCAGCTGTCCGTGACCATTGGATTCAGATCCAGCCTTCCTATATATCAATTTGTTCTTCATATAAAACTCTCCCTTGCCTGGAGGTGTATGAGATTTGGGCAACTTCTTGAAACATGGCTTGAGTGTTTTGTCCTCAGCCTGTGCCTTCCTCATCTCATCTGGGTGAGTATTTATTGGATTATCCTCCTCCTTCTTTGTCTGTGATCTGGTCTGCACTGTTGCCAATATCACAGGTCTCTTGGGATTCCCCAAGAAGACATATCTACACCCCAATATTAGAGGGTAGATTGGCTCATTTATCACTGCTGCTTTTATGATTCCTTCCACATATCGCGTTTTCACTTTTATTCGGGCGACGGGAAGTGTCATGGTAGCTACATCCTTGGTTGCAGTTGAATCTCCACTGTTTCTGTGGTGTATTGATCGGCCTGCACCAGGTGAGAACTCACAACGGAATCGTAATCTAAACCGGTATCATATAAACATCTTATAGTGACACCATTACAAATGACATCTTCACACACTGGGGGGTGGTATGGTTCCTGTAATTCTTCAGGTTTGCCCTTCTTTTCCTTTTTCCCCGATGTCATAGCAGCAAAATGAGGAGGTTTCCTTCTACAATGGTCAGTGTCATGATTGTTCATCTTACAATTTTTACACCACCTTTTTCCTTGGTTGAAAGATTTTCTTTCATCATATTTCCTTTCATCGAATTGTGGGAATTTATTTTTATTGTCATACCGTGGCCTATCAAATTGGTGCTTACCTTTATTTTGATCCCTAGGATCAAATTTATTAAAGTTCTGTGGTGCCCTAAAGTTATCCACCTGTTTCTTTTTATTACCTGTTACCTCTGCTTGAGCTGCTTGATACCTTTCAGCAACATTTAGCAACTCACCCAGCCTCTCTGCACCTTGTTCCATGAGAAACTTTCTCAGGTCTGGAGCCATGGACTCTCTTAGTTGCTCTATAAGGACCATTTCCTTAAGATCTTGGGTTTTCCCCAGAGAAGTCCATTTCTCCAAGTATGTCTCGATTCGTGCAGAGAACTGGTGATAGGTTTCACCTGACAGTAGTTTAGCATTCCTAAATTTTTTCCTGTAAAACTCTGCATTCTTTTCATACCTTAACAAAAGAGCCTGCTTTAGCATGTCATAATTTTCCTGATCACCTCTGCTCATTTTTGCAAAAACTTCATAAGCTGCCCCACGAAGTCCCTGAGATAACTTTAAGCTCCACCTTTCTCTCTCTAACCCATACGTGGTAGCTAATAGTTCGTACCTATTTATATAGCTCTCAATATCATCGTCTTTCTCAACAAAATGATCTAAATGAAAGTTCATAGCTGAGGTTGAGGCTCCTTGAGTAACCGTAGCATCAGAGGCAAAGGGACTGGCACCATTTTCAGGAGCATGGCCTTGAAACTCAAACTCCCTTAGTCGTAACTCATGTTCCCTTTGTAATCTTTTCTCCTCCTTTTCTGCTTCCCTCTCTGCAGCTAATCTTCTTTCTTCTGCAGCTAATTTCTTCTCTCTCTGCAGCTTTTCTGCAGCAGCCTGTCTTCTTTCCTCGGCTTCCAATGCTTTTGCCGCTTTGTCAGCCTCAATCTGCAACCTCTTAGTCTCAGCCTCAGCTTGCAACCTCTTAATTTCCCTTTCAGCCTCTAACCTTCTTTCGGCTTCTTTTTCTAATCTTCTTTCTTCGCGTTCAATAAATTTGTCACATTCCGTTGTGACATAGGCAACCATAACTTGCCCATCTAATCCTAACTCTTTTGCAGTCTGAACCGCAGCAGATCGAAATTTGGCCAGGTCCGCCATTGTCTATCAGGTAAATTTTTATAATGTCTACCCAACAATTCAATTTCTAACTATATATCTAATGGACAACACAGGCACCGTGAGCTCAACCTTATTTAATTCCACCCAAGGATACCTTTTAATTCTTATATTCCCTGAAGTGAATTACCCCCAATATTTTTAATAGTTAAAGATTCAAAATCCCAAGAGCGAGACCCCAATATATGTGGTGAAGTGGGATGTTATAAATACTTATAGGGAACTTAGTGTACTGACTGAGATCAGCTGTGAAGGTATCTATATCTATTAAGAGTAGTGTATTATAGATAACCTTACTTGCTACCACATATCTATATATCTCAGTCAGAATTATTCTGGAATAGTGTGATGCTACGTTATGTGTCTAGGGTATGAGTATGGTGAAGTGTAAGTCACAACAACAGACAGATAAACAATTTAATTTAATCCACTACTCTTGACAACACTGTGACACTCACATACATATAACACTCTACAAAGATATCTTAAAAGAGTCACTGATAAACTTTCAAATAACAATATGTATTCATTACTGGCATGAATGAATATGTGTCCTGATTCAACTACAAGGGAACCAGGAATCACAATCAATTTAAATTACAAGTTATGTACAGAATGTATTTAATATGAATATTGTAGTGACATATATTATTACAAATGTTCTATGTGTGTCAGTTGTGTAGTAGTAAAATGAGGTAATACTGGTTTTATTTTGTTCAAGCTCTGTTGGTATTTGTCATCATGACTTCAATAGTTTGTCTTTAGGGACCAGTATTGGAGATGTTCACAGTTCCTGATTTTAAGACAAGTAAATTCCCCTCTTAATGTTAATTTTAAAAAGTCAGTTCAAGATGAGGGGACATAATGTTGAGCTCAGCTGGCCAATTCGCTTATCTGGCGTGATGGCGGCAGGAAAGGACTCCTCTGCTCGAATTCTCCTCTGGGTTCAGGAGACACCTCACTGATAGCTAAAAAGACCAAGGAGTATGCTGTCCGACTCAGGATTCAGCAAAGCTCTGACTAGGTGCTGCTCAGTACCATCAAGACCACTGTCCCTGAAATCAAGAAGGATGTACCTTCTACTTCATAACTAATTTATATTTTCTTTTTACACTGATCACAATACATCACAAACATTGCGTTCAGAGCGTTAGGCCAACAGTCAGCTTCATCTGAAATACTTTATACCAGCATTACCATCCTTAATGGTCACTACGCCTCTGCACTTCCAGCATTATTTCTGTCTAATCAATCATCCAGGTGTCAGTGTACTATTTGGCCATTCCATGCCGTTTTACTTCTCTCCGACACCCTCTGTTCAGGCTGGAGCATTACAGGCTTTACCTCACGTTGGCCACTGAACTACACATATATATACAGGCATAAATCAACATTTCACATTCAATTTTCATTAAAAGATATTGAATGGTTCAAGCTTACCACAATTCATACGAATAACACAGATACGTTGATTAGCAATGAATTCTGGCACAAACTGGCACAAATTTCCATCTGCCTATGTTCCAGGCTTTTATTGAGCAAAATATATGCTGGCTTCAACGCACTGATGCTTTATCAAGCTATTTTAAACAAGTGGTTTCGAACTAACGCTCCCAAGTGTGTATATCAGCGAGTCTGACCAATGAGCCCCGTTTCGACAAGTGTTTGAAAAAATGTTACCTTTCCCCGTTTCCCCTAACAACCAAGATAGTATTTATAGCCCGACCAATCGTGGTTAGGCTTTCATTTGTTGCGCTCCAATCAATTTGGAGTTTACATGGTAGGCTATTTCTGTAACGTAAATTTTTTTCAAACACGTTAAAAAAAAATCTTATGAGCAGAAATGATTTTATGCTGTCAGGCACCCCCAATATTTTATTTTGGGTATAATTTATTAATTCCTGGACTATTTGCGTAACGTTTTACATATTATTTGTCAGCAAGCCCTAAGGAACCCAAAAATACAAATTTAAAGGAGCTACGTGGCTGCGTTCAAAATATGCAATTTCTTTTACCTCCTGTTTCGAAGATGTTCTGTCTGGGTACTGTTATGTTCTCAACCGTAAACCCATCTAATGTTATCTTTTCTAATAAGAGTTTTTTATGATTTATAAACCTAACTCTGGGAAAGGGTAGTGTATTTTATCACTGTCCGTCTGAAAAAGTTAGTGCTTGTAGACTTACACGCGTGATAGTAGTAATTGTGTATCGCGCGACGCGTGTTTAATGTTCGGCTTTCTGCCTCTCCCTTCTCGCTATCCTTTTGTCCATCTGTTCGTTCGTTTTGGTAACGTAATGTAGAAAAAGACATGAATGGAATTTAAAATTTAGGTCATTACGCAGTCTGCCTCTTAATGTTTTTCCAAGAAATACAGCACACGTTTCATTGAAGAAAGCGGGTATAATACAGTAAGCTTTTACTATCAACGTGAAAGCGTTACAATTTGCAGACGAAGCAGAAAACAAGGGGGATTTCGAGTACATTCCTTGTGACAGCACTGTCATTTTACCATTGCTCTTCTCTTTATTAATTTTATTTGTTAGGCTTCATATTTACCTAATAATTTATATATGTGGATTAGAATATTTCATGACAGTCTCCCAAGAGATCCTCAGAAATCAGATGGTTTTATAAGCTTGTCATTGCTCAAATGTTCATCAAATCTTAATGTTTCAGTTATATCCCATGTATGCACTACTTAGACAGCGCAGACTATGCTGGCTTGGCCATGTTCACTGCGTGGAAGATTGTCGCATCCCGAAAGATATCTTCTACGGACAACTGGCAGATGGCAAAAGAACAGTTGGGCGACCACAGCTGAGGTTCAAAGATGTATGCAAGAGAGACATGAGGCCACTGGACATGAATCCAGCAACCTGGGAGGATGAAGCTGTCGATTGCACCAAGTGGTGATGCTTTCTACGGCGCCACCTCAGATTGGGCAAAAAGAAGTTCTTGCAGTAAGCAGAAGAGAGGAGAAAACGTCAAAAGGAACACCAGGAAAATAAGTAGCTGAGGGCTGTCACCTAAGGGGCTCTTTCCCATAGTCAGTTATGACTGAAGGGGCTATGATTATTATTATTGTATCCATGAACTTAAAGCTTCTGCATCTTCTGTTAAGTTTTCAGATTAGTCCTTGAGTGTCCATGCAGCTGTTCATATAGTTCTGAAGCTGAAAAAAAAAAAAATTTAACTTTCATATTTACAAGGGATGAGAAGACCTGGCGATGGATGGGACACAGACTGTGGAAACTTATTGATAGTTCATGTCCTGGGAGACCCAAGGTAAAAGAGGTATAGGGAGACCCAAGGTAAAAGAGGTATAGGGAGACCCAAGGTAAAAGAGGTATAGGGAGACCCAAAATAAAAGAGGTATAGGGAGACCCAAGATAAAAGAGGTATAGGGAGACCCAAGATAAAAGAGGTATAGGGAGACCCAATGTAAAAGAGGTATAGGGAGACCCAAGGTATAGGGAGACCCAAGGTAAAAGAGGTATAGGGAGACCCAAGGTAAAAGAGGTATAGGGAGACCCAAGGTAAAAGAGGTATAGGGAGACCCAAGGTAAAAGAGGTATAGGGAGACCCAAGGTAAAAGAGGTATAGGGAGACCCAAGGTAAAAGAGGTATAGGGAGACCAAAAAAATGCATGGAGAACTGAAGACAGAAATGAAAGGGATAGAGAAGACATGGAAAGATCTTGAGTGGAAGGTACATAACTCCTCCTGGCACAGATTTGTTCAAGGCTTATTCTCCTTGAGGAGCTAAGGGTTGTAATGATGATGACTATAATGCATACTTATATATTGAAATGTTTATGCAGTGAGGCCCTGTCCCATGCTCGGAGATTTGGCTTAAGAGAAATAGAGGCAATGGCAGAGTTTCATGCTGCTTGTATCAACAAAGAATCTAGCCAGCACATGGAGAGGGAAGAGGCACGACAGACTTTTATCAGACTGATACCTTTCTTTGGTAAATATATGAGGCGTGAATTGAAGAAAAAAAATAATTTGACTGTTTGTAAGCAATGGTACATTAAACTTGTGGGTGCATACTGGCATGACTGTGACTGTAAGAATTGTTTAGTTTTTTTTTTACACTCTTTGGTGTATTTCATGATATCACAAAGCATATATGTGGAGTACAGGAATCCCCTGCTTAGCGCTGTTAACTCGTTCTTGAACAATCGAGCGCAAACTGAAAAAGCACTAAACGAAAATTGATTTCCTGTAAGAATTAATAGAAATCAAATTAATTTGTTACCAAAGTCCAGAAACTGTATTAAAATTAAGTAAAAAGTGATTTGAAAAAGTAAAAATTAAAAAGTTAACAACTTTTGTTAACTCCATATAATTATCAGACATTGAACACAAGTGAAATCTTATGCATGTACTGTATTTACAAAAAATATCATCATCTCATCTCAACCCATAACCCGTCATGGGTCGTAGGGGTGCCATGGTGGAAGCATCAGCAGACAGGGTCCTCCACTGCTCTCTATTCTCAGCAATGCGTACAAGTGTGGAAAAACCGTGTCCTGCCCATTCTTTGATGTTATCAGCCCAGGATTTTCTTTGCCTTCCTCTTCTCCGTTTACCTTCGACTGTTCCCTGGAGGATCGTTTTCAAAAGGGAGTCATGACGAGTTACATGCCCAAACCAGGCAAGCTTTCGAAGTTCCACTATTGACAAAAGTCGTTCTTGGTGGCCTGCATAGGTGTTTATCTTCTCTCTAACATAGACATTTGTTTTGTGCTCTTTATAGCAAATGCGCAATATTCTTCTATAACATTTATGCTCGAAAGCCTGAATCCTTCGCTCTGTATCTGCAGTGAGTGTCCAGCCCTCACACCCATACAAGAGAATAGATAATATAAGTGATTTGTATATAAATATATAACACACATTAAAGTACTTTAATTGCTGCTACTTCCATTGCTAGTGGCTACAGTTGTCACGGCAGAGTCGTCTTCATCATCAGACAACTGGTAAGCAGATGGTTTTGTAGGAGGTGTTGAACATTTTTTCCGACACCAGTTATAGAAGGCACTGCTGTTTGGTCAACGAGGGAAGAAGAAATTCAAGGAGACAAAAAAAAAAAGAGTCAAGCTTGCTTTGTCATCTTCTTTCTCTCTTCAAGAAGCACCTTGCAGCAATTATGATTTTGTTCCATGTTATGGATTACCATAGCATTGCATTCCATTTAGGGATCATGCCCCATTATACTAGCAATGACAATGCTTCTTGGCCACCCCACCACCCTGAATGAACTTGATGAGCATGTGACAGTTATATTCCTGCCTCCCATAGAGTTTAGCGCTGAGCATAAGATATAATTTTTTAAGCGAATAGCAGCAATGGGACATAAAATAAAAATGGCGTTATATCGAAAAAGTGCGAATCGAATAGTGTAAGACCAGGAGATTGCTATGTATGTTAGTCAGTCAGTCAGTGTCTACATAATCCACAGAAAATATCTCCAGGTTTGACTGTTTAGCAGAAGCAGTCTCTAGCTCATTCTTATGGAATATCTCAAACATCATTAAAAGTTGATACAGAAATTTCACCAACAGAAAGTTAAATAATGAATATGGTGAGGACTACTAGAGCACAGAAGTTCCAAAACACAAAAAGTCCAGGTAGACTTAATACTCAGTGACTTATCATCATCATGTTCCTTTTTGTTGCTTATGGAGCATGGATCCACCACTGCAGCTAGTCCCCCCTTACAGGAAGCTTGTACCAAACATTCACATGCTCTTGTTGTGGTGGTTTCTGTAGCAATATGTTTTGTATGATGAGGTTGCCAGCCTCATACACAACCTCATATTAGTCACCTTATACGACATGCCTGAGGGAGTCGTAGTCCTATTTAATCTTCGTCTCATGAGAGAGTTGGAGAACTACAATGGGCTCTATGACTTAATTTTGTTAAAGAAATAATTTATTTAGAGAGATGCTGTTATGATTAAAGGTGTTTATTGAATGGCAAATATTGTATGGAACTCTACTAGAGTCTTATATTTCAAAACACAAAACCCATTTTTTTGGGTCATTTTATTTAGAGAAAAAGATTGCTCATCATCACGAGAAGAATTCTCAGTGCCCTGAGGAATACGAACAGCAGCTGACCCAGTGCTACGATGGCATACAGACTGTTCTGTCACTGATGTCAAACAAATTGGGATGTCTACAGTATGCGGAGGCTCATCGCAGGCGCAGCATAATTTCACTCCCTGATTTTGACTCAGCACACAGAATCAGCGATCTCAGTGATGATACTAGTAGCGAGGTGAGAAGGTTGATTATTAGATAGAAACTGTGTTAAATATAATAATAATAATACTCTCATATTAAATTTATTATATAATAACTGTCTTATATATAATAATAATCTTTGTATTAGATTTGTTGTATAGAAACCCCATATATATATTATAAATATAAGAATCTATATTGTATTTATTGTATAGAAACTACCGATATGTTGTATAATAATAATAATAATCTTATATTAGATTTATTGATATTAGATTTGTAGACTAAATTAGATTTAGACTCTGTGTTATGTGTAATAATACAAACATTATATTACATTTATTGTATAAAAACTGTTATATATAACAATAATAATAACAATCTTATATTAGATTTATTGTATAAAGACTGTTATACAGGTGCGTAACCCAGAATCCAAAATTCTCGGGAACAGCCGTTTTTCGGTTTTCTGATTTTTTCAGTTTTCGGATTTCACCCAAAAATCACAACTTTTTTTTCAGGAACATATTTTTTTTTAACTTTAGAAATATACATTAAATACCTGCACATGTAGCCTACATTCAAGCTCTAATCATCGTCATCAGTTTGGAGTCAGACATATGTTGATGGACCAGGAATAGGATTTTCAACTGATGAATAGGCATTATGACAGATGGCCTTTCTGTAGACTTCGTCAAGTGTCATCTGTCTCATTAACAATGGTTTCTGTCTAAGCAGTCTTTCTTTAATCCCACAAACTGCCATAACTTCTTGCTCACTTATGAATGCACGTCGTTCAAGACCTTTAATTAACCGATCACACATGTTAACCATTTCGTCTATGGGGATGTTTTCACTGGCATCTACAATGTCATCATCATCACTGTTGTTATCATGCTTGTCTTGTAGAACCATTGGGCAATTTCCCCATCACTCAAAGAATGCACAACAGGTGCATCATTATCAATGTTTAGCACTTCCTCTATGTCAGCCTCCTCTAACTTGTTACAATTTTCCAATGTTACGCTTCTGGCGAAGGTTAGGAGGTCTGATATCATGTTCTTCTCTTTACTGATACAAAATCCTACAAACTCATCATCTTCCGATTCATCATCGTCAAATATCATTGCCGGCCAGAGTCTGTGCCAAGCTTTTGTTAGTTTTACCTTGTCAACACTACTCCATGCACTTGCAATTGTATAGATTGCATCTTTAATAGTGAGCTCCTTGAGAAATGTTTCTACTTCTACACCAGTGTTCACGGCATGCAGCATACAATTCAAAAAAGCATGTTTGTAATGGCACTTCATAGATCGTAAAATCCCTTAGTCGCAAAGCTGTATTAACGATGTTACATTTGGAGGTAAGTACATTCCAAAAACATTATTTTTGACAAGAAGTTCCGCATGAGGGTGTGCAGAGCAGTTGTCCAAGAACAGAACAGTTTTACAGTTTTCATCTAGTCCAGCTTGTGTGCAATGAGCTCGTACTGCTGGTACAAAATGGTTATTAAACCAGTCAGAAAACACTTCTCTAGTCATCCATGCTTTCTTATTGGCATAGTAATGGACGGGTAAATTGGTTACACCCTTAAGACATCTTGGATGATTACTTTTCCCAGTGACTGTCAACTTTAACTGGTGTGTGCCTGCAGCATTGGCACAACCAAGAACAGTCAACCTGTCCTTTGCATCCTTAATGCCTATTGGTGCTCTCTGTTCAGCCGTTGTTAAAAGTTTTCCTAGGAAGGTAGCGCCAGTACAGAGAAGTTTCATCGGCATTATGTACTTGTTCTGGACTAAGATTTTCATGACATATTATGTTTGCAAATTCGTCAATATAATTTTCAGCTGCTTCGTGGTCAGCAGAACCTTTGTCCCCACAGATTTTTAGATATTTTATGCCATGGCGCTTCTTAAATTTCTGCAGCCATCCTACCGAATATTCACACATGCCTTCAATATTCAGTTCTTCATGGTATATTTTAGCTTGTTTCATGACCAACAAACCAGTCAGCAGCATGCGTTCACTTTGCCGTTGTCAAATCCATTCCCTCAATACACGGTCAAGATCTTCATTTTTGTCTCTGTGTAAAGTTTTCCAATCTGACATTAGTTTTTGGTCATCACTGTCCCTGTAAAATTTCAGCAGCTTGTCTTTCTGTTTCTTTATGTCGTATACTGTGGTAGTTCCAAAACCATATTCTTCTGTAAGACGACATACTGAGACACCACGCTCAAGCTTCTGCAATAACGCTACTTTCTGTGCTATTGATAACAACAAATGCTTCCTTTTCATATTCCCACTGTTATCCACAGGAGTTTATGCAGCTCTTTTCGACATTTTCACAATGAAATTAAACTCTAAATCACAAAATTAGCGCATAAATATCCAACTCAAAATCACAAAAAAGCTCAGAATGATCCACACACGTGGCTGGTAGCAATGCCGGTACACAACAGACCACGCTATGTTTGAACATTCATATCCCGCAATAGCATTTACGTCAGCATATATTGTACAGAGCATGCGTGTCATGAGCCAGAAACATGATAAACTGAAAGTATCACGTGGTCAGTTTCTCGCATACCTGTAAAAATATCAACTCATGGCTGGACGCAGTGACGAGAGAAAACTAACAACACTTTAAAAATTTGTATCATGTGGTAGCACTTACGTCAGCCTATATTGCACCTTGCGCATCACGGCTGGAAACGTAATAAACTGAACATTGCGGTTTTTTGGTTCCTTGCATACCAGTTCAAAAAAAAAAAAAAAAAATTTAGATTAGCCCAAAAATCGGGCAAAAAAACTTTTGGTTTTCGGAATATTTCATTTTTTGGATGTTCGGATTCTGGGTTACACACCTGTATATAACAACAATAATAACAATTTTATATTAGATTTATTGCATAAAAACTGTTATATATAACAATAATAATAACAATCTTATATTAGATTTATTGTATAAAGACGGTTATATATATATAACAATAATAATAATAACAACCTTAGATTAGATTTATTAGAGTATAAAGTATACTTTACATAATATAAAGATGGTGTTATATCATCATTATCTTCATTTTCCTATGTGCTCCTTACAGAGCATGGAGCCACTGCACCTGGTCCTCTTACAGGAAGCCTGCACCAAGCAGTCACATGATCTCGCAGTAGTTTCTATGGCACTTTGTTTAACATGACAGGTTGCCTGTCATGCACAACCTCGTATTAGTCGCCTCGTACGATATGTTTGAGGGGGCAGTAGTTATATTCTTTCTTTATCTCTTCAGAGACCCCCATAATACTATATGGGGCACTGTGTTATGTATAATAATAATAGCCCCTTCAGTCATAACTGTCTATGGGAATGCGCCCCTGAGGTGACAGCCCTCAGCTGCTTATTTTCTTGGTGTTCCTTTTGATGTTTTCTCCTCTCTTCTGCTTGTTGTGTGAGTTTCTTTTCGCTCGATCTGAGGTGGCGCCGTAGACAGCATCGCCACTTGGTGCGATCGGCAGCTTCATCCTCCCACATTGCTGGATTTATGTCCAGTGCCCTCATGTTTCTCTTACACACATCTTTGAACCTCATTTGCCGTCGGCCAACTGTTCTTCTGCCATCTGCTAGTTGGCCATAGAAGATATCTTTTGGGATGCGACCATCTTCCATGCGGCGGACGTGGCCAAGCCAGCGTAGTCTTTGCTGTCTAAGCAGTGTATACATGCTTTGAAGGCCAGCACGTGACAACATCTCGACATTTGTCACTTTATCTTTCCAAGAAATGCCAAGGATGTGGCGTAGGCACCGTAGATGGAAGGTGTAATAATAATAATGATCTTATATTAGATTTATTGAATAGAAACTGCATTAGGTAGAATGAGAATGGAAAAATATTAGTCAAAGGATGATATAGGGGGAAGACATTGAGCAATGTAATAACATAGAATGGAAAACAAATAACACAATTTATAAACAGTACTAATTACTGGGCCCCCCATATAGTTCTTAATGATGAGGAAAACTTGGACATAACTTATGGCATGTGAAAAGAGGACTTGGCATGTGTTTGTTGAAGGCCTATGCTGTTTAAGGAGCTAAAGGGTATTGATATAGCAGCTCTCAGGGGGGTCTGTGAGGAAATATAGAAAGAATAGGATTACCAGTCCTGCTGCCATATTGTAAGAGGGACTAACAAGATGTTGTGCATGGAACTGGCAACCTCATCATGTCAAACATATTGCTACACAAACCACTACTACAAGAGCACATGTAGGCTTCCTGCATGGGGACCAGCTGTAGTTGTGGCTCCATACTCCATAAGGAACAAAAAATTATGATGATGACTAAAGACTCAGAGTTGTAGAGAGGTGCGATCACCTACACCAGCTGGCACAGCACTTGAAGAACAATTGGTTTATATCAACTGATGTCCCAAAAAATGCCGTGCTGAAGTTGGATGTGTCTGCCAAAAGGCGCAAACATCGCAGCTTCGCTGTAAACGGACACAACACAACCAACGTCCTTTTCAGGACGAACAAGGAAGAAGAAGAAGAAACTGATGTTTTTAACATACAATAAATACAAAGAAAGAAGCTGCTAAGAAAGGATTCACTTTCTTCTTTAAACATTTGATATCGATTAGACTTGCTTCCTTTTTTTATTTGATTAGTCAATAGATGTTTATTCTACATGCCTTCCATAATTTTGCTTCTTACTTCACTTTCAGATCTGGGATGTGGAAAGCATGATGAGAACAGTATCAGAACAGAAAGCCACAATTTTGTATTATTCTGTGTTAGAAAGCCTGCTTTTGCTTTGGGTATTACAACCTGTGAAGGGCTTGGTACGATTTTGTGTTTCCAGAGCATCTAAAGACCAAACGTTTTCTCAACAGGTTAGGGAAATGCTCCAGGAAAACCTGTTTCATTTTAGTTCAGGATTTGGTATTTGCTCTGTATTCTGCATAACAGTTGTATATGCTTGATGCTGTTGGTGATATTATTTTGATTTCCCCATTTATGTCTTTTATGCCTTGATCATATTTTTCTTTTTAACAGAAATAAGTTTTACAGTTTTGTTGATATTTACTGTTGTGCTAAATGTAATGAGACATGGCTGGCTGTCAAACATCCTCACATTATGAAGCATAATCATGAAGCCTGAAGACACTGGATACAACTGGACACTTTTATTCAACCATGTTGTTAGGAGCAGAAAAACAGGAAGAGGAAGTTAGCATAAGGGCAAGTAACTTTAGTAGGAAACAAAGTAACCATGGAGACATATATACAAATGACCCCATTAACAAGTTTATATGACAAAACCTATGTTAATGTTAATAAAATTTTATTATTTACTGAAATTGTGACGGTCTGTACTTGGTTTTAATTGCGTTTAGATTATGAAGTACTAATAGCATCTTAACGTTGACAACTGTCTTTTTTTTGTTTTGTCTTTTGGCAGATCCATGATTTACTGTCAGAGATTACACAAAGCTTGGACAGAAAGGAACTAATCAACACATCTGAAGCTCGAGCTCTCCCACCCAGATGTATGAAGACAGTGCATGTGATATCACAGAACTTGAGATTAAGCAGTGAAAAAATTGAGGTTTGTTTCACTTCTTTTAAAAGAAATAATAACTTTCAGGCCATTTCTGTTCGGTGTGGCAGGAATTAAAAATCAGTAATTTTAGAAACAAGAACACGCAACATTTTTTTTTTAGCATTGGAGCTGTAACACCAGCTTTTTATGTCTGCGTCCATAAAAGCAAAGCTGCATCCTGGCTTCGACCCTCTTCGGGATCTTCTTGACCTTGCTCTTAAAACATGCATTCAGAGATGCAATTGAATATCGAAAGTCCTTTTTGCTGGTGCCTTTTTACCTTTTATAAGGGAGTCCTGCAGCTGTGGTTCATCAATTCTGTGATGACGAAAGCCTTCTCCACACTCTCTTCCACTGTAGGCAGTTAGGGTGGATGCTTTTCTCTCACACTAGCTGCGTTAGTTCCACAAATTGTCTGATGGCTTGTAACCACGAACTTTAGACAAATAGAAAGAAACAAATACCTGCTAAGTACATTTGTTCACCGCAAACTAACAGGCCCATTGTCATGCGCTCCACCCACCAATGTTAACCTCTCAGAAGAATTAAATTCCCGAGCACACAGTGTAACTCAGGGAATATGATGAAAATTCACCAATATCCTTCTGGGTGTTAACTAGGAAATTGCGTCTGGAGTGCATGATTTGCCTGAATTACAATTAAAAAAGATACATAAATCTCACAAGATAATATGTTCCACTTTAGACACATGTGATGTAATCATCACTCACTACTCATCACTACTCCCGTCGGAGTCTGGGGTCGCTCTGCTGACTGGTTTCCAGCACGACTAGCCAGAAACAATCACCAGCTCTTGCAGTAGTGGTTCATGCATATACTATTTTTATATGTTGAGGTTGCCAGCCTTGTAAATAACCACTTAGCAAGAAACCTGTAGAATTTACATAAGTAAATAAATTGTTTACACTTACCCCAAAATTTTGGGAATACACAATCTCCTTGCACAGATTTAGACTGGACACAGCTCTGTGAAGATTCAAAATCACTTAGGTCTGGAAATTAGAGTTTATTCCTCTGACGGCGGGTGTTCTGCAAAATCCTGGCCTGTGAAAACTTTTGTTTAATTCCTCAATAACTTGGTCTGGGAAATTAGAGTTAATTCCTCTGACAACGGATTTTCTGTGAAATCTCTGGTCTGGGAAAACGTTTGTTTAATTCCTCTATGACTTGTGATCCAATTCCTAGGATTCCAGTCTTGTTAATTAAAGTCCTGGCCCCTTTAACCTTTAGCACGCTGCATTCTTTTCCCGAAAACTTGCCCTGCAGCTGCATTCTTTTTCACAACCCCCCCCCCCCCGTTTTTATAGTGGGCGACTTGTAATGTCTATAGTTTTTGTGTTTCTTGGTCAATTGCTATCATTTTTGGAATTTATATAAATAAATGAATGGTGAATCTGATGATATAAAATTTGTTTGTGTACATGTTAGATGTGATAGGAAGAGAGGAAAGGAAAGATGAAAAAAACGATAAAATTTTTTTTTTTAATTTTAAAATTAAAAAAATAAATAAATAAAATAACCAACAAACGAAGTGTCCATATCTCAATTATCTCTTGCATCTCAATGAAAGTCATTTGACCAATACAAATCAAATGATGATCTTTTTGTTACACCCATCATCAGTAGCAAAGCAACAAACGCCCATGTCAGCAGTGACATTCGGCCGTAACCCTAAATCTTTCCGATAAATCTAATCCTAACCCCTAAACTTTTACATACTAGCAATGACATTCTACTTTCGTTTCCATCTCTGTCATCAACCATATTCTGAGAACCAATATTAGTGCTTATAATGACAAAAATCTCATCCCCACCGCATGGCGTCAGAATACAATAAAATTAGAGCGAAAATGGCCGCGTGTTCGATGCCGATTCATTTCGATTAAAAAAATTCACAGAAAATAAACGCGAATGCACCCATTACTAAAAAAGATCGGAAACGGAAGCTAACTCTCTCTCAGATAAGTTTAAAACTTAACATCCGGGGGCAGTGATGCCACAGCTGGGTATTTCTTACTAGATCTGGGTTTTTGGGCTTCTGTCTGGGTATCTGGGTAATTTTTTTCAAAATCTGCATTAATCTGGGTATATTTGACAATTGGCATTTACAATGTATGTATATTCTGTGCACTGAGCATTATACATTATATGTATATTATAATTAAATGTAGCCGCGCTAGCGTAGTGGTTACAACACCGCTCTGGCGACCGGGTGATGCAGGATCAAACCCGGGCGACGGCATTTGAGGATTTTTCGTCGACCGGGATTTGGACTGGATTAACTCGAGACCTGGCGAGGATATTTGAAGGAGTGTCGTCGACCAGGGATTGGCGGCTCCTGAGCCGACCCAGCTCTAATGGGTACCTCCGAAATCGGCGAGTATCTGCCTGAATGGCGAGGGACACCTGTCTCTGTACAAGAAAAAAAAAAGGGATACTCATGTAAGATCAATGTCAGGTTAGAAATTAATAATAACCTGAGATTTCGCCTCGAGTATTAGCGGGCGTACGAAAAAAAAATAAAAAATAAATAAATAAATAAAAAATAAAAAAAATTAAATGTAAAACATGTGCTATATATTTTTTTATTCCACTTAAATTTAATTCTTGTTTTTAACCACATCAATGACGTTGTTTTTTGACTCGTTTACATCAGCTATCTATTTCCTGTTATTCTGTTAATGGCTGTCATCTGCAATACTCAGTCATTTTTGCGATGTGTTATAAAATCTTCTTTTTTACATTTTAAGCAGATAAACAGCATATTGTTTTTGTTGTTGTTGTTGTTATTATAAGATTATAAAATGAGCGATGATGAAGGTACGCTAGGTAGTTGTGGTAGCATGACGACACACACGCCACCGCGTAAAAAAGTGAAGCCATGGTATCAGCAGACTTTTTGTGCGGAATGGCTAATAGACAGCGAACTGAAGGATTGGATAAAGCCGGACTCTGGTAATCGCTATGCTGCGATTTGTACGGTATGTTCCTGTACATTAACTAATGCCAACAAAACAGCTTTAGTGACACATAAAAGCACACAGAAGCACATGAAAAACTTCGAAGCCAAAAGCAAAACTCTGAACATTAACAAGTTTTTCATCAAACCAAAAGAGCCCTGTCTCCAAGACAAAATTGCTAAAGCGGAGATAGTGTTGTCGGCTTTCATGGCAGAACATAATACTCCATTTTCGCAAGCTGATCATTTGATTGAATGTTGCAAGCAGATATTTCCAGACAGCACAATTGCTAAAAAAATGTCACTGAAGCGCACCAAGGCTGCCTATGTGATGCAGTACGGCATTGCTCATTTTGAGCGGCTTGAAGTTATAAACATTTGCAGAAATCAGAAATTTTCTATACTCGTTGATGAGAGTACTGATATTTCTACGAACCAGATGTTGGCAGTCATTGTGCGATTCTGTGACATAAAAACAAAACAAAAAAGTAGTTGATTCACTGTTAGACCTCATTGAGGTGGAGGATGGGATGGTCTTGGCATGTTTACAGCTTTTAAGAAATTGTTGAGCACGTATGAAATCCCGCTTAGTAACGTCATTGGTTTTGCTGCAGACAACTGTGCCACTTTGATGGGGACTGCAAGTGATTTACAGGCACATCAGAAGAAAGAGATTCCACGTGCCTTTGTTATCGGCTGTGTTTGTCATTCATTTGCACTTTGTGCAAATGCTGCCAGCAACCACCTACCATCTTGGCTTGAAATTTTCGTAAAGAATGTCTGCTTCTATTTTTCGCGTAGTAGTAAAAGAAATCTCCAGTTCCAGTTAATACAAGATGTAGTTCAGGCCCAGAAACATAAAGTGTTGAAGCTGTGTGAAACACGCTGGCTGTCCCGTGAAGCAGTCATTGAGAGGATCCTTGAGCAATGGGATGCTCTGCACTTGTATTTCCAATCCGAAGCTTCAGTGGACAACGTCGACGGTGTGGGGCAAATCATGCAGACGATGAACACTGTTGGCACGAAGCACATGCTTCTATTTGTCGGCTACATACTGGGTAAAGTTAACGTCATGAACATGGAATTCCAGTCCGAGAACTTCCGTCTTCACAGTATACACGAGTGTAACAAATGAGTATCGTTTTCTTCTCAGTATGTTTATTAGGCAGGAAGTATTGCAGCATGAGCATCGCACTCTTGCCGACATTGATCCTTCGGATGTACAGGTGCACAAGAAACTGAATTACATTGAGCTGGGTGGACGGTGTGAAGCGCAGTTAATGCGACAACCGTTATGAGATAAAGAAGTCCATTTTCGCAAGGATGCATTGGCATACCTGATTGAACTTTGTACTCAAATACGACGCAGGTTCCCACTTGAACAAAACAGTGTTCTGGTGCAAATGCAGCTGTTGGATCCAAAGCAAGCTCTCGATATCAACAAACCTTCTGTCATTCCATTAGCAGCGCAGTTCCCAACAGTTGTTTCAGAAGAGAGCCTTGATCGTCTGTCTGATCAATGGCGAGAACTGGCATCATACCGAAAAGATCTTGGACATCTAGTGGATGAGGATCCGCCCGCATTCTGGCTGGGACTGCAACAAGTAATATATGCTAATAACCAGAAGAAATTTGATGTTTTGGCTGACCTCGTGTGCACGCTTATGGCACTACCTCACTCTTCAGCATGCGTCGAAAGAGTGTTTTCGAAGGTTAACTTAGTTAAAACTAAACAAACCAACAAGCTTTTGTGTGAAACAGTTTCCAATCGAATACTAGCCAAGCAAGCAGTTGCCAAAGATGGAGTTTGTCACAAGTTTAATCCTAGTAAAAGCGTGGTTGAAGATGTGCGTGAAGGACGTTGTCGGCAGAGAAATGCAAAGATTTTGGAACTTCACAATCAAGATTACACGTTGTCAATTCATGCATATGATCTTGACAAAGGAGAAGTTGTCGACATGGATGCCGAGTCTCTGACAAGTGACATTTTTCAACAGTAACAAGTTAAAACTAACATTTTATATTTAATTTGAGGAACATTTTGTTAATGTAACTAATGTAAGTATATTACTGTTAAAATATCTCATTTTCAAGAGTTCATATATTGGGGTGTTATTAAAATCATTTTTATTTAATTGTGAATTTTTGGTAATTAAAAAAAAAAAAAAAATGAAGAAATACATAAAAATTGGTAGCACACAGATTATTTGTGCTAAAGATGCACATAAAAGATTATGTAAGCATCGTCTATCCCGTGTATTTGAGGCATAAAATAATCTGGGTATTTCTGGGTTTTTTTAGAAGAACATCTGGGTTTATCTCTAGAACTTGAGTGGCAACGCTGTCCGGGGGTGAAGTCACGTGTACACACATTCTAATGCTAGAAAACGAAAATATCCGCTTGTCAACATATGTCGACAACAGCAGGGAGAGCATAGGTTACCTTCGTCAACATATGTCGACAGCAGCGTGCTAAAGGTTAAATTTCCAGTCTTGTATTAAAAATGCGGGTTTACTTGTGAATTCCAAAGTTGCCCAATACTCGATCTGTTACTTATAGTTGTGGAATTTCTAAGTCTCCTTTTTCTTTCTGTTTTTTAGGAGTCGCTGATATGACTTGTGCGCTGCAGTATCTCTGTGTGATATCAGTGTGTGTGTTTTCACCACACTATATTCTCAGTTCTTAGTGCAAATCACAGATTGCACTTCCGACTAGTGTGCTAATAAAATACATTGTATATTTCAGCTCCTCAAAATGAACCAATCAAATCTCTCTAGCACTGGGTTGGGTGTTTCATTTAAAATATCTCCTCGCGTGTTTCAAAATATTAAATTTAATATCCACGCGTGACCTCTTACAGTGATGTCATATCGTTGCGTAAGACTTCCGGCTGCACCTATCTGCCTCTCACCATATTGTGACCATGTGTTCCTGGCGTAACGTCTACAAATCTTGAGTTTCCAGACAGATTATCTGAGATAATTACACACACGGATGGTCTAAGCGGAAACAAATTACGCATTACCACTTATGTTTCGCTAGACGGATCTCCACCAGATTAGCCACACAATATGGGGTCCTATTCATAGACGGTGCACAATGCAAGCTTAAATAAACAGGCACAGTTGCTTTGAAAAGATGGTCAGCCTGATAATACGTGATAAAATATTATCACTGCCCAAGTCAATAAGCCTGGCATAACACAAACAGTCGAGGAGTGAAGTGTTAGAGACTTCACCCTACTGATCCAACGTAGAGAGTAAAAATGAATGACAAGGCAAAAATTATGCCAAATAAAAACGATGATCGGTGAGAGAAAAATGAAGAAAAAGAAGTGATACTGCCGGAGTGGATTAAAGAGTGAGAGAGTGCACAAAGTAAGACGTACCGACACAAGGTCCAATGGCTGATTGTTTAACATCGCAAGGCTGAAGGCAAAAACAAAAATCAGAAGGGTCACTATAAGAGACTTGTTATTTGCCGATGATGAAATCATCACTCAAAGTCAACAGGAGCTTCAGAGCTTGATGAATCACTTCACCCAAGCATGCAAGGACTTTGGCCTCACAATAAGTCTGAAGAAAACAAATGTGCTGGGTCAGAATGTGGATGTTGCACCATTTATTACTGTCGATAACTATGAATTGGCAGTGGTGCACCGCTTCACATACCTGGGGTCTACCATCAACGACAAACTCTCTCTGGACACAGAAATTGACAGCCGCATTGGCAAAGCTGCAGCCACCTTTTCCCACCTTACAACGCGTGTTTGGGGAAACTCCAAACTGACAACAAAGACCAAAGCTGTGGTATATAATGCCTGCATCACCAGCACACTTCTATATGGCAGCGAGGCATGGACAACCTATGCTAAGTAAGAAAGAAGGCTCAATACCTTATATCTACGGTGTCTACGCCACATCCTCTGTATTTCATGGAAGGACAAAGTGACAGATGTTGAGGTGTTGTCATGTGCTGGTCTTCAAAGCATGTATACACTTCTTCTTCTTCTTTGATCCATAACCACCAACCGTCAAAGCAGTCAGCGGCCATCACGCCTGGTGGCGTCTTGTAGGGCAGCAACAAATTGATTCCACTTTGCTCGGTCGGCGGCCATCCTTCGTACAGTGCCCCAACTGTGGTTCATTTTTTGCATCTCAGCTTCCACAGTTCTCCGCCAAGTTGTTTTTGGTCGGCCTCTCCTTCGCTTTCCCTCGGGGGTCCATAGCATAGCTGTTCTTGTGATGGTATCATGGTCCCTTCTGAGGACGTGGCCAACCCAACTCCAGCGTCTGCCAGCTATGATGGTGTGCATGTCCTCCTGGTTACTCCGAATAAGTAGTTCTTGGTTGCTGATGGTGTTTGGCCAAAAGATTCGGAGAATTTTCCTTAGGCAGATTATGTGGAAGGAGGACAGTTTCGACATTTCCTTCTCTGTTACTCTCCAACATTCCGCACCATAGAGAAGCACAGAAAGTACACAGCTCTCATACAGTCTTAATTTGGTGTTTGTGCTGTACTGGGAAGACTTCCAAATGTTGTTGAGAACAGCAAAGGCTGTTCTCGCTTTATTCATTCTGTTGTTAATGTCCTTGCTTGTTCCACCGTCAGGTGTTACTATGCTTCCTAGGTAATGTATACACTGCTTAGACAGTATAGACTACGTTGGCTTGGCCATGCCTGCTGCATGGAAGATGGTCGCATCCCGAAAGATATCTTCTACGGACAGTTGACAGATGGCAAAATAACAGTTTGGTGACCACAACTGATGTTCAAAGATGTGTGCAATAGAGACATGAGGTCACTGGGCATAAATCCAGCAACCTGGGAGGATGAAGTTGCTGATTGCTCCATGCGGTGATGTTCTCTATGGGGCCACCTCAGATGGGGCAAAAAGAAGCTCTCACGGCAAGCAGAAGAGAGGAAAAAATGTCGAAAGGAACATGGGGGAAAAAAGCAGCGAGGGCTGTCACCTCAGGGACTTACTTCCATAGTCAGTTATGACTGAAGGGGTTATTATAATTATTATTATGATTATTATTATTATGCCATTTATAAATATGTGTGCACCTACAGGTTTGGGACATTTTAAGTGGAATCCTGAAGTTCACAATTCCCAATAAAGCCAACTATGTTACAAGACACATAAACTACATATTTACCCACTTTTTTATTCCCTGTGGCACATAGAGCTGTAACTGTTCTAGCCTTTGTGATTTCTGTATTGGGCAGTCTGATTTAGCTCTCCATCCGTGAGATTATGACTTTTTTTAGCTCTCCATCCATGAGATTCTGACTGCTTTCATTGCTCTGTCACCATTCTTTTCCAGGTTTTCTTTTGCTTTTGCACTTCTCTTTCTGTGTGTATTTCAGTCAGAGGCATGTCTGTTTATTTTACTTGGTTGTTTTCTGAGTCTGCAGATGAATTGGTTGTTATGTGGTTTTCTTCCACACATGAATTCAAAATTTACACAAATTAATTCCAGGACTGCAGCTATGTGTTCGTGATAGCACCTCCATTATGAGTAGACAATTTTAGTAATTAATTTGTTTGTGTTTGCTACATAATGCACATGTAGTGCTCATTTAGCATTAAAAAATATGAATTTAAATAATGTGTCAGAAAGGTTTTTGTTAAGATTATCAGACACAGTAAACACCAAGGGCAAATATATATTGTCAGTATGAAGGTAGTTCACTTTTATTCATAAAATAGTTACTCATCATGTTAGGATGATGGACTTCATTCACAATTGATGTTGGACCTATGGACACAGTGATATAGTGTTTGCATTATTCCCTTCAGTACTGCATTTTTCTCTTTCTTGGATCCTTAGCCCCTAACTGACAAAGCAGTCAGTGACCATCATGCCTAGTGGCATCTTGTAGGGCAGCAACAAACTGTCACCATTTTGCTCAGTCGGTGGCCATCCTTCGTGCCGTGCCCCAACTCTGGTTCATTCTTTGCATCTCAGCCTTCACTGTTCTCTGCCTGGTTGTCCTTGGTCTGCCTCTCTTTTGCCGTCCTTCTGTGGTCAATAGCATAGCAGTTCAGCTGAAAATATCAGGGTCCTTCTGAGGACATGGCCAACCCAGTTCCAGCATCTACCTGCAGTGATGGTGTGCATGCCTTTTTGATTGGACTGTGTAAGCAGTTCCTGGTTGGAGATGGTATTTGGCAAAAAAATTTGAAGAATTTTCCTTAGGCAGGCTGTTTGGAAAGAGGATAATTTAGACATTTCATTTTCTGTTACTCTCAGCACTCCGCGTCATACAAAACTACAGAAAGTACGCAACTCTCGTATAATCTTAACTTGGTGGTTGTGCTGTACTAAGAAGATTTCCAAATGTTGTTTAGATTTGCAAAGGCTGTTCTGGCTTTATTCATTCTGTTACTGATGTCTTTGCTTGTTCTGCTGTCTGGTATTACTATGCTACCTAGATATGTAAATGCATTTGTTTGTTCCAGCTTTTGGTTCCTTATTTTTATGGGCTGAGGATTTATTACATTGAGTGTCATAATTTCTGTCTTCTTCAGATTGATATTCAGTCCCACTTATTGGCTGTATTTATTCAGTCAGTATATTTTTTCTTGGATATGCTGATGTGAATGTGAGTAGTGCACTATCGTCTGCTTATTCTAGATCTTCCATTGTGTTGAACATTGTCCATCTTATTCCTCCAGGGGTATCCTCTGTTGTCTGGCACATCTGAAGCAGGTCAAATGCCTTTAAATGTTTAAATATCGAATGTATAAGAATTATAATAATTTATACTGTTCTTGTTTGTATTTAGTAACCATAATTTTTTAGTAGGGGCTAACTCTATAATTGTTTGCAGTGCCATGAAATTGACATACTGTGCATGAGTAAAAATGTTCCTTATAATTGTTAGCACTGATCAGCTTAAAATGAATGATTTTCTAGCATCAAATAAATATTAGTGTCCCAGTGGTACAGATCTAAACTACCAATCCTGCACTTAACAAATATTATTGCACCACCACGTCTGCAACTAGCTCCCTTACAGGAAGTCTACACCATGAAGCCTGCACCATATCATTCATGTGGATTTGCAGTGATGGGTTTTGTAGCAGTTTATTTGATATGATGAGATTGCCAGCCCCATGCACAACCTCATTTGTCCTCTTACAACATACCTGAGGGAGCAGTCGTTCTGTTGTTTCCCTGTCTACTCAGAGACCCTAGGGAACTAAACGAGGCGTCTGCCATTGTAGCATTGGTTATTGGCTGTTACTTTAAATTATTTCTTGACCTGGGCACACAAAAAGTCTCTAAAATCTCTCCACTTTTCTTTTATTCCTGTTGTCTGTGAGTTACATTTTAGGGAATACACTATTGATATCTAGAAGGGTGTTCTCAGTGTGGGTCTTCTTGGTATACAATGTCTTCTTGATATTTCCTTTCCTGTATTGTTCTTTGTAGAGGCATTTACCTATTTCATGCTTTTTTTTTGGACCTTTAATCTCTTCACAGATCTCATACAACACCAGCAGTACAGAAGAAAACAAATCAGCATTACAGCGCTTGTATGATATGTTGATTGCACCCATCCGTGATACACTTGACAAAATGGAGAAGGGAAGCCACTTAGTGGTGGTGCCAGACAAAGAGTTGAAATGTTGCTCATTTGGTGCCCTGCTTGATGATAAGAATAAACCTCTGTCTGACAGGTAATGCCTGTTTGGTGGTGCTTTGATTTAATTTATGGTAATCTTTTGTGTGACTAGTCATTTTTTGTAACAGACAGTAGCCTCTCAGGCAATAATACAAATTGCATCTTTGTGCAGAATTAATTACAAATGTGCACTGATTATTTATAACTTTCACTAACATTACTTAAACATCCTTTGTTTAAAAAAAATCCAAATCATTGAATTACTGCCCTGCACAGATGCTCTTTGTGCACCCATTTCTGTTTGTGTCTACCTAATATTCTCTCTCTCCTCCAATCTTGTGGTTCCGGTGTTATAGCATCTGTCCATCTTAAAACTGCTCACAAGGTCTGGTACCTTTCATCTGTTTTGTATCAGGAGCTGCTGTATCTACTATATTATTTCCCATTCTGTCCCCATATCCAAATCTTTTTAATACTTTGTGATGCTAGTTATTGAAAGTATCTGATGTAGCACAGTTTTTTTTTCTTATCCTTAATTTCACAGATATGTTATACTGATGTGACCTAGAAATTCTATGTAGAGTTTTTATTCTTGGCATTTGAACAGGTAAAATACTTATTAACATCATTAAGCAGAATTCAGCCAAAGCTTGTTTGTGTCCTTGGCTTGCTAAGATGTATAGGTCAGTGGCCTGCTGCCAATCCTTTTCCTTTTTTTTGGTGCCACTTATAATTATATCCATTATACTTTATTATGTCTTAGTGTCTGTCTGTCCTCCATCTATTTCTTGATCTTCCCTCATCCTGGTTCTCTGTGGGTTCCATATTAGTGCTTGTTGGGAATAAAATCCATTTATCATAGGTCACCTAGTCCTATCTGCCTAACTTTAATATCTATTTGAAACAAAGGCTAAATTTTCTTTTCTTCTTTACAAGAAGTACTTTTCAAGCACCAAAATCAAAGAAATTATCAAATACATGACAATATTCATCTTGTACAATAGTTTGGGTCAATTTGATGAATCAGACTTGATTTTGTTCTTTTTATGAAGGCCAGTAAATCCTTGTTTTTCAGTATATGCAAGGGGTCATTCTAACGCCATTATTGATTAAAGGCTTAATGTCTTGCTGAGGAAGGTGATCCTGAAGGTCTTTCATTCTGACAGCAAGTGTCACATCGGCCAGCGTGGGTGTCGTAAAGTTGTGTGTAAACCCACTGCTTTGTTATATACACTATGTTGATATACAAATATGCACAGCCAGTCCACGTTCAAGGAGTCACGCAAGATGGCTGGCAGACTCTGAGAAAGAATAAATTACACGAAGTCACGGTCATGCAAGATGGTGGCAGACAGAATAAATTAGGCATAAAACACTGTTGGTTCGGAACTCGGTAAAACGAAAAGTACTAAAACGCAATTAACCAATCACAAGTGTGCCCCTGCAATTAAAAAGACTAAAACGCCGTGAACCAATCAAAAGGGTTCCTTACGCAGTAGCATCTATCTGCATCTACCTATATATATATGCGCGTTTTATTCAAATACACATACAAACACGAAGACCAGCCAGAACAACAGACTAGAGAAGAGAAAGCTGCCAAAACTGATTCCTGCTTACCTGCATGCCGGGCAGACTTGCTTCACTAAGTTGGGTCAAAATCTGGCTTATATTAATCTTAGAGGGTTTATTCGTGTCATCCAACCTGAGGTCGTATGTTCGGGTCAATCCTGCTGCCTGGAACTTCGCAGGAGTATAGTGGTTGTATCAGAGCTACATCCTTAGTCCCCCTCAGTCTTGGGTGGGCTAAAGTAACGATCATCATCGGGTATTGTGTGCATCAAATTAAGAAGGACAGATCTGTTTTAAGAGATGAGTACACATTAGTACCATTTCCGTCGGCAAGTGTGAGCAATTAACTGTCTTATGAAGAAAAAGTGATTTAGCGTAGTGAGAGACAAGATTAACAGCACAGCTGATAAATTCTCTATAATTGATTAACAGCACAGCTGATATAATTTTTTTCCCTATAATATATAAATCATATGTAAACTTACAAATCCATTGCATTCCATCTTCCAACATCCACCCTTCAGCACAAGAGTAGATAGTGTATATACTTAATAAATAAGGAAATTGTATTTGAACGACTTGTCAAGTTTATAATTGTTAAGTGAAATTTGTTTTTAATATCACGGTTAGTTACCCAGCGGAATGGCATTTTACGACTGCCTCCACTCTACTAATTTTTCGAGATCAGATCATTCACAGCCGTAACTAATTTGTGATACCAGTAGTTTTCTCATACACTGGGACTTCACCATTTTCCTGCAGAAATTCTATTTCTGTATTGTCAGTACTATACTGATCCTATATACAATAAAAACCTCACGCTACAGTGGGTTACTAGGACCTCTCTAGGAAACATGAACACACATAATTTCAACTAGTCATCTAATTGTATTTTATTTTTGCAACTATGGATGCCACTAGCACACTACTTTTACTTCTGGCAATTTCGTCTTAGAGATTATATTTATGATCTAATATAACTGTCACTTTGACACATTATAAGTTTTACAAGAGGTCAGTTTCCTCAGTTTATGTCTGATCCACCTACGCATCAATTCCTTATCTGTCATGAGGGTTAAGTGCTTCTCAGTTTCTCAAGGTTTTTTTCTTTGGCTGTTAGCAGTGAGTGTCATATCAGCCTGAAGGTTTTCTTTTCCTCTGTAGATTCCTGTCAGGGGAGTCTGATGATGTTAGTCACTGTTTCTGGGGAATCTTTTTTTATTGTCTTTATTATCTCCATTAACCACTGCTCTCTACAATATCCATTTACTTATTGACTACATCTTGCAGTTTTTAAAAAACATAACTGTAATTGTTTTGGAAATGAGCTCTTAAAATAAACTTATCAAAGTGTAAAAATATATTTGTTTAAGTTCAACTGTAGGTGCTGCAAAAAATTTTGTCTGGATGTTAGCAGCAATGGTCATGTCAGGCTTAAGGTTTCTTTCTCTGGCTGTTAGTAGTGACTGTTGTAATATAATACATTAATAATACGAACCACACATTGTAATAATATGCGAATCTTCACATGTACGATATTCTGTAAATAAACATGGCTACGAATTGAACATGCTTTTACTGAGTCCCTTCTGAAACGTGTGTGCTTGTGTAGATGACGAGGTAATGCTTATATACATACATCATAACATTACATGGTGGCAGCGGTCGATACCGGACTGACGCAAAACAGCTACACGATAACACGTGAGTACAGTATTCGGCTAATTTTCGCCATCGAAGTCAGCCATGGCGGCGAAACAATATCGCAACGCACCGCAAATGAGATTCGCCGGTCAAGACGATAAGAGTGAAGCTTTCTTGTTATGGCGCCAACGCATAGATCTATATTCCAAGACCACTGGTCTGGAAGGACAAACCCTAACTCCATATATCCTAGAAGCATTGGACGATGAAGGTTTGAAAATCTACAACAGTTTTGCTACCGCCATGCCGGTTGAGTCGGCAACCGACCCCGTAGCCATATTGGACGAATTTGAAAAGCGTCTGATCATAAAGCACACAAACTTTAGAGCGGCAAGATTAGAGCTTCACCACCTGCGACAGAAACGTGGTGAAAGCCTAGATGATTTCTTCACTCGCATTAAGGAGAAAACAAGAGTATGTAAATTTAGCAACGAAGAAGAAGAAGAGCGAATTATTGAACAGATTCTTCTTAGCACACCAATGCCAGAATTCCAGAAATGGCTACTGAGCCAGAGTGATACGCTAACTTTACAACAACTTCTGGATGAAGGCAGGAAACACGAGGCACAAGCACTAAACATTAAACAAATTCAGCAAGGTACATTAGCAGCCCAGGTGGATGCAGTGAAAAGCTATAAACCTAGACACAACAAAGCAACTGGTTCGAAACAACAAGAAAAAAACAACACAAGCAGCAGAGGTGCTATGTGTAAATGTTGTGGCCTAAACCACATACAAAACCACTGTCCAGCTAAAGACTCTACATGTCATTACTGCAGAAAGAGGGGCCACTGGATAAAATTATGTTTCAAGAGGAAACAAGACAGTGCTCAACACAAACTTCACAGCAGAAAGTCGTCAAAACAAACACACTCTATGATGACTGAGGACCTTGACTCCAGTGAAGAAAGTGATCCTTCCACTTTTGATACTGTGAAGATACTAACTTTCAGTAATGAACCAAAGAGAACGCAGGCTTTCTGCAAGGTACAATTCCGAATACCAGGAATTAAAAGGCACAAAGAAAGATATATTCGGTTCAAGATAGACACAGGTGCCCAAGGTAACACTCTACCCTTAAGAATATTCAGACAGATCATGCCTGACAAGGTGGATAAGCAAGGATTTCCCACAAGGGATGTAAAAAGTAGGAGTGGCAGGACAAAGCTAAGAGCTTACAATGGAACAAGTATAGACTGTTTCGGAGCAGTAACACTTGAATGTTTATACAGAGACTCTGAATGGACATCGTCAACATTTTACTTGGTAGATGTTGAAGGACCTGCAATTTTGGGGTTTACCAATGTGCGAAAAGCTGAGTGTGGTAACTATTAACAACATTAAAGCTGACAAAAAAGAACATCTTACTCTACACGTCACTGGAGTAGATGACCTTAAACAGCGATTCCCAGAACAGTTCGACAGAATAGGCAAACTTCCAGGAAAGGCAAGATTCTTTTTAAAAGACAACGCTGAGCCAAAGATAGACCCACCTAGAAAGTATCCTATACATGTTAAACAGAAACTTGCCACAGAACTAGAAAAGATGGTGCAGAATGATGTTATTAGAAAGGTTGAAGAGCATTCTGATTGGTGTAGTAGTATCACAACCGTTCTGAAGCAGGATGGTTCTCTTCGGGTTTGCCTTGACCCAAAACACTTAAACAACAGTCTAAAGCGCTGTCCACACAAAATGCATGCAGTGGAAGAGATAACTCACAGATTCCACAATGCCAAATATTTTTCTAAACTAGATGCTGTACACGGATACTGGAGTGTTGAGATAGCAGAGGAAAGTCAACTCCTTACAACTTTTCGAACACCATTCGGCAGATATTGTTTCAAGAGACTCCCATTTGGTTTGAATGTATCACAAGACATCTTCCAACAGAAGATTGACAACATTGTTGAGCAATGTTCTGGTACAGTGGCTATTGTGGATGACATTGTAGTCTGCGGCAGGTCAGAACAAGAACATGACCGTAACTTGATTAACTTGATGCATGTAGCACAGGCCAATGGGCTAACATTCAACAGCAAAAAAGTGTACAATTAAGGCAACGGAGATACAATTTTTTGGATTGCTGTACACCCAGAATGGTGTAAAACCAGACCCTAAAAAGGTTGAAGATATTCATGACATGCCAACACCAGCTACAAAGAAGGAACTGCAAAAATTCTTAGGTGCTGTCAATTTCCTAGCACAATTCATACCAAATTTGTCAGCTGCTGCAGAACCTTTGCGATCTCTACTACAGAATGAAACTCCGTATGAATGGTCAGAAGACTACCAACACATATTCAACCACTTGAAGACCCTCATATCATCTGATGCATGCTTGAAATACTATGACATGCAAGCACCCACTTTTCTCATGGTTGATTCCAGTCTGAAAGGCCTAGGAGCAGCACTTTTGCAACCAGACAAAAATCCTGAAGGACACTATGCCAAAGAACTTCGTCCTGTAGCTTACGCAAGCAAATCATTAAGTTCTGGCGAAAAGAAACTTGCAAACATTGAAAGAGAAATGCTAGCTGTACGTTTTGGAATCAAACGCTTCCACACATTTCTTTTCAACCGCCCATTTACAATTCTCTCAGATCATAAGCCACTTGAGATGATTCATAAAAAACCAATAGCTTCAGCACCACCACGACTACAAGCTCTGTTATTGGAAACACAAGGTTATGATTTTAATATTCAGTATATCCCAGGAGAGGATATAGGTCTTGCAGATGCTCTCAGCAGACTACCAAACCCCAACAAGACAGCAGATCTTACCCCAAACATCAAAGTTGATTTTGTCAAGTTTAGCGATAATCGGCTTGAACACATCAGAGAAGACACAATGAGAGATCCTATCCTTAACTCTCTCAAAGAACTGATATACCATGGATGGCCAAGCTCTATCAGGGAAGTTCCAACACACATCCGTCCATACTACTCGATGAGGGACGAGTTAAGCATCGAAGATGGTCTGATCCTTAAAGGAGATCGCATTGTTGTACCAGAAACACAACGCGATATCATCCTTAAACAGCTCCATAATAGTCACCTTGGTATTGTGAAGACACAACTGAGAGCAAAGAAAGATGTTTACTGGCCACAGATAAACAAGGACATAGAAACACTATGTAAAAACTGTTCAATTTGCCAAGAACATGCAAATAGGCAGTGCAGAGAACCTCTCATATACCATCAGACATACCATTGAGCCCTTGGAGCATTATAGGAACTGATATTTTCTCAATCGACAATAATGACTATCTTATTATTGCTGATTACTACAGCAAATTTCCCATCATTGAGAAACTTCCACAACCCTCACCATCAGCTGTTATTGCAGACATTACAAAGAAGTATTGCAGCATGTTTGGCATCCCAGATGAAATTAGATCAGACAACGGTCCACATTTCTCAGGTCAAGCATACAGAAACTTCACTAAGGACTGGAAGATCAAACACACAACATCATCACCTAGATATCCTAAATCTAATGGTTTCATTGAGAGACAGATACAAACTATCAAGTCAATCATGAAGAAAACAAGAACAGAGGATGTACACCTAGCACTCTTGAGATGGAGAACAACACCGGTAGACAGTAAGATCAACAGTCCAGCAGAACTTATGTTTGATAGAAGAATTAAAGACCTCCTACCATCTAAGGTCCACTTCCGTCCACAACATAGAGACAGCACATATGATCAACTTCAGCATCGTCAGCAAGTTCAGAAATCCAACTATGACAAATGTGCTAAAGACTTACCACCATTATATCCTGGTCAGCATGTGACTACCTACAACCACAACAATGACACATGGTCAAAAGCAACAATCATTTCCAGAAACCCTGAACCCAGGAGCTATACTTTAAGACCAGACAGCAGCAGCAACCTCCTGAGGCGAAACAGAGTGGACATAAGAGAAATCCCACAGAATACAACAGAACAGAGAATTCCCATGCTTTCAACAGACAATGCAGTAACTCCAGACCTTGGTGCCCCACAAAACTAGCAAGCGCCAAGGCCGAAATCACAACCAACTCAAGCTAAACCAGGGACTTCCGCAGAACCATCAGCACTTTACACCACTCGTTCTGGCCGTACAGTGACACCTCCCAGCCGATACAGACAGTGACATATATATACTCACACTGAGCATTACACATACTTATCCTTTCTCACATGAAACACTTCGTTGGAAATGTTTGCACACATTTTTTTTTTCAAAAAAGGGGGGATGTAATATAATACATTAATAATACGAACCACACATTGTAATAATATGCGAATCTTCACATGTACGATATTCTGTAAATAAACATGGCTACGAATTGAACATGCTTTTACTGAGTCCCTTCTGAAACGTGTGTGCTTGTGTAGATGACGAGGTAATGCTTATATACATACATCATAACATTACAACTGTCATATCAGCCTGATGATTTCTTTCTGTGACTGTTAACAGTGATAGTCATGTCAGCCTTAAGATTTCTTTCTCTAGCTGTTAGCAGTGAGTGTAATATCTGCCAGAAGGTTTTTTTTCTGTGGCTATTACTTGGTTCATCTTCTGTGAGTTCCAGTCAGAGACTATCTGGTCTTTAACTGTCACAGAACCTCACAAGTTTCTCATTTCTTTAAAATATAATTTCTGACATGGTCAGCACAGAACCACATAAGATTGTTCTGACTTTCAGGAGATAAGTAATAGTCTTGTAGCCACCGATGTCTGACTTTCAGGAGATAAGTAATAGTCTTGTAGCCACCGATGTCTGACTTTCAGGAGATAAGTAATAGTCTTGTAGCCACCGATGTCTGACTTTCAGGAGATAAGTAATAGTCTTGTAGCCATCGATGTCTGACTTTCAGGAGATAAGTAATAGTCTTGTAGCCACCAATGTCTGACTTTCAGGAGATAAGTAATAGTCTTGTAGCCACCGATGTCTGACTTTCAGGAGATAAGTAATAGTCTTGTAGCCACCGATGTCTGACTTTCAGGAGATAAGTAATAGTCTTGTAGCCACCGATGTCTGACTTTCAGGAGATAAATAATAGTCTTGTAGCCACCAATGTCTGACTTTCAGGAGATAAGTAATAGTCTTGTAGCCACCGATGTCTGACTTTCAGGAGATAAGTAATAGTCTTGTAGCCACCGATGTCTGACTTTCAGGAGATAAGTAATAGTCTTGTAGCCACCGATGTCTGACTTTCAGGAGATAAGTAATAGTCTTGTAGCCACCAATGTCTGACTTTCAGGAGATAAGTAATAGTCTTGTAGCCACCAATGTCTGACTTTCAGGAGATAAGTAATAGTCTTGTAGCCACCAATGTCTGACTTTCAGGAGATAAGTAATAGTCTTGTAGCCACCAATGTCTGACTTTCAGGAGATAAGTAATAGTCTTGTAGCCACCGATGTCTGACTTTCAGGAGATAAGTAATAGTCTTGTAGCCACCGATGTCTGACTTTCCTTTATTTTATTATTATTCTTCTTCTTCATTCACCATCAGACATCTACATTATTGACTCTAATAAAGGCAGTAGTCAGCTTAAGGTTCCTGGTGTCTCCAAACAGTCTATTTTATTCAAATGTTCTCAAATAAGCGGCTCTTATCAGTGAATTAGCTCCAAAATATTCAAGGAATGGCCTTTTGTTGACTACATTAGGGGAGTATTCTCTCAAAAATTCAAACTACTTATCCTGTAAAACAATTTCACATCCAGATCAAACATTCAGAAGAAACCATGCAGAGAGATGAATTTTTCTGTTTGCTACATAGCATAGTGAAGCATTTATCAGTAGTGAAATTTGGTGCATTCACCATTGTCCATGCATGGTGCACTGAAGGGTGGTGCTGAGCAGCATTTTGTTTCATAAAAAGAAACCTGTACATATGAAAAAAGCTGTCACTTTGTTTTCATATGTGGTTCTAGTGCTCATATTGCTAATATTATTTTTGCCTATATTTATAAGGTTATACTACTTGCTGCACTTATATTTCTAGAAGTTCTATATTGCTGATATTGCTTAAAAAATTTGTTTCACCAGATTCAGAATCAGTTACATCTCTTGTCTACTTCTTCTGGACCAAGTTACAAAAAATGAGATGAATTCAGTGAGCCTACAGAATGACCTCAAACTTCAGAGGCAGCAGGCCAGGAAAGGAGGGTTGCAAAGAGAGAATTGTGACTGTTCAGAGAATTCAACACCTGCTACAGACTCACCAGACAAGAAAGCCATATCAGGTTACATTAACTCTTTAAGTCCCAATCGACTTTATAAAGGCTCAAGGGTTAGACGCGCTTGGCCCAATCGACTTTAAAAAGCCTTTAGTATATGTGCCTCTGTTTGAGACTGTTTCTAATTATAACTACCCACAAACCACCCAAAACATCATCAAGTACATTCTTTTAAATACCGCACGTGTTTAAGAGTGAACGTGTTTCTGTTTTGAGATATTTTTTTTAGATTTTTAAGCGATTTTTTTAAGCGCATATCCTCCATTTTACCTTGAATAACTAATCATTTTTTTTAAGCGCATATCCTCCATTTTACCTTGAATAACTAATCATTTTTTAATGAAAGCTTTTATACTTGTAGCACAAGAGTAAAGTACATCCAATTACCTTCAGTTTCATATACAACAACAAAGTTATTTATGCATATGAACATTTTAAAAAATTATTTCCAAACAACAACAATAAAAACGCACTGGGGTGGCCATTTTTGCTTGGGCCAAACCCACTTTTTTGCTTGGGACTGAAAGAGTTAACTCTTAAAGGACGATCGACCAGTTTTCTTGGTCGACGTTTCTAGCCTTAGATGACGGGAAGCCCCGAATCTTGGTCGACATGTTTGAACTAAGTTTTTGTTTTGTTTCATCACAGTTAGAAGTTTTCGATGACTGGGAAGCGGAAGTATAGCCATTTTTATTATTATTTCTAAAGCGGGAGAGTTATAGCGGAACTCTTTCTATTAAATTCAAAACGATTTCGAGTGCATCGTCGTGTTTTTTTTACGAAATTTGGGTTACCTATTTTCGATACATATTTTCGATGGCATCTAATTCATCTTCTCGAAAGCGACCTGCTCGTTTAAGTGCTCAGCAGGCCCTTAGTTTGCTAGAAAATTTCAGCGAAGATGAGGACGGCTATAGCAGTAGTGATTTTAGTGCTAATTCGATGAATAATTCGTCTTTCAGTGATGTCGATTCAGAGAATGAAGGTAGGCCTATTATGTTGGAAAGAGTGGGCGTGGTTCTATCACCTAACTTTGATTCTTCAACATCAGACCCAGTAGGACCTAATTTAGTGTTACAAGAAGGGGAAAGACGAAAACAGTAGTGTGTCAGAAATATAGAATGGCACGAAGCAAACTTGGGTGTAATAACAAGGAATAGCTTTAGATTTCAACCTAAAGACGGAAGAGCAGTGGGTGTGGCCGCAAATTTAGGCCTAAATGAATCATCTACCCCGATCCAGTGTTTTGAAAGCCTTGTATCATCAGCTGTAAGGGAGGAAATTTTAAAAAGCATAAACTGCTTTGCAGAAATTGAAGTACAGAAGCATACACCGTCACTGAAAAGATCAAGATATAATCGATGGAATCCAGTAAGCGATTATGAGCTGCTAAAATTTTTTGCTCTGCATCAAGCAATGGGTATCGACAAAAGGCCAAGCATAAAAGATTATTTCTCCTCACAAGAGCCTATGTTTCACACTCCATTTTATTTCCAAATGATGGAGAGAGACAGATTTTTGTCTATATTGCAAACTATGTTGCATATCTGTGAGCCTGTTGCAGAAGGGAAAAATAAAATAGAGCCCTTCGTTCAAATGTTATGCTATAAATTTGTTGCGGCATACACTCCGAACCAAGACGTAGCTATTGATGAGATGATTATAGGATGGAAAGGTCGGTGGAAATATAAGCAATATAACGCAAAAAAACCACACAAATACCACATTAAAAGTTTTGGGCTTGTGGACAGTGAAACAGGCTATGTGCTAAACTTGCTAACATATTTTGGATCAGACACCTCCTATGATCCTTCAGTCAGAAGGGACTCTGCTGGTGCCAATTCCGTAAACATTTTTGGAACACTTTTGTCTTGTCTGGGAACTGGCTATCACATTTATGCTGACAGGTGGTACACTACAAAACTTTTAGTAAATGAAATGCTTAAATGGAAACAATATTACACTGGGACACTTCAAGCGAACAGAGTCGGATTCCCACAGCAGCTGAAGTCTTTGAACCTAAAACATATGGAGACTAAGTATTATATCAATTCTGAGCAAAAGATGCTAGTTGCTGCTTGGAAGAACAAAAAAGCTAAAAAACCTGTCACAATTATTACCACAAATGGGTCTGCTGTGCCTGTCATGGTGAATGGAAAGGAGAAACCTCTTATCATTCATGAATATAACCATAACATGAATGGTTGCGACAAGGCAGATCAGATGATAGGGTATTACGGCTTCTTCAACAGAAAATTCTTGAAGTGGTGGAAGAAGATTTTCTTTTGGATATTAGAAATAGCCACCTGTAACGCTTACATTCTGTACAAATTGACAAGACCAGTTGGAGTTGGAAAATCGCAGCTTACGTTAAAGTTGTTCAAACAAACACTGATCAGAGAATTGTGTGCTTCGGCCGCATCTTCAATGCCTGAAATCAGCCGCATGCTAAATCCTCCAAGGCCAAGTAAATTATCAGATAACCCATTGGAAAGACTGGAGGGTGCAAAACATATAATGCAAAGAAGCACTAAGTTCAATAGGTGTAAAGTTTGCAGTACACCTGACGACAGGAAAAGGACAAACTATTATTGTGCCGGATGCACTGGCCACCCCCATCTGCACATAGATGAATGTTTCCTAAAATGGCACACTAAAGTTAAGTTGTAAATATAAGTTGGGGTGTAATGAGTGTTCTTTGTGAGAGCAGTTCAGCATATATATCACATTTTGTGATCTTTTTCAATTATTTGTAAATTTGTGACAATAGAGTGTATTTCATTTTCTGGATGACACATGGAAAGTAGTTAGAGTATAAACTTGATGTGTGGTTTATTTCCAAAATGGATATAGTTTACAGTGATTTCTATATTGGATGGTGGATTAGCTGTCTTCAATTGGTAAGTCTGATATGTTTGTTGTGTTTTTTGTTTAGTAAAATATTTTTCTGTCTCGTCTTTAACTACTTTATATTCATAAAAATTTTGTACATTTTAAAACTGAGAATTTTCACAATCTTCATTCATTTTCCTTTTTAAATATCTATAACATGACTATATTCAGTTAAAAACTTTGAAATAACTGACTCTTACATGGTAACACTATATGCAAAACCTGTGCCGCAGAAAATTTGTGACAAAAGAGTGTCTTTCCTTTTCTTGAAGCCAATTGAAAAGTAGTTAGAGTATAAACTTGAGCTATATGTATTTTATTTCCAAAATGAATGTAGTTTACAAATATTTGTATCTTGGATAGCATAAATGATGCATTAGCTATCTTGAGTGGGTAATTCTGATATGTTTTTATTTATTTATTTTTTTTTCTCAAATTTATTGTCCCAGTCTCCAACTATTTTATACTCATAAAAATTTTTTTTAAATTATAAACTGAACATATTCAGAATCCTCATCCATTTTCCTTTTTAAATATATATAACATGACTATATTTGTTAAAAACTTTGAAATAACTGACACTTATATGGTTACAGTATATGAAAAACCTGTGCCGCAGAAAATTTGTGACAAAAGAGTGTCTTTCCTTTTCTTGAAGCCAATTGAAAAGTAGTTAGAGTATAAACTTGAGCCATATGTATTTTATTTCCAAAATGAATGTAGTTTACAAATATTTGTATCTTGGATAACATAAATGATGCATTAGCTATCTTGAGTGGGTAATTCTGATATGTTTTTATTTATTTATTTTTTTTTTGTCAAATTTATTTTCCCAGTCTCCAACTATTTTATACTCATAAAAAATTTTTTAAAATTATAAACTGAACATATTCAGAATTCTCATCCATTTTCCTTTTTAAATATATATAACATGACTATATTTGTTAAAAACTTTGAAATAACTGACACTTATATGGTTACAGTATATGAAAAACCTGTGCCGCAGAAAATTTGTGACAAAAGAGTGTCTTTTCTTTTCTTGAAGCCAATTGAAAAGTAGTTAGAGTATAAACTTGAGCCATATGTATTTTATTTCCAAAATGAATGTAGTTTACAAATATTTGTATCTTGGATAACATAAATGATGCATTAGCTATCTTGAGTGGGTAATTCTGATATGTTTTTATTTATTTATTTTTTTTGTCAAATTTATTTTCCCAGTCTCCAACTATTTTATACTCATAAAAATTTTTTTTTAATTATAAACTGAACATATTCAGAATTCTCATCCATTTTCATTTTTAAATATATATAACATGACTATATTTGTTAAAAACTTTGAAATAACTGACACTTATATGATTACAGTATATGAAAAACCTGTGCCGCAGAAAATTTGTGACAAAAGAGTGTCTTTCCTTTTCTTGAAGCCAATTGAAAAGTAGTTAGAGTATAAACTTGAGCCATATGTATTTTATTTCCAAAATGAATGTAGTTTACAAATATTTGTATCTTAGATAACATAAATGATGCATTAACTATCTTGAGTGGGTAATTCTGATATGTTTTTATTTATTTATTTTTTTTGTCAAATTTATTTTCCCAGTCTCCAACTATTTTATACTCATAAAAAATTTTTTAAAATTATAAACTGAACATATTCAGAATTCTCATCCATTTTCCTTTTTAAATATATATAACATGACTATATTTGTTGAAAACTTTGAAATAACTGACACTTATATGGTTACAGTATATGAAAAACCTGTGCCGCAGAAAATTTGTGACAAAAGAGTGTCTTTCCTTTTCTTGAAGCCAATTGAAAAGTAGTTAGAGTATAAACTTGAGCTATATGTATTTTATTTCCAAAATGAGTGTAGTTTACAAATATTTGTATCTTGGATAACATAAATGATGCATTAGCTATCTTGAGTAGGTAATTCTGATATGTTTTTATTTATTTATTTTTTTTTTTCAAATTTATTTTCCCAGTCTCCAACTATTTTATACTCATAAAATTTTTTTTTAAATTATAAACTGAACATATTCAGAATCCTCATCCATTTTCCTTTTTAAATATATATAACATGACTATATTTGTTAAAAACTTTGAAATAACTGACACTTATATGGTATCAGTATATGAAAAACCTGTGCCGCAGAAAATTTGTGACAAAAGAGTGTCTTTTCTTTTCTTGAAGCCAATTGAAAAGTAGTTAGAGTATAAACTTGAGCCATATGTATTTTATTTCCAAAATGAATGTAGTTTACAAATATTTGTATCTTGGATAACATAAGTGATGCATTAGCTATCTTGAGTGGGTAATTCTGATATGTTTTTTTTTTTTTTTTTTTTTTTTTTTTGTCAAATTTATTTTCCCAGTCTCCAACTATTTTATACTCATAAAAAAATTTTTAAAATTATAAACTGAACATATTCAGAATCCTCATCCATTTTCCTTTTCAAATATATATAACATGACTATATTTGTTAAAAACTTTGAAATAACTGACACTTACATGGTAACACTATATGAAAAATCTGAGTCGCAAAAAATTCCTTGCGTAAAACATGGGAAAACCCCTACGTCCTGAAAGAGTTAAAATTGAGCTGTGATTATAATGGACACAAAAAACAACCAATATTTAGTATTTTGTAGATATAAAATGAAATAGTTTTAAAATTGATTTAGCAAAACATATTGAAGAAGTTGTAATATCAGATGTAAACACTGAAATGTAAAGACATTAAACTATGGAATTGCAATTTTAAAATGTGTCACCTGGAAGTGGTGGGATGGCTTGCATCCCTTATTGATATCATGAGTTATGTCTGTGTGAGCCTCATGCTTTAGGCAGGTTCACCTTAGCAAAGGAGATCATGATGAAGAACTTAGACTAACTTGGCACAACTGGCACAAAATCCAGGTTTGAGGGTTGGGTTAGGGTAAAAAACCCTATCCTGGAAGAAACAAAAGGGACACAGAAACTACAACCAGAAGATTGCCAGTTGCAGCCCTTTGTGCCCCATGGAATGGAAAGGAGTGAAGTTAGATTTTAAAAAAACTAAAATTGTTAATGTTGAACAGAATCGACATCATTGAACTTTGGGCAAACCCATAGGTGCTCAGATTCCCTCAGTATATGTCGAAGAGTGTGAATGAAAACTGTTCTGGTAGCTCGCTGGTTGTATACACGATGGATGCATCCTCTCATATGTCCTTCTCTGCTAGCATTACGTTTGAGGCCTAATTCCAACAGTCTTAACCTTGGTGATTCATCTATTATAGTGTCTAACAGCTGATCATTAATTGTTCTCAGTATCTCTCCCTTATCCATATCCAGTGTCCCTACTATAATTGTCTAGAAAATACCCCTTATCAATGTCAATAAGATGTTTTGAATGTGCGGTAAGATTTAAAAAGAAGAGTAGTTTACTGTTAGATAAAGTACATCACACTGAACAAGCGGGAGACTTGAACAATACAAAAATAAATAAATTGGGAAATCTTTGGAGGCCACATAGAGGACGCTCCTTATAAGAATGAAAAGAATATATTAAGCAGTAGTTTAATTATGACAACTGGGAAGATTACTTGGCCAGTGTGAAAAAAGTATCCTGGGATGATGAGAGTGACATCTAATCCAATATCACCATATAAGAGAGAAATGGAAATACGCGTACATAATCACCAGTAGTGTGGCATAAGATGATAATGACGAAGATGAAAATGATTATACTACTATCAGCTGTAATACAAATACTATAACTAAAAAATTGTAACTACATGTCTGCATATGAATGGGTGTATTCAGCATGTGTTATTTTAGATAATTTTAAAGCCATATCAAGAGATGATATTTTTATTATCTTGACTGCGGGATAGAAAGGTATTCAATGCTGCATTCTTACCCAAAATAATCTCAGAAATGCAGTATTTTTTACAGAAAGCGACCTTCATTTTAACATCTTATCTTTTTTTTTTCTAAGCTTACTAATCATTTATAATAGTATATGTCAATAAATAAGGAGACAGCTGAACTGGTTAGGAAATAAATTTATAAATTAAAAAATAAAATGGTATGGTTTCAGTTTTGCAAATTAACGTTTTCACTTCCATTGGTGTTTGTGGACGATACTGCGATCAATGCTGTGTTATTCCACAGATCTTGCTACTTTGATCATTACTTGTTTCACCAGTTTTGTTATTTTATTATTTCCTTTTGCGTTTTGTTGATTGTTTAATTTCTTCTTTTGATATTTCTTTCTTTCTGGTTTTGCATTTTTCTTGCGGTATTATTACACTTTTTTCGCTCATCACCTGTGTTGTTTACTTTTTCATCTGCTTGTATCGCTCTTTTTGTCTGTGTTTCTCATCCTCTTACGTGTTTGTAATATTTTTTCGACCTGTATATAATTCTTGTCCTTGTCACCTATTTATAGCTGTGGTTGACGATGGGTGAAACCCGAAACGTTCCGTGTTTCCTGTTCACCGTTAATTTGTAAAACTGATTCCATACCATTTTATTTTTTAATTCATATATTAATTGTTTATGACCAAAAATACTTCATAAATTGTAGAAAATGGTAGTCTGCTCATTTAGCAAAAAATTAGTAGAGCTCACAGTACAGGTAGCCCACGATTTATGCTTGCGATGCGTTCCTAACTGAACTGGAGCAAGTGGAATTTGCGTAAATTGAAACCATTTTATAATGTAAGTCAATGGGAAGTCAATGACTTATGTTCCAGGCACCCAAAAATTGATGAGCACTATAATGTTATTATAATTAAAGTTATGAAACAAAGCACATAAACAATAGTTTGCACACTTACAACCAATAGTAGCATCAGCAGCGGCTTTAGTTCTCAGCTGAGATCCCCGGTTGAGGATTGTCACATTTTTATTAGAAAGCATGCAGTGTTGCCTGTCGTGATTTCCTCTGTCTTTCATTTAGAATCTCATAATAAGGACTGATGGATGTCATAAGGCTCCTCTTGGCTATAGCACCCCACTCTCACTTGTAGTCAGTCTTGTAGAGTTTGTTAGAGAGTTTCTTAATGTCTGAAAGGATACGATGCAGATCGCTTGTCTTCATTTCTCTTGTAGAAAGCACTTCATCCTCTCTTTCCTCTTCCTCTTTCTGTTGGCTTAGTTGGAAATTTCGTCCAAGCCCACCTCTTGTGCCAGTCTTCTAATGTCTTGAATTTAATAAATGATAATAATAATAATAAATTCTTTAAGCACCAAACACGGCGCATAAGGCAGAAACCAGTGCTCTCCAGGTTGTTCGTTGTGACGCCACTCTTCTTAACTCTTGCACATTATTTAGGCCCAACGTTCTTCCTTCTCTTATTATTGTTCTTCTAAGTGTTTCTTTTGGTCTTCCTTTTTTTACTCTTACCCTCAGGAACCCAAGTGAGCGCCTGTAGTGGTATTCTGTTGTTTTGCATTCGTAGGACATGACTGATATATAACCATCGTCTTTTCCTTATATAGTTGGAGACATATTTCTGCTTAGAGTCTTCTCTTATTTGTCGATTAGTCTTGAATTCTTTCCAACTGAAGTTCATGAGTTTTCTAAGACATTTGTTCTCGAATGTATTCAGCTTGTTCTGCAATGATTTTGTTATTTTCCAACTTTCACAGCCGTATGTTAACACTGAGATAACATTCGAATTAAACAGATGAAGCTTGGTATGTATATTCAGTGATCGTAATTTCCAAATGTTAGATAATCTATTGAAGGCGCTAGCTGCCAAAGCAATTCTAGTATGAATTTCTCTTGTAGTGTCACCATCCTGAGTCATTTTACTGCCTAAATAATTGAACCTTTCAACTTTCTGTAGTTTTTCCCCGTTCAAGATGATATCAAAGGTCTCGTTAGAAAAGTTCATAACTTTAGTTTTAGAGGCATTTATTTGGAGACCTATTTTAACCGAGAGATGACACAGATTATTTACTGCTTTTTGGGCCTGTCTGGGTGTTGGACTTAAGAATGCTAAATCATCTGCAAAATCAAGGTCTTCCAGGGACTTTCCATCTGTCCATTTTATACCTAATTGTTCGTTGTGGGTATAGTTTTTCATAACCCAATCAATAGCTATTCCAAAAAGTAGTGGTGACATAATAAAGCCTTGTTTCACCCCTGTTTCTACTGTAAACCATTCTGTATTCCCTTTATTTGTTCTAACACAACATCTTGCATTGTCATATAGCGCTTTGATTATATTCACATATTTTGTTGGAAAACCATAGATTGTAAGTAACTTCCACAATGATGGGCGGTGTAGACTATCAAAGGCTTTTTGAAAATCGACGAAGGTGATAATAAGTGGTGATTGCATTTCAACTGATTCTTCTATAATTGTTAATAATAATGTTAATAATATTTCCTGTTAATTTAATAAGAAATATAAAAATATTTATGTTTTAATTTCTTCCAAATTTTGTTTGTTTGTTACCTTTGGGTTTCAAAATCGATGTTATTTTGAATCGGTGCAAACTGGACTGGCGCAAATTGAGGACTACCTGTACTGTGCTATTGTTGTTGTTGTAATAGATCCAGTGTTAGGGCTGTTGCCCTGTGGCTCAATGTCATTCGTCAGATGATGTTAATGCATGGACATTTCATGATTACTGCATCATTTATTTTTGTTGTTGTTACTGCCATTGAATTTAAATGCTCTTCTTAGGCATTATTCTTTTATTTCCTTTAATTAGCTGTTATTTTTTGGTGTTCCATGTCTGACCTGTTAAATCTGATATAATGTAAAATATAACTTGCAAATTGAAAAAGCTGTGTTTTATATGATAACGAATCAGATGGTCTTTATGTGAACCTGAAGGAAGTCTCAAATCCAAGGCTTGCAAGTTCAAGGGCTCAGAACACATCTGCAAAAACACCAAAGACGGTTACAAGTAAAGAATCAACTTTTAATTCCAACGATGGTCTGTCACTTAAAGAAATACCAGTATCCATAGCAGAGAATAACAAGTTGATGATGACAAGCCAAACTTATTCACAAGGTAGAGCATGAGTGTTAATAATATTGATTTATGTTGTTTATTAGTAACTTTTTTATTTGACAGTGGACAGCTAGTTGAGATAATTGATAATTAAAGTATTTATGGATTAAAGATGAACGGATTTAATGAATTGATTGGTGAGTAGGTGGGTAAAGAATGTGTATTCATGAGGTTGTATGACAAGTCAGTTAATTATGTTGTATTTTATTTGGTGAAGACAGTTAATAAGTCCTAATCTTTTGAGGATTTAATTCCTGTCTTTTAAAACACCTATTCAGGTTTGCCTACTGGATTTGAAAAAATGATGGCTGTACACACCTATTCCACGCTCACCACTTATACAAGAACAAACACTGATATTTCTTCATCCACTCAAACGGTCACACAGTTTCAGCAGATAAGTGACCAAAGAACAGCTCTAGTCTTTGGTTGCCCTAAAATAAAGCAACGGTGAGATTTGTTTTATTGTTTTCCATTCCTGTATTTGTAATCTTTAATATTGAGCATGCATTTTTTTAGAACCCATTTTATATCATGTTAATTAACAGCGAGACATGGACAACCTATGCTAAGCGAGAAAGAAGGCTCAATACCTTCCATCTATGGTGTCTACGCCACATCCTCGGCATTTCGTGGAAAGATAAAGTGATAAATGTCGAGGTGTTGTCACGTGCTGGGCTTGAAAGCATTTATACACTCCTTAGACAGTGCAAACTATGCTGGTTTGGCCATGTCCACCGCATGGAAGATGGTCACATCCCGAAAGATATCTTCTACGGACAACTGGCAGATGGCAAAAGAACAGTTGGGTGACTGCAGCTGAGATTCAAGGATGTGTGCAAGAGAGACATGAGGGCACTGGACATAAATCCAGCAACCTGGGAGGATGAAGCTGCCAATTGCACCAACTGACGATGCTATCTGCAGCGCCACCTTAGTTTGGGTGAAAAGAAGCTCACACAACAAGCAGAAGAGAGGAGAAAACATCAAAAGGAACACCAGGAAAATAAGCAGCCAAGGGCTGTCACCCAGGGGCGCATTCCCATAGTCAGTTATGACTGAAGAGGCTATTATTATTATTGTTATTATTATTATTATTATAAAACAGCTTATACAGATTTAGTGCCAAGCAGTTGCCAGGACAAGTCAGCAAGAGACTGCATAAGTGCGCAGATAACTGCATCACACTAGACAACAGCAAAGAAAGAGAAGTAATTAGCACTATGGAGATCAAACACAGTTTGTCAAAGTGACAGTACTGCCTCTCCCTAAATAAGAGACATGCTAGGTGTTGTGGCCATCTGAACGATAGGTTTAGTGGATAGTGCTCTTCACTTATTAGCTAAAACCAAGCTGTTGTCATCTTCTGTGCAAATTGAAAATAAATTTTAGGAAAGAAATAAACTTTGAAGCAGTTACATGACATAATGTATTTTAAAATCAACAGCCAGATAATTGATGAATTGCGCAACATCATCTATTTAGGAAGTAACACCGACAAAAAAGGAAATAATGGAATATAAAAAAACTGAAATTATGTATAAACAGTATGAAATTAATTACTCACATACCCCCAGAACCACTACTTTTCTTTCTTTTTCTTCCCCAAAAAAAGAAATACAAAAAAAGTGAGAGGTTGTTTTAGTAAAGACACTCACTCATGCAGTTAAAAATGTCATTTACCCTATATATGCAATACAGAATAAATTATGACCTAGGAATAATGCCAATATGCAGATGGCGACAGTCAAATATACTTTCTAAAGTAATAGATACTATGTACCCTAATTATAATCCATCAAGGGTTGAACAGAATATTTTTCTTCATCGATTTAAAAAAAACAACTTAAAAGCAACAACAACTTGAGGCTGTTCAGTAAGATGAAGATAGGAACAACTGATGATTGTAACTGTGGCACTGGTAAAACATCTTCTCAACAACTGCTTTTCAAGAGTACTGAACATATGAAGAACAAAGAAAGTGCATATGACCATCAACATTATCAGTAGCAAGGGTAACTCTTCTTGTGGAGATAACAACATGAGGCTAGTCACTGCTTTCTTCAAATGTTCAAGCTGACATCTGAGAGTGTGCTTAGAAGAACAAAGCCCCACTACTGTCTGCACTGTTGATTGTCTGTAATTGGAAGAGTAGGTGTACAAAGGTAACAACCAAAGGCTTTATAAGATGACTCTGATACTGGTTTAGCTTATTGATAATGTTTTTTGCTGCTTCTTTTTCTGTGATGACAATTGATTTTAACTGAATTTCTTGTTCATTTATTTTAGTTCTCTGTGTTACCATTCTCTGGTTTGTTTTTGTGTTAATATTTATCTAATAATATTGTTTTACTAATTTCTTTGGTTGAAATTTTTAAAATCTATTTTATAATGATCACTGTGATAGTTGTGGTAAGAATGAACAGAATTTAAACTACAGTAGCATTAATTTCAGGTTGAAAATCCATGGTAAGGAATGGGTACCCAAGTCTGAGCTTGCACAAGCACAGAAGGAGTTGATTCTTGTAGCAGAATATCTGGGCACCAACACAGTCATGGGGGAACAAGCAACAAAACAGGAACTGATGAATAGACTTCAAACAGCAGAGATTGTACACATTGGTCAGCCATGTTTTATGATTTTGTACACCAAATTCTTACTGATCTTGTTTGTTTCAGTGTTTTTTCCTTTTTAAGTTGAGTTAAATATAATTAGGTTGATGTGGAAAAAATCAATGTAATTTTGTTAAATTAGGCTTAGATTAAAGTTTTTTACATTAAAAATATTATTTTTTATCTGTGCGCTTTTGTGATGACAAACACTGGTATGTCGTTCTAGCACCTCTGAAATGTTAAGGTTTTCACATTATTTATGTTATAATTTTTTATTATTGATGAAATCTCTGCATAGATTAGCACTACAGACTCTTCAGTGATTTCTTCAGTGTGATATTGTTTTGATTTGTTATTTCGGTTCTAATTTTTATTCTGTGTTGCATTTCTTGAGTTGATATTTTTTTTTCTTGTTCTGTATTTTTACATTTTTTTTCATATTTCTGTATTACACATCATATCGTTTATTGATTCATTCATCATATCGTTTATTGATTCATTCATCATATCGTTTATTGATTCATTCATCATATTGTTTATTGATTCATTCATCATATCGTTTATTGATTCACTCATCATATCATTTATTGATTCACTCATCATATCATTTATTGATTCACTCATCATATCGTTTATTGATTCACACATCATATCATTTATTGATTCATTCATCGTATCGTTTATTGATTCATTCATCGTATCGTTTATGGATTCACACATCATATAATTTATTGATTCACTCATCATATCGTTTATTGATTCACTCATCATATCATTTATTGATTCACACATCATATAGTTTATTGATTCATTCATCATTTTTTTCTGTGTGATTTCAGTGTTCATTGCCATTTTCTTTTGACCTGTCTATATTCTTTTGTTGCCTGTTTGTAACTGTGGCTGACGAAGGGTGAATCCCAAAATGTTCTGTGTTTCCTGTTTACGTTAATTTGTAAAACTGATTCTATACCATTTTATTTTTATTTTTTATTTATTTTTTTTTAAACGTACGCCCGCTATTACGCAAGGCGAAATCTCAGGTTAGTATATCTAACCTGAGACTGATTTTATGTGAGTATTCTATTTTTCCTGTATTCTGACGGGTGTCCTCTCGCCATTCAGGCACATACTCGCCGTCTTCTGAGAGATTTTATTTTTTAATTTATATTTTGTTTTCCTTACCAGTTTTACAGCAGCCCCATTATTTATTTACTTAATTTTTGACAGAATGGTCTAAAAATGCACTTAGCTGTAATTTTGATATGATGTTGCAGTTTTCATCCTAGCATAGTCTAGTAAAAAGATGTAGTTGTAAGAAATTAGAATACTGATGCAGGAAGCCACTAGTGCAAATTAAAGTGTCAGCCATCATTCAGATCATGTATTTGCTATGTGTATTTATGTAAATGGCTGTTTTTAAAGACCTTATTATGGTATATGTGACACATGGTTTATTTTTTTGTGTTTATTGTATAAAAATGTATTGTCACATTGCATTTCTATGAAGGTGGCTATTTGTTGAGTTGTGACTAATCAAGAGGACAGCATTGTTGAGATGTCACTAAAAAAATGTCAGCACAATGGGGGTTGTACAGATGTAGCTGTATTTACATCATGAGATATTATTTCAAATGCTTTGAAGTTGGGATTTTCTTACTTACTTACTTAGTCGTTCCCCTTCTACCATGAGGTGTAGAGCTTTGGAAGAGAGAGTGTCAGACTATCCTATCGGCTGTCTTCCTCCTGGCCGGGTTCTATTCTAGTCCTCTGTCCTTCAAAGATTATCTAATGTTGTCCTCCCAGCGGACTCTGGGTCATCCTGGGGGTCTGGATCCCTGGCTCTTTGTTTCCCATGCTTGTTGTGGTAGTCGATCTTCTCCCATTCTGCAGACATGGCCAAACCATCTTAGTTGGGACTGTTCTACTTGGGTCTGCAGGGGGTGGAATTTTAGGCCTTGGCGTATCGTCTAGTTGCGGACCATGTCTCTTGTTACTTCTAGGCGTCGGGGGCTCTTCTCTAGGATTCTAGAGTAGATTTTACCAGGGACGCTGAGAAGGGATATGCCTCTATGGTTTCCACATTGTTGATTGTCACCCTTTTTGAAAATCGGTGTTATGGCAATCTCCCAATCCTTTGGTATGGCCTTGTTGCACCATGCTGCCTGCAGGACCCTTAAGAGTAGTAGGTTGCCTGATGCTCCCATGTACTTAACCATTTCTGGTGTTATACCATCATGCCCTGCTGCTTTGCCCATCTTGATTTTCTCCAGTGCTGCCTTCAGTTCTTCCATCTTTATGTCATCTTCACCACCATTAGTTTTCTCTTCTGTGCTAGTGGTTATCATTTCTGATGCTTGACCTTGCTCACCACCAAGGAATCTGAGAAATATTCTTTCCACCTCTCCATTACTTCTTTCAGGGCAGAAAGCAATTTGCCTTGCTTGTCCTTTATAAATTTGAGAGGGCATTGTTTTTCCTTCCTCGTATTCTTTAGGGTCTTATAGAACAATTTCCGGTTTTCTTGCGCATCTTTTTCTAGCTTTTCTCCAAATTCTTCCCAGGACTTCTGTTTTGCTGCTAGCACCTTGTTCTTTGCTTCTGTTCTGAGTGTCACATATTCTCTATATTTCTCTATTTATCCTGCTGTGTTTTTAGCTCCTAAGTATTGTTTCCATGTCATTTTCTTCTCTCTTATTTTCTCTTTGACTTCCTCTGTCCACCAAGGTGTCCTCTTTCTCTTGTTCCCAAGTCGGACTTCACCACATGCTTCTGCAGCAGCTGTCTTTATGATGTCCTTGAATTTAAGCCAGAGGGTTTCCAAGTCATCAGGTTGTTCTTCTGTGTTTCTCACCGCTGTAGCAATAAGCCCCTGATATCTGGTCTTAATTTCTGACTCTCTCAGCTTGTAGGTCTTAATGCTCATTCCTCCCGTTCGTTTACTTAGTTTCTTGCGTGATGTTGGGCAGTTCCTAGGCTGTGCAACTCTTTCAGTTGTTCTTTTGATTGTAAGCAGGGGGATTTTCTTCATAAGAGTTTTTTCATAATCTAGAACAGCACGCTTAACATTTATTAAAATAATTTTTTTTAGCGTAGCACAACAAAATAAGCAGATGCTCTTGCTTCAAAATTAAAGTTGTTGGTTTAGTTAGGATGTATCAACTACAAAGAAACACCTCATGGACTATCACCAGAAAATTCAATAGAACAGAGTAGAGTACATAGAACATGGACTTTGAGGCTTAGGTTTTACAATTTTTTTCTTAGAAGCATTAGAAAAATTTCTTTCAATATAAATGTTTTGGAGTTTCTCTTAGCAATTGTTCTTTAATTTGTTTAAGACTGACATTGTATGTTTCTGCAACACACGATCTCCTCTATTTCATACCATGAATCAGTTCTCTTTGTAAGATATCATTCTGTTGAGAGATATTTGCACATTTCTACACTGACGTGCTTTTTATCACTGCCACTTGTAAAATGCTGTGCTTGGTTTTTTGCTCATATGTTGGGCAGAAACCTGGACATTAAATTTTCATTAAAATGGTCTTCCATAATAATACTGCATGTCTTACCCAGCTTTCCACGCTTTAGTGCTTTTATTTCATCCCTTAAACTAGTGACATACGTTTTTTCTTGGTGCTAATTGCATGCAGAGATCATACTGGAAATGTTTGACATGTTTCCTGAGAATTATGTTTGACAAAAATAATGTCTGAATTTGGAGCCCAAACAAATCTGAGAATATTTTCAATTAAAGCAGAAATATGTGAAATAAAGTTTTATGGGATTGCAGGTTGCACAAGCAGGAAAAATAAAGCAGTAACTGGGGTATCAATTGTTATCATAATGTCTAGGAAATTGGGTGCGAAAATAAGCTCAGAATTCACTGCACAGATACTTGTGACAATATTCATGGAAAAATTCGAAATGGCACCCCAAAATATTTAGCAGAAAAATTGGTTGTGCTACTCATGAATAATAATGGTTATATAGTAATTTAGTGCTAATTTCAGGTTTATTCATTCTGGAATATTTCCAGTTTTTCTATCATTCTAGAATTTGAGACAGGTCACACAATGTGTGAGAAATACCATAAATCTGTTTTCAGTGTTTTAATGGTACTTTTTTTTTTAAACTGTTTAAATTTCAGCTACTTGGGCATGCTTGCATGAAGGTTTGCTGCTAGTCACACCTGATCCTGTGACAAACCATGCAGATGACACTTCTCATCTGGTTACAGCCTTAGACATTTTGAATCTCAAACTGAGAGCCAAACTTGTAGTTCTGTCTTCTTGTGGTCACTCACCAGCCCGAGCTGACCAGGGATCTACCATGAAGCTTGCAAGTTCCTTCTTGTCTGCAGGTAAGGTGTGATGCTTCTCACAGACGCAGTAAAGAAATTAATTCAAAAATGATTGACCATTTCTGCACCTTGATTGTGTTCATCAGATTGAGAACAAGAATATTTAGTATAATAAAGGGAAGAAATTTCTGGTTTCTTTGAAGCATGATTTATATTTTTACCTGCACCAGCTGTAATTTGCCTCTTGCTGCACAGTTACTAGGTCCCAGGTTCAAAACCTGGTAGTTTCATATTTCAGCCTACCCAGCTGTAAATGGGTACCTGACTGCTCTTGAGTTAGGGAATGCAAAGGCAGTGAGGAAGGGAACTGGTTACCCCATCTCATAAAGCTGAACCTAGTATAGTGAAGTCTTGCCTCACTCCCCTACAGCATTATCTGCTATGAGACTACCCATACCTTTTAGTTCTATGATCGTAATTTCCAAATGTTAGATAATCTATTGAAGGCGCTAGCTGCCAAAGCAATTCTAGTATGGATTTCTCTTGTTGTGTCACCATCCTGAGTCATTTTACTGCCTAAATAATTGAAACTTTCAACTTTCTGTAGTTTTTCCCCGTTCAAGATGATATCAAAGGTCTCGTTAGAAAAGTTCATAGCTTTAGTTTTAGAGGCATTTATTTGGAGACCAATTTTAACCGAGAGATGACACAAATTATTTATTGCTTCTTGGGATTGTCTTGGTGTTGAACTTAAGAATGCTACATCATCTGCGAAATCCAGGTCCCCCAGGAATTTTCCATTTGTCCATTTTATACCCAATTGTTCATTGTGGGTATAGTTTCTCATAACCCAATCAATAGCTATTCCAAAAAGTAGTGGTGACATAATACAGCCTTGTTTCACCCCTGTTTCTACTGTAAACCATTCTGTATTCCCTTTATTTGTTCTAACACAACATCTTGCATTGTCATATAGCGCTTTGATTATATTCACATATTTTGTTGGAAAACCATAGATTGTAAGTATCTTCCACAATGATGGGCGGTGTAGACTATCAAAGGCTTTTTGAAAATCGACGAAGGTGATAATAAGTGGCGATTGCCTTTCCACTGATTCTTCTATAATTGTTCTTAGTGTGAATATTTGATCAATACATGATCGTTTCGGCCTGAAACCCGCTTGTTCTTCTCTGATCTTTTCGTCAGCATGCAATTTAAGTCTTTCTAACATCATGCAACATAATAATTTTCCAGGTACTGATAATAGAGATATACCACGCCAGTTATTACAGTCTGATAGATCACCTTTCTTCGGTAACTTTACAATAATACTGTCTTTCCATTGTTGTGGTGGTTGTTCTTCTCTCCATACTTCATTTATAATATCTAAAATTCTCAAGAGGTTGTTGTCATTAACTGCTTTAATCATTTCCCCTGAAATTTCGTCAACTCCAGCAGCTTTAAAATTTTTTAATCTTTTAACGGCTTGTTTGATCTCGTCCAGCGTGAATTCATCGCAAGTTATTGGCAAAGTGGTTGTGGATGTTTCATTATTAAAATCAGGTGTTACTGTTGGTGGTGGTCTGTTTAGCACCTCCATGAAGTGCTCAGCCCATCTCTTCATTTGTTCTTTTTCTGTTGGTATTGAATTCCCTAATTTACCTTTAACAGGTGTTTCCATAGCAGTAGGCTGGTGACATAGTTGTTTTGTAATTTGATAAAGGCACCTACTATTACCAGTTCTTGCAGCATTTTCAGCTTCTACGGCCAGTTCATTGATGAAATGTCTTTTATCTCTTCGAGTTTTTGTCTTCACTTCTTTATTTAACAAGTTATAAGTTAGTTTGCAAGATTCAACTGCATTATGTGTACTTGCCGCTAGTAGTTTAAGTTTTGCTGTTTTCCTTTCTTGTATTTTATCCCAAGTATCTTCTCTCATCCATTTTTTCTTTTTATGTACTAGGTATCCGGTGGTCGCTACAGCTGCTTCTGTCATTGCTGTTCTCAGTTGTTCCCATTTAGTATCGATTGTCTTGGTGGTGATATCGTTGTCAATTTTGCCTAAAGCATCGAAATAGTTGTTCATTTTGACATTATATTCCTTCTTTATATCATTTGATTGCAGTCTGTGTACATCTATTCTTCTATTTTTATTCGGTTGGTATAACTTCTTCAGTTTAATTCTCATTTTAGCTATGCAGAGGTTATGATCGCTTCCGATCTCTGCACCTCTGTATGCTCTGACGTCTTGAACTGATGAGCGAAATTTAGCGCTTATGCAGAAGTGATCTATCTGGTTCTTAGTTCTGCCATCAGGTGAATTCCATGTTATCTTGTGGATATTCTTATGTGGAAAGATGGTGTCTGCCACAACGAGGTTTGATATTTCACAAAGTTCTAGAAGTCTTTCGCCATTTTGATTCATACAGCCTATGCCATGAGTACCGAGATATCTTTGTACTCCATCGTTGTTGTCACCTACTTTGGCGTTAAAATCACCCATGACTGCTATTATGTCATGCTTGGGTATTGTGTTGATGGTACTTAGAAGTGCTTCATAGAAGTCATCTTTTGTGGTATCAAGAGCGTCGTTAGTTGGTGCATAACATTGTACAATTGAGAGCTTGAAAAATCGTGTCTGAAATCTAGCTAATATTAGCCTCTCATTGATAGGTACCCAGCTGATAAGCGATGCTGCTGCTTTCTGTGTCATTAGGATGGCTACTCCCTCTGTGTGACGATTATCATTACTACCAGAGTATATAATTTGCTTTTTTTCTTCTGAATTATATTTTATGCCCTTCCCCGTCCATCTACACTCGCTGACACCCAATAAGTCCAACTTATAATTATCCATTTCTTTAATTACTTCTTCCAATTTTCCGTCTTGATACATAGTTCTTACATTCCAGTATCCAATTTTAGAAATCTCCTTAGCCCCCAAGATATTAGAGTGAGTCATGTTTACTGTCGAGCCTTAAATTAGACCAGCATTAAATAAATAAATGTTGTGATTGTTGGTCTCATTAACAAAAGTTTGACTATTAACATTTCATTTTTATGCTGGTACAGCACGGGCATGTACTTAAAGTTAGAGGAGCATCAGATGGTTATGGTTTTGAATGATCAAAATAATGACACAAGGAAAAGATCTTATCTGTAGTCATAGTATATACAGTGTGTGATTATTATTCATCATTTTTACCATTGTCAGGTCCAGGGATTAAAAGACTCTGACCCAGTCCTAGATCTCTCACTCTCTGTTTCTTGCTTTATATACTTTGAAAATATTTTTTTATTACGTTCTGATGTTTTTTCAGAGGTTCGTCTGCATGTGTCCTTAGGCCTTTGTGTTCTGTTTGCTTCCTTGGAGTCACTTCATCCTGTTTTAAATTATCATTAATTATTATAGTTGTTATGATGCCTTCTTAAGCATGGAAGGTGGCAAATACTCAACAGATATACACATGTGTTATATATGGATAGTCAGTATTCTAATTTGGGTTGATCTGAATTTCCTTTACCAATTAAATCTTCTGAATACCTCAAATTTTTTTTTTTGGCTACAGATACTGTCCTTCTCCATTTCTGTCATGTTCATGCCAATTTCATTCTTATTAGTTTAAATTTCTAATTATCCTACATTAATTTTTATGTTGTCCAGCCATTTTCTTCTTGAGTAGCTTTTAGATTTGTACTTACTTACTTACTTAGTCATCCCTCTTCTACCATGAGGTGTAGAGGTTTGGAGGAAGGAGTGCCATACTGTCCTATTGGCTGTCTTCCCTCTGGCCTGGTTCCAGTCTCAGTCCTTCAGAGATTACCTAATGCTGTCCTCCCAGCGGACTCTTGGTTGTCCTGGAGGTCTAGATCTCTAGCTCTTAGTTTCCCATACTTGTCATGGGAGCCGATCTTCTTCCATCCTACAGACACGGCCAGACCATCATAAATATTAGACAAACATAAAGGTATGTTTTCAGGCACTCGTAAGAAATAAAGAAGTAGAAAACTAGACAACAGAAAAACAAGAAACGTGAGCTTGCATCGCTAGGCGGGGTTGTCGCACGGAAGGTCCTGGGTTCAAGTCCTGGGTAAGCCACTCATGTCTGTTGTTTTTCTGTTGTCTAGTTTTCTACTTCTTTATTTCTTTCGAGTGCCTGAAAACATACCTTTATGTTTGTCTAATATTTATTTACTGTTTACAGGCCTCTGGTTTCCCTTCCTTATGTGTTATAAATGTTTATACCAGACCATCATAGTTGGGGCTTTTAGATTTGTACCTGTGCTATTTTTTATCTTTGTGCATTCATGTCTTTAAAAAAAATGTTTCTGTTTGTACTTGACCACAAATGTGACTGACTAAAATGGAAATAACAAGAACATATTCAAACAAATAAATTGTAATAAGTTTTTGTAATAAATTTCAGGAGGTGTTTGCGTGCTAGTGTGTATGTGGCCTATTCCAGATGACACTCTGCGTAAATTCCTGTTTAACTTTTATTTAACTCTTCAAAATGGAGATTTAGTATCTGATGCATTATCTAACGGTATCAAGTCCATTCAGAATGATGACAGGTGAGAAGCGTATTAAAAAAAAGGAAATTTCTTGGGTGCATTTGTTTCTGTCACTATATAGAATAAAGGACGAAATTATAACCCATATGGAGCTGAAATGGGTTTTCCATGCAAAGGATTAACACTAGATTTCTTTTGCATGGGCCAAAAATGAATAAAACCCATTAAGATAACAACTGGGGGACAGCAGAGATGCCTCGTGTCACCATATCTCTTCTTGCTGGCTAAATATTAGATTATGAAAGCAGGAGAAACCAATAGAAATGGAAGTCAATGGACTTTGGCAGAACAGCTTGACAATCTAGATTTTGCCAACAATGTGGCTGTACTACAACAGTAACCAGATGCAAAACAAAATGAGAATATTTGATGAGAGGTCAGAGCCATTGGGTCTAAAAATACGCAGTGAAAAGATGTTGGTTATGACAATAAATATGACAAATGACAGCCAGATTGTAGCCTACAATCATAAACATGCCTACAAGAAATTTGACATATCTTGGCAGGAATATAAACAAAATTGGAACAGACAGTGATATGAAAATAAGAATATACTCACACAGAGTAGAAGGATTAAAATGGCGTGATAAGATCACCCATTCAAAGTTGGTGAGAAAAACTAGATAAATACCAGAGGAACAAGAGGTGCGGGGTTGAAATCGGTAGTGAATAGAACATTGCTCTGAGGGAACCAGCTGATAGCCTTATAATGCAGTCCTTGTTCTGGAATCTCCAGGGTAGGAGAAACAGAGGGAGACCCAAAAATACGTGGAGAAGGGAATGGTAGACAGACATGAAAGGGATAATGACGACATGGAAAGTACATGAATTCTTCTACTGCCGAACCCCAAGGATTTGAGTTTTCACTCTTTGACCCTTGCAGTGATAGGGGATGTGATTTTGGGCTTTCTTGCGACCCCAGAGGAATTCCCCAAATTAACGGGCACAACTGGTGGAGGTCACACCAGACCCACTAATTGGCCACAAGATAATGATCTCAGTGATCACAAGATAATGCCACAAGAAGTTTGGTCTTCTACCATAATAAGAAGGGGTCAAAGTACATGAATAGATGGCCCAGGACAGGGAGGTTTGACGTGAATTTGAAATGTATGGTCTATGCTCCACAGGGGGCTTAAAGGTAATGAGTGAATGAACACAAACTGTGATCCTTCTTGTATCACACTAAAATATGTCATTATAATGAACACGGGTTACTTTGGTGTATTTCTTCTTCTTCAGTTGATCTCATATATTGTTTTACATCATACACACTCAGTAACGTACCTAACATCAGTTTTAAGTTATATATCTGGCTTTTAGTTCATTTATTCACTGGCACTTTGGCTTACTAATCTCTCTCTCTGTCCACCTATCCATCTACTGTTGACTTTTTCCTCAGATGGAGCCATGTGAGTTACTGGGCTTGCTTTGCTATGATTGGCAAAGACACAAGAGTGAACGTCAGTGAGATTAAACATGCAAATCTGGATCAGATCATTGACAAGTGTGAAGAGATGGTGGACAGTAAATCAGACAAGCCCATTCTGAATCCTAAGGCAGCTGTGCCATATGGTTTGTAAAGTCAGATAATTTTCTTTTTTTTTCTTCTTCTGCTTCAGTAGGTGTTGTCTCCATTCTAGAGAATCATACCTGTAGTTGCAGATAAGTTTCCTGCACAAGGAGTATTTCTGCTTTATGTTTACGTGAAGGGACACGATCTTTTACTTGCAACAAAATTCAAATGAAATGTTACTATTCAACTTGTAAGAATATCTCTTACTTACTTACTTAGTCATTCCGCTTCTAACCTGGGGTGTAGAGGTTTGCCAGAGAGAGTGCCATACTATCCTATCGGCTGTCTTCCTCTTGGATTGGTTCCGATCTAGTCCTTAATCCTTCAGAGAATGTCTAATGTTCTCCCAGTGGACTCTGGGTTGTTCTGGAGGCCTGGATCCCTGGCTCTTGGTTTCCCATGCTTGTCGTGGTAGCTGATCTTCTCCCATTCTGCAGACATGGCCATTATGGAGGCAGCCCCTCCACCTTGCAAAGGCACAACAAGTCAATCACCTGTTTGCCTTAAAAACAGATTACAAGAAACACAGAGAGAAGAATATCTGTAATATATAAAAATACATCATTCCTTGGACAAAACAAATGCAGAATTATGTAGAGTTGCATCTTCAAGATTTTATTCAAGTCTGTTTAAGAAGCATGCTTTTCAAAGTGTAATTATATTATTAATTAATTAAATTTACTGGCAAAGATTATTGTTTACAGTAGTAGAATTTAAACTCACAAGAAATATTGATTCCTCCAAGAAAAAAAACCGTGTTGCATTAAAAGAAATTTTAAAAGTCAGGTATGGCGAATTAAAATCTGAAGTCTATTTTGTACAAACAGTTAAAGTAAATGATTTTAAAAATTTCATTCTCAGTGCCAAACAAAGATGAGAGTCTTGCTTTGTTGCAGACACACGTGAAAAACCTGCTGCTTGACCATTACAAAAACCCACAGATCGTTCCAGAACTTGCTGATTTGGTTTGAACTGATACTTTCTTCTACTAACAACCATTTTAAGACTATCACAGTCATCAACATTATCAATAGATTATTACATTCACTACCATCATTATCTTTATCCTGTTTAGTTTCCAGGGGTTACTTATGAAACAAAGAAAGAATAGGACTACCGCTGCTTCAGGCATGTCGTACAAGATGGCTAATATGAGGTTGTGTATGTGGCTTGACTACCTCATCATGTCAAACAAATAGCTACAAAAACTACCTCTGCAAGAGAATGTGAATGTTTTATCCCAAGCTTCATGCACAACGACAAGCTCCAGTTGTGGCTCCATACTCTATAGGAAGCGAAAAGAAAAGATGATGATGATCATTATCTTTATGTCATCACTGTCATTGTCATGATTGATGTTTTTCATTGATAAAATTTATCAAAGAATTTAAGGAGCAGTTTTACCGATTGGCAAGATAATAAATTTCAGCTATTAGCAACAAGGTCATGTTCAAAAGTTTAATTACAGTTAACATCTTTACTCTCATCTCAGATTTAGAGTTTACTTGGTTTTTTTTATCATTTCTGTTTTCTTCAGTTATCTCAAATTTATTAAAAAACATTCATCAGATTATAGCTACACCTTTCTGGATTTTTAATTTGTGCACAGTTCCACAGCTCACTTCTAATTTTATCTCCTAGTTGGAATCTGCTGTGAAGAGACTGCACACTTGGGAAAACAACTATCAGCCAGTCCAGCTCAGTGAAGTTGTTGCTGTAAGTTGCAGTGCACTGGCTTTGCTCAGCTTGCTTGGTTTCCATTTTCAGGCCAAGGGGGTACAACATACACACTCATACATCATATTCCCACACTGGAATAAAGATGAGTTGCTCATACCAGCTTATGATGCTCTTAATGCTCTTACTGGTAAAATAGCTTGTTTTTGTTTCATATTAGAGATGTACTGGCATAATGCACTAATGATACTGTATTTCAGAATTTATAAATGGAATAGTGTGTGGAGAAGTGTTTATTTAGACATTAGCCAATGTGGTAAAGCTTCAGTTTTATTTAGACAGAATAAATAATTACTCTGCTTGTTTTTTTAAATAACTTATCTGATTGATAGAATACTGAATATACTGTTAAAAAAAATTAGCACTGATTAAATGAAGCACATAGTTAGAGAAATCAATTTTCAACAGGCTCAGTGCTGCTAACATCCAGAGACATAATCATTCAAATATGAGCCAGGCTATAAAATGCAATTTTTGGTTTACTGTCATAAATTCTGCGAAAACCTGGACATTAGATAAAACAGCTATTTATAAGCCTTTGAAAATCTGGACTAATAAATAATACTTTGAATCTCTTGGGTGCAAAAGATAGCTAACAAAGAAACCATGCTGACTGGCATAGGTGAATATGTTTCTCCACAACTTCCTGTCCCTGTTGCTGTTTATCTATGCTGCTGTTGACTTGTTGCCATGCCATAATGCTTAACTGTGCAGTATCTTCAAACTCTTCCCATGTAGTTCCCCAAGGTCTTTGAGGATACAAAGAAAGAGTAAGACTTTTGGTTTGGGTTTTGGCCCATGCACAAGAAAGCTGGTGTCTATTTTATACACGGAATACCTAGTTCAACCTCTTGCGGGTTATAGTTTGGGTATATACAGTTCTTTATTCTATATAGTATATTATATTGGTTGTTTTTTAGGCTGCAACATCTTTGCTGTTTGTTATGGCATTGCCTAACCTCTGTAGTGTTTATGGTGTATCCCCTTCCATGTTCTTAGATTGATCTCTATTCCTCCTATTACTTTTCGAGGGGTTTGTAGGTATTGTTTTCACTGTAACTTTTTCCGTATTTTTTATTGCAATTGAAATGATCTCAAATATATCTATTGGGCGTTTATTAATTTTAAAAAAAAATTAGTAGTTTATTTTATTTCTCATATTGATAAATATGATTTTTTAAGTGTTTTTGTTCTTCCTTTATCATTCTCATTTGCTCCGGTTGATATATGTTAAGTCTTGTTTGGTAACATACAGTTTTATTATGTTGTGTAGCTCCCTGGGTAGGTCAATTTTTAGTTCAGTTCCTAGCGATAGAGGTGGTGAGTTGTGTGCTTGCAAGTATTCTGTGAGTAGTTTTCTTTGCTGTTCTTATTTCTTCCATGTTAGCACATCATTTGTTATAACATTAGGAGTACTGCTCCGTTAGGCACGTTGTATGAGGCAACCAATATAAAGCTGGCAGTCTCATCTTGTCAAACAAATTGCTACAGAATCCATCCCTTCGAGAACACATGAATGCTTTGTGCAGGCTGTCTGCATTGGGGCCATAGGAAGTAAAAAGGAACATGATGAGGATAATGATCTCTCTTCTTTGTCTTCTCTATTTTTTTTTTTCTCCTTATAAACTTTGCCTATAATCACAATATATTCTAACTTTCCTCTTCTAATAACATGCATGAGATGCCTCTTACTGTATCAAGTTCATTAGAACAGATTTGTATTGTAGGATAACAGTTCATTGTTGACTCTTGGCAGGGGCAGAAAAACTCTCTGGAGTATTTTATATTCAGAATTATGAATTTATGTACGAGGCGCGTTTTTTAAGTAATTCCCGTTTTAAAATAATTAAAACACCATCATATATAAAAACGATTTATTGCAGCCAAAAGTGGACCACACATTTTACATTATTTCTCAACATAGTCACCATTGACTTCAACACATTTTTGGTATTGTGGCACCAGGTTCTTAGTTCCAGTGTCAAGGAAGTCTGCCGCCAGATGGGTGCCGAAAATGTTAACCAATGAACACAAGCAGAAACGCCTGGCTTCGGCTCAAAAATTTTTGCAGCGCTATCGAAATGAAGGAGATAAATTTTTGGGCCACATTGTTACTGTAGATGAGACCTGGATTTCCTACACAAACGTCGAATCAAAGCAACAGTCGATGCAATGGTGACACTCATGGTCCCCGAAAGCAAAGAAGTTTAAGCAAACACCTTCTGTCAAAAAGATCATGGCCACTGTTTTCTGGGACAAAGAAGGGGTCATGTTTATTGATTTTCTTGAACGTGGAAAGACAGTTAATGCTAATGCTTATTGTCTTCTTCTTCTTCCATCCTTAGCCACCAACCGACAAAGCAGTCAGTGGCCAGTACGCCTAGTGGCGTCTTAGGGCAACAGCAAATCGATTTCTTTGCCGCTGTAGCCCATCATGCCTTATGGCATCTTTAGGGCAGCGACAAATCAATCGATTTGCCATTGTTTCCGTAATCAAATTGACTAGCAAACAGGTGATCAGCCCGTTGTGCAATGCTTATTGTGACACTGATAAAACTTAGACGTGCCATCCATAACAAAAGACGTGGGTTGCTGTCCACTGGGATTGTGTTTTTGCACAATAATGCTCGACCTCACACCGCAGATCGAACTGTTCAGTTGTTGCAAAAATTTCACTGGGAAATTTTTGACCACCTGCCCTACAGTCCCGATCTCGCGCCAAGTGATTACCACCTTTTCATGCACCTAAAGAAGTGGCTGGCATCCCAGCAGTTTGAAACTGATGATGAACTGCAGACAGGCGTTAATGAATGGTTCAAGACACTGGCGGCAGACTTCCTTGACACTGGAACTAAGAACCTGGTGCCACGATACCAAAAATGTGTTGAAGTCAATGGTGACCATGTTGAGAAATAATGTAAATTTGTGGTCCACTTTTGGCTGGAATAGATCATTTTTATATATGATGGTTTTTTTATTATTTTAAAACGGGAATTACTTAAAAAACGCGCCTCGTAATTACAGAGAGAATGTTAACCTATATATCTATGATAGTGTAACTATTCTAATTTAGTTATAAGAGCCCCTTATTAATTCCAGGAATTTGTAAGAAGATGAAAAAAAGAGTCAAATGACTGCGTTTACAGGCATAACATAAATAGTGACTAATGTGAGGATCACAACATTTACAGGCATAACATAAGTAGTGACTAATGTGAGGATCACAACATTTACAGGCATAACATAAGTAGTGACTAATGTGAGGATCACAACATTTACAGGCATAACATAAGTAGTGACTAATGTGAGGATCACAACATTTACAGACATAACATAAGTAGTGACTAATGTGAGGATCACAACATTTACAGGCATAACATAAATAGTGACTAATGTGAGGATCACAACATTTACAGGCATAACATAAGTAGTGACTAATGTGAGGATCACAACATTTACAGGCATAACATAAATAGTGACTAATGTGAGGATCACAACATTTACAGGCATAACATAAGTAGTGACTAATGTGAGGATCACAACATTTACAGGCATAACATAAGTAGTGACTAATGTGAGGATCACAACATTTACAGACATAACATAAGTAGTGACTAATGTGAGGATCACAACATTTACAGGCATAACATAAGTAGTGACTAATGTGAGGATCACAACATTTACAGGCATAACATAAGTAGTGACTAATGTGAGGATCACAACATTTACAGGCATAACATAAGTAGTGACTAATGTGAGGATCACAACATTTACAGACATAACATAAGTAGTGACTAATGTGAGGATCACAACATTTACAGGCATAACATAAGTAGTGACTAATGTGAGGATCACAACATTTACAGACATAACATAAGTAGTGACTAATGTGAGGATCACAACATTTACAGGCATAACATAAATAGTGACTAATGTGAGGATCACAACATTTACAGGCATAACATAAGTAGTGACTAATGTGAGGATCACAACATTTACAGGCATAACATAAGTAGTGACTAATGTGAGGATCACAACATTTACAGACATAACATAAGTAGTGACTAATGTGAGGATCACAACATTTACACGCATAACATAAGTAGTGACTAATGTGAGGATCACAACATTTACAGGCATAACATAAGTAGTGACTAATGTGAGGATCACAACATTTACAGGCATAACATAAGTAGTGACTAATGTGAGGATCACAACATTTACAGGCATAACATAAGTAGTGACTAATGTGAGGATCACAACATTTACAGGCATAACATAAGTAGTGACTAATGTGAGGATCACAACATTTACAGGCATAACATAAGTAGTGACTAATGTGAGGATCACAACGTTTACAGGCATAACATAAGTAGTGACTAATGTGAGGATCACAACGTTTACAGGCATAACATAAGTAGTGACTAATGTGAGGATCACAACGTTTACAGGCATAACATAAGTAGTGACTAATGTGAGGATCACAACGTTTACAGGCATAACATAAGTAGTGACTAATGTGAGGATCACAACGTTTACAGGCATAACATAAGTAGTGACTAATGTGAGGATCACAACATTTACAGGCATAACATAAGTAGTGACTAATGTGAGGATCACAACGTTTACAGGCATAACATAAATAGTGACTAATGTGAGGTTGTGCATGGGGGGGGGGGGGGGGGTGGCAACCTCATTAGGCACAAGAAATTGCTACATAAAACATCAGATGTAAGAGTACTTGGTGTAGGCTTATTTGAAGGGAGCCAGCTGAAGCAGCAGAGATGGCACTATGCTCTTTGAGGAGACTAAGGAGAATATGATGACAAATTACAACATTCAAAAAGGGGGTCATTATGAATATTTTTAATTTTTATATACAAAGTTTTGGTGATTTGTTCAACAAAATATCTTTCCATTTTCAACTGTTTTGAATATTCTCATATTTTTTAATGACATTTTCCAATGGCAACATAAACTTTCATGGTACAGTGGTTCAGTCACATATAACAGATAGATTACAGTGGTTCAGTCACATATAACAGATAGATTACAGTGGTTCAGTCACATATTACAGATAGATTACAGTGGTTCAGTCACAAATTACAGATAGATTGCAGTGGTTTAATAATATACTACAGACATATTGCATTGGTTCAAGCACATATTATAGACAAAAACAGATTACAGTACTCATCTACATATGACAGATTGACATTGTTTAGTCAAATATGAACATATGTTAAAAAACATTTAGAACTTGAATCTTGTTAACAAAGCTTCTAATTTATCATTTGATTACAGAACTTGTATCAAGTACCAGATGTGTTAGTGCACTTACTGACGCCCTCCCACTGACACAAGACAACATCTCCAACTTAATTGATCTGGCAAGGAATTATTGATACATCTAGTGTGGTGTAGTTTGCTTTGGGTGATATTTTTTTTCTTCTGATTTTATGCTATACTGAATCAGGAAATGATATTATGTAAGCCTAGAAATGAAGTGAACAAATAAACATGCTATTATTTGTAGTACAGTGTGATTGTGATGTATGCGATCTACATTTATGCAAATGCAAAATAATGCAAGTTTGGGAAAATGCAAAAAAGATTGCTACTACTGAGATAACTGTCTCGTAGATGCAGCTTTCATTTTTTTAAATTACATACACATATATTCTGTTAAAATTGATAATTTCTTGTTTTCATTATATGTTTCTTATGTTTTGGGTTTGTTTTCCTATTTTTTGTGTGAATGTTATTAACTTTCATGTAAATTGCAGTCTCACTGTCTGTCACGAAGTGGCTTTAAATGTTAGAGTCTGTCTGAGTACAGAGACAAGACACTAGTTATGAGAAAGTCTGAGAAGATAGATTTAGATGAGAATGACAGTGAATGTGGAAGGATGAGTGATAAGACGAAAGGTGCTATAATTATTAAATAATACCGTGTTGAATATCCCCGCTACATGGGCTAATATAATTAGGTCGAGGTTCCGTAGTAAAGCCACCCTTGGCAAAGACAAGACGTTCTGTATACATATAGGCCACGCCCACCACAGGGCTGTTTGTAAATATGAGTTATTACTGTCACGCCTGGAAGGTAGATTGAATGTGTGCTGGCAGAGTCGTTCACACCACAGGTACATACACAAGAGTCAATGGAGTGTTGAACGACTGATGACATTTAACAAGGGTTTATTAAGTCACAGCACATCATCACGTTGACATAGACGAATACAATTACATCGAATCATCACAGCTTCATAACCTCAGCGAAACAATAATAACAGTTAATGGATCCTTTCATCGAACGGTCGTAATCACCATGTTAATACAATAAATATGGCCTCGTCAAAGATGTTCCTAACATCACCGTACTATAAATACTGCACACAGCAGATATATATATCAAGGCCTAAAGTACTCACCAAACATAATCAAGATTGCTCCCCTTTGACCTTTACATTACACCGCCCCCCCCCCCCCCCCCCCCCCCCGGGAAAAAAATGATTCTATCATTTTTTTTTGACAAATACATCCCCAACAAATTAAGAGGACAATGAAACTCTACCATAAGCGTACAAAAATTATCTTATACTAAGTCAAAATTATATATCTACATGAAAAAATATAAGCATCAAGTGTAATGTAACAAATGAAGTATCTAACAAAATCAATGAAGCCTACCCAAAATATTCTATTACAAAACCACGTTAAATATATACAGCACAAACTAAACAGAGAACAACTGATAGTAAGAGAAAAGACAAGATCAAGCAAAAGAAGAATGATTTGTAATGAAGGAAAGTATAAAATTAGAATAAGAGAAACAAATCAATAATTAAGTTAAACAATTACATGTAAATTAAATACAAATATCCCTACTAGTTACATTATCTTAAGTTATATAATTAATCTGACAATACAAAAAATGAAAATATAAGAAATGTAACAAGACAATGTATACAAGAAGCATGAAGTGAAACGAAGATAAAGCACGGAAGTATAACCAAAGTATGAAACCATACTGAAAAGACAATAGAGAAGATGTAAAGGGATGACGAATAGTCAACAAAGACAGATGAAAAGTAAAGATGTAAATGTAGAGAAAGATAGTAACAACACATTATAATAACTAATTAAATTAAACAACGTGTTATATAAATAAATACAATCATACCAGAAAGCATCAAACAAAAACAACGTATGTATATATGTATACCGAAACATGAAGGAAAACTATACTTAAATAAAGTATAATAAGTAATTTAACTAAATTAAACTTATCCATAACTGAAACAAATTACTCTAGACATCATAAAAATAAAAAATATGAACGTTATCAATACGTTTTTAGTGACGCACAGTGACGCACTAAATAAAAATACATCAAAACATCAAAATACAATTTTTTTTTTAAAAACCCGATATCAATCTACATTCTAAACTATAGCGTACAGTCAAGCGATGAACACAAAAAACAAAATTACAATGACAGAAAAACATATTCCAATAAAGAATACAATACAAAAAAAGTTTCAAAACGCTAAGTTAAATAAAAATAGTATTTCATATTTAATTAATTAAAAGCTATAATTAATAAACTAACTAAGAAATCGGTTTTAACAAAATGAGAGAGATATACAAAATCCTATCTCTAAGTTTACATAGATCACCAACTAAAAATATTTCCCAAAAACAAACACGTCGCAGAAAAAACACATGAGAAAACACACTATCATCTACCTAATAGCTTTCAAATATTTAAGAACAACATGATTAAGTTAAGTAAGTTCTTAAACCAGATCTCTAAATTCTTTAATTAAAAAAAAAATAATATCAGCTATCGCTGTTAATTCTACCTATACATCTCAATTTAACCTTTAAATTACTTCCGGCTGACAATCATATTCAGCTTAGTTTTAGTATTATCTAGTTTTAAATTTATATTTATCTCAACTTGATGTGTTATCAGAACATGAGAAAAAAAATTTAAGTGATAGATAACGAATACTCATGAACTTTCAAAAAGTAACTATTGTACCATTAGAACTAATGAGTTTGGACATAGGGCTGACAATATAATGATGTACAAAAAATTATCCTAACAAACACTGCTTAAAAAAAACACAACTCCAAGTTCAACAACGGAGTATAAAGGTCAATGATTGCATTGTATAAGTGGGCACACAAGTGTATAGACACAAATCGTTCACCACATTCATGAAAAGTTACAGACAAGTCATTACCAAATAACATACTACATATTTTCAAACACAATAATATAAATAGCAATAAAAATAAACTGGTACATTATCCAAATAGTCATATATAAAAACTAAATATAGCAATCAGATGATGTGTACAAATAATCATCATAATGTAACGAAGAAATTGCATAATATTTTATTACAACGGCATATAATAGTTTTTGAAATATAAAATACAATAATATTTACTGTCCTAAAATAAAACAAAATAATCAAACAGCAAAAATCTCCTGCGACTTGTAAACATTACATGACCACCAACAGGCAACCCCTCAGATGCTTAGTGGGACTGTCACGAAATGGATTTAGGACTAGAGACTGTCTACATATAGTGACAAGACACTAGTGAGAAGGAAGACTGGAAAATTAGATTTTGAAGAAAATGATAGTGCATATGTGAAAGTGAAACTATTGGCCCCGAGGTTGAGAACCTAGATTGGACTCTTTCCTCGCCATTTCGGACGTTTCTGCTGGCTATAGTTTCGAACCACCTCTAACTACCCTATGGGGATAAGGTTCAATTAAGATTCACAAACACCAAGATACAGACAACATATAGCTACTGTACTAAATGAAATGACTGATGCCAGCTACAATTTATACAAGTTTATTATACACCTATAAACAAACAAACATATGCATGTCCCATACATAAAGTGCGAGGATGCACACCTGAAAACAACAATCAAGCACAGTTAAAATGCATCAACCCCAACCCTTCTCCCTCAAAAAGGCAACCTGTATGGGGACAGAAGTTAGGATTAAACAAAATATACCACACTGCCCTAGGTGGGGTCTCAGATGTCAATTCTCCACTCCAACAACTATTCTAAATTCAATGTTAAGTGCACAGTCAGCTGGAACAACTACAAAGTGTCTACACCAACTCTGCGCAGACTCTGTTTCTACACAGCCTATCCTGAAATCTCTTGCACACTGCTACACAATTAACTCGTCTAAAAAAACGTCAGCAGCTGTCATCTGCTATACTTGGGACAACACTGCGACGACTTCTGTGGAGAGTATGGTCACCCTCTCTCTCTCCACCATTCTGGAACTGATGACTAAGGTTTAAAAAAAGAACCCCACTGGAAATTGGAATAGGTAGCTGGTTTCTACAAACACCTCTGGATTTACCTGCCCTCTCCCTTCTATGGGTTCAGACCTTCGGCGTTATTATGGCCGTGACGAAGCGAAAATAAAATTACAACAACGCTGGCAGCATGCCAAATCTGCGTGTGTAACAGAACGAGCGTCAGAGCTCAGGATTTATCCACAAAATCCTATTCACTGGAAAAGTGTCTTCCCCTGCCTGGGAAAACCCGGTTCTCTATACTTCGTCCGCCTCTGGCCAAAAAAAATCTCAAACCCTTCTCTGTCTGAGATGCAGCCTCTCGCCGTGGGGAAAGTTATTTATAACTTTCGCTCTTCCCACTGCGCCACGATACCTGCTGTTTAGACAAAACAAAACAATAGCTAAACAAACTGTAATAATACATTTCTAATAACACTACCTCCCTGACTCTTCAACACGTTATGCACCTCCATACAAAAAATCATGCCAATACCGTCCGCTCCTCTCCTGTTCCCTTCTCTACCTGAGCCCACAAGGTAAACATTGGCTAACCCAGATCCCCTGTTCTGCCTGACTGGTTACAACCACAACCGTTTTTCACACTGAGGACTGACCTGTCCAAAAATACTAAGGCCCACTTCTCGCGCTGACAACATGCAGCCATAATGATTAACACAAAATAAAATATCTCTAGGCATCAATATCCCGTTCAGAAAAATTAGATCACATAAAATGTAATACAAAATAATTCCCTTTAAAATTACATTTCACGTCGTCTGACTACACAGACCAACAATGCACCCACAATAACATATAACCAGTTTACGCCAGCATCTGCTTGCCGTCAAAAGTTATACAATGAAAACCCCGTAATTCAGCCACGTGGTGCTGCAGTTTCGCAACCACGCGCTCCTGCATAAATATTCATTAACTGATAGCACCCATGTGCTCGTGCAACAATACACATTAACTGATAGCACCCACGTGCTTACAATTAACACCTCTTCACTCCCATCCACAGATATATGCGTAACTATATAAATAGCGAGCATCAATACTCTCAATAAAATCACAAATGAAAATACACATTACACACGCTCCCGACTATTCTGTAAATAAATAAAATTCGCAGATGCGGGTTTCTCTGCAGACCTGTTTTTGAAATAAATCCAAGCATGGCCGTAACCTCGCAACAGTTCCCTACACACCAACACTAAACAAGGCTACTAGTCATAGAGAAGGAACATAGATGTAGATGAGATGAAACTCCACCGTAATCTCTCTGAAAAACGTAAATAAATAGAAGGAGAAGAAACATGGGGAAGGATTTTTCTGTAATCCCTCCAAAAATGCAAGGGGAAAAAGACATGGGCCATTTGAAAGACAGAATCTCAGTACTTTCGTCACATCACTCCCCCCTTCGAAGATTGAGCAACGATCTCATTACTGAAATCTCTGTGTTTCACACTGGCCCTTAACTCTGTCTACAAGGCTGTCTGTCCTTACCCCTCCTATTCAGTGTTCTTCGACCTTCCTCTTTTGCGTTTCCTCCTTCTTCCTCTCCTAGAATGAGCTCCTATGCTCCGTTGGGAGAGTTGATCTCTCTTCGGACCTGTGCCGTCTAATGGCGGGTCTGAACTTTCCCTTGCTATGACCGTCAAAAGGCTGTCCTGGTCAGCTGATGTGACCGGCGGGCGCTGTGGCGACCTGGCGATGGCGACTTCCTCGCTGCGCGTCAGCAGGTTTGTGACCGCTGGTACAGTGCGAGAACGATGCAACGTCTCGGGTTCCTCTGGTGTAGAGCCTCCGATTTCTTGCTGGGTTTCTATTGAGTCCTCACTGATCTCAATAGCTTCTACCTTTGAAGAAAAGTAGGTAAGATCTGCCCCTGGCAGTGGTTCTGGATTCGCTCTTCCACTACCAACATGAAGCGGGACAGAGCTCTCCCAAGTAGCTCCTTGCAAATGCGTAAGGCCGCTTTTCTCACTCTTTTCTGGCCTAATAAGTTGGTGAGATGAAACTGTAGACCACGGGAGCTCTCCGTCTAACACCCTAGTTCTACCCTCAACCTTGCCCTCCCCTGTGAGAGTTACTGGCGTCAGTTGGAATGTGTCCTGCAGTGACACTTGACGGTTTAAGATCCCGTTAGATCGCGGAGAATCTGAGATGAAGCTCTCAGTGACTGGTTCCAATGTTCCTTGAAACAAATAGGAAAATATAGCCAATTTTTCCGGCTCCTCGTTACAAGAGTCATTTCCTGTAAACGAGATATGAGAGTTGTGGGGCCCATCTCCGTTTATAGGCAAACAGATACTCAGATCACTGTCCTCCTCCGTTTGAGTAAAGTGCTGGTCGGATGGGGCTCCAGGGCTGGTTGGAACTGTATGCTCGCTCAGACCGCTATCTTGTGCCCTATGAAGATGGCCCTGGTCGTTGACGTATGTAATACCGCTCTTGTCAGTATGTCCCTCACTTGAAGGAGCTAATACCATCGGGGGCCTAATTCCCAACAACAAAGAGTGTACTCCCTGAATCAGAGGCGTCACCACTGTTTGTCCGTTAGGATGCAAATGGTTGACAGACGAATTAGCCTCTGCATATAACATACCACTGTCCTGAGAGGCTTCTAACCTCTCCTTAGCACGACAGGGCTGTTCGAGCTCGCTCGGGGCTTGGTGAATTAGGGGTTCTCCTTTTTCATGTATCTGGCCTGCAGTAGGCCCCCTTGCATCAGCAAGGATCGGTGTGGGCGGGTTCCCCAAAACTAAATATGGGTTACCGAGAATGAAGTCATAGGCTGGCTGAGCCGTTACAGCTGCCTTGATGGTGCCAGACACGAACTTACATTTCACCTTAATATTGGCTGCCGGAAAGCACTGTGAAGTCCCTTTCCTTAAAACTCCACCAATATTGACCTTTTCCTTGGTCATCTGCCAGGGCTTCACCAGATGTCGGGCGACTATGCTGGGGTATGTAAGCCCGCTGTCAAATAAGCATGTAGTCTCAGTCCCGTTCACTTCGGCTGGTCCACTGTTGGAGAACAACTTCTCTGACGGGAAGGGTTTCCACTTCTTCCCTTGTTTCACCCTCACAGGCCTTAAACAAGCCACCTGATGAGCGGGTTGTTTGTTTGGGCACCGTGTTGTCCAATGAGAGGTAGTCCGACAGAACCTACAATATCTCTCATTATCTCCCCGGTTCCTGACGGGTTCCTGAGAAGTCGGCCCCTGTGTTCTGTTATGCGGCTGGGAGCGCATGTTACGACTGGGAGGGGGCTCCTTGCGAGACGGCCCTTGCGGCTGGTGAGCTGAAGAGGAAGGCGAATGCGATGAAGATGCTCCTTTGTCCGGGGCTGGCAGGTCAGGGTGTTTTCTTTTCTGGCCCAGTACTTCAGCCTGTGCCGACTGGAACCTTTCAGCAAATAGAATAATCTGGTCCAGTTGCTGGGCGCCCTGCTCCGCCAGGTACTTCCTTATGTCTGGGGACATGTTGGCCTTTATCTGTTTGCACATGATGAGCTCTTCGAGTCCTTCGAAAGATTTCGCCAGCCCCAACAACTCTCTCCAGCGAGTGAGGTAATTCCTCAGCCTCTCGGCGAACTGGGGAAAACTTTCTCCTTTCTCCAGACGACTTTCCCTAAACATCGTTTGGCACTTCCGGGGAGTCCATTGGAATCGCTGTAACAGGGCATTCCACAGTGCCTCAAAGTTATTCTGGTCATCCACTAGCATCTTGCTATAGACATCATACGCATGTCCTCTTAGTGATTGAGATAATTTGAGGCACCAAAGACTATCATCCAGCCCATATGCCTTTGCCATTCTTTCGAATTTTTCCAAAAATACCTCAATTTTTTCGTTTCCGTTAGGAAAAGAGTCCATTGGAAAATTCACGGCTGCCATCCGGGGCCCTCCGTTTCCTGAGGTGTCTGTCGCCCCTGCTCCGGGAGAATCTCCATTAGCCGAACTGCCTTCCGAAGATCGGTACTGCAGTTCCAGTGAACGCAGGGCAAGTTCATGCTGTCTCTCTGCTGCCTTCTCCTGTTTCGCTGCTTCTGCGGCCCTTTCCTGCTCTTCCCTTTCTGCCTTTCTCTCCTCTGCTGCCGCAGCCCTTTCCTGCGCCTCCCTTTCTGCCTTTCTCTCCTCTGCTGCTGCAGCCCTTTCCTGCGCCTCCCTTTCTGCCTTTCTCTCCTCTGCCTGTCGGTCCTGTTCCCTCATAATGTAAACCCTAGTTTTGGCCTCATTCATCCCCATGCTTTTAGCTGCGTCCTTCCATGCAGTAAGTAGCTTGACCAATTCAGCCATCTTACCTGACAAATCAGCAGTAACTCATCACGAGGGGAAATGACAAAAAAGGAACAAGAAAAATTTACTGTTACCTACTAGGAATATGCTGTCGCAAAAACCCGCACTCAGACTAGCACCAAGTCTGACTAATAACTACCTGAAAAAAATTCAAGTTATCCAGCTACCCAAAACCCGAATTTACTTTCCTGTCAAGAAAAAAATTTGATTAGCCATCAATTACTTCTAAGTCATAAACAACCTTACTACAACTAACATCTAAACTGACTACAACCTGTGGAAAAAACTTATAGCTGGATCAGTCTTAATATAGCTCAAGTCTAGGGGATTTTTAAGAAATCTATTTCCAGAACTTTCTTCAGAGACAATTTATGAATGTAGATACAATCACAGACTTTATCCCAAGGACGTAGCCACCCACTTTGTCACGAAATGGATTTAGGACTAGAGACTGTCTACATATAGTGACAAGACACTAGTGAGAAGGAAGACTGGAAAATTAGATTTTGAAGAAAATGATAGTGCATATGTGAAAGTGAAACTATTGGCCCCGAGGTTGAGAACCTAGATTGGACTCTTTCCTCGCCATTTTGGACGTTTCTGCTAGCTATAGTTTCAAACCACCTCTAACTACCCTATGGGGATAAGGTTCAATTAAGATTCACAAACACCAAGATACAGACAACATATAGCTACTGTACTAAATGAAATGACTGATGCCAGCTACAATTTATACAAGTTTATTATACACCTATAAACAAACAAACATATGCATGTCCCATACATAAAGTGCGAGGATGCACACCTGAAAACAACAATCAAGCACAGTTAAAATGCATCAACCCCAACCCTTCTCCCTCAAAAAGGCAACCTGTATGGGGACAGAAGTTAGGATTAAACAAAATATACCACACTGCCCTAGGTGGGGTCTCAGATGTCAATTCTCCACTCCAACAACTATTCTAAATTCAATGTTAAGTGCACAGTCAGCTGGAACAACTACAAAGTGTCTACACCAACTCTGCGCAGACTCTGTTTCTACACAGCCTATCCTGAAATCTCTTGCACACTGCTACACAATTAACTCGTCTAAAAAAAACATCAGCAGCTGTCATCTGCTATACTTGGGACAACACTGCGACGACTTCTGTGGAGAGTATGGTCACCCTCTCTCTCTCCACCATTCTGGAACTGATGACTAAGGTTTAAAAAAAAGAACCCCACTGGATTCTGGAAATTGGAATAGGTAGCTGGTATCTACAAACACCTCTGGATTTACCTGCCCTCTCCCTCCTATGGGTTCAGACCTTCGGCATTATTATGACCGTGACAAAGCGAAAATAAAATTACAACAACGCTGGCAGCATGCCAAATCTGCGTGTGTAACAGAACGAGCGTCAGAGCTCAGGATTTATCCACAAAATCCTATTCACTGGAAAAGTGTCTTCCCCTGCCTGGGAAAACCCGGTTCTCTATACTTCGTCCGCCTCTGGCAAAAAAAAATCTCAAACCCTTCTCTGTCTGAGATGCAGCCTCTCGCCGTGGGGAAAGTTATTTATAACTTTCGCTCTTCCCACTGCGCCATGATACCTGCTGTTTAGACAAAACAAAACAACAGCTAAACAAACCGTAATAATACATTTCTAATAACACTACCTCCCTGACTCTTCAACCCGTTATGCACCTCCATACAAAAAATCATGCCAACACCATCCGCTCCTCTCCTGTTCCCTTCTCTACCTGAGCCCACAAGGTAAACATTGGCTAACATTGCCTGACTGGTTACAACCACAACCGTTTTTCACACTGAGGACTGACCTGTCCAAAAATACTAAGGCCCACTTCTCGCGCTGACAACATGCAGCCATAATGATTAACACAAAATAAAATATCTCTAGGTATCAATATCCCGTTCAGAAAAATTAGATCACATAAAATGTAATACAAAATAATTCCCTTTAAAATTACATTTCACGTCGTCTGACTACACAGACCAACAATGCACCCACAATAACATATAACCAGTTTACGCCAGCATCTGCTTGCCGTCAAAAGTTATACAATGAAAACCCAGTAATTCAGCCACGTGGTGCCGCAGTTTCGCAACCACGCGCTCCTGCATAAATATTCATTAACTGATAGCACCCACGTGCTCGTGCAACAATACACATTAACTGATAGCACCCACGTGCTTACAATTAACACCTCTTCACTCCCGTCCACAGATATATGCGTAACTATATAAATAGCGAGCATCAATACTCTCAATAAAATCACAAATTAAAATACACATTACACACGCTCCCGACTATTCTGTAAATAAATAAAATTCACAGATGCGGGTTTCTCTGCAGACCTGTTTTTGAAATAAATCCAAGCATGGCCGTAACCTCGCAACAGTTCCCTACACACCAACACTAAACAAGACTACTAGTCATAGAGAAGGAACATAGATGTAGATGAGATGAAACTCCACCGTAATCTCTCTGAAAAACGTAAATAAATAGAAGGAGAAGAAACATGGGGAAGGATTTTTCTGTAATCCCTCCAAAAATGCAAGGGGAAAAAGACATGGGCCATTTGAAAGACAGAATCTCAGTACTTTCGTCACAGGGACGCTGACAGGTTACGCTTGATCAAACACGGGCGTAAAGTTGACCTAAATTCCTCATGGTTAACGTCACATGGGAGCGCTGACTTTTATCGTAAAGTCACAACTGTGAATAAATACAAATGAAAATCTCCACTTTAATCAACGGTGAGATTTAATGAGGAGAAAAACGGAGAGTTAACTTGACAATTACCTAGAATTGTGGCTTGTATAAACTCCCGGCCTCTTCATGAATGCCGAACAAGTCTTCCTTTGTCACATAGTAGACAACACAGAATGTTTAGGAATAACATGCCTGCACTTGTAGGTCGCCACTTGTGTGTTCTGAAAAAAATTTCTACATTCACAACCACGAGGTGTTCTCTCGAAATCGAAAACAGTAGTATTTGAAACTTTATTGCTAGTGTTAGCTTGTTTACCCTTAATGACTCTATTCTTTTGTTGAGCATAGTTACTCTGATCGTGATGGGAAACAATGGCAAAGAAAACCTATCTGCTGTTGCCCTAAGACGCCACTAGGCGTAATGGCCACTGACTGCTTTGACGGTCTGTGGCTAAGGACAGAAGAAGAAGAAGAAGAAGAAGTTACTCTGATGATGTGAAATCTCATTTAGGGAGTTATTATCTCTATAGAAAACATAGCTCTTACCTCTATTGTGAACATTGTTTTTTTTTAACATTGCAGTCAGCATTATTATGCTTAACATAATTCCCTTGGTACTGTTTAATCACAAGATTATCTCTCTTACCAAGACTGCTTCTATTCTTTTCTTTGGCAATGTGCTTATTTGTAGTATCATACTGCTTCGACTGGGTGTGATACGTAATAGGACCAAGAGTATCCTTACTGCTCTGCACATTATGTGTTTCATTCTTAGAACAAGTAGCACTAGATTTGTTCCTTGCCACCAATTTATCAGAATTTACCAAAGTAGACACATGGTTGATCTTAAGAGTTCTGGCCTGAAATCGATCACCTTTCTTTTCATGACTAACCGAACTGGTTGTTACACTAGAATTCTCTCTGTTGGTCTGACGCCAAGAATCACAACCATTAGCAGAAACGCCATCAGTACGTGGGAAATTGTATCTGCCACGTAGAGATTTACCTCCATCATGTTTGACACCAATAGAAGTATTAGCAATGAGTGTGTAGTCCTGACTCTTTGCTTTAGTGCCTTGTTGGTAAACAACTTTCTGTTTAGCGTTGTCAACATTGACAGTAGACCACATCTTGTTATTCAAGACGATGTCAAGCAGGCCATCTACTCGTCTTCTGGCTTCTGAAATTTCATTATTTTTATGAGAAATCTCCTCACTAAGTTTCTTATTTAAATTCTCAATCTTAGTCACCTTTTCTTTCTCAGCCGTTAACTTTACCACCAATGTCTCTTTATAATCCTTTTCTTTATTAGCCCTCAACTGTGTTAAGTCCATCTGAAGTTTCTCAGTGTCACTATCATTGCTATTTACAAGCCCATCAATCTTCCCTGGACACACAGTACTTATCTCTTCAAGCTTATCAAAACATACATCATGAAGCATTTCTATGTATAATTTCTCTCGTTCATTGGTTTCAGCTTTTAATTTTTCATACATTTCTTTCTTTCGTTGGGTCTCCTGTGTAAGGTTTTCCAACTCAACATGTTTAACTTTCATCTGAGATTCCAACTCCTTAATCTTTCTTAAAGCCAAATTCAATGCAGTTTGTGCACTAGAAAGTTCTGAGTTTGATTTATGTAAATCTCTTTTAAGTCTAGCCACCGTCTCTTGTAATTCCGTGTCCTTAGCAACACTTTCTAAGCAGTTTTCTCTTTGCTGTAAAGCAGTTTGCTTGATGATTTTCATTCGCTCCTCATCCTCCAACTCCTCTTTCTGGTCATTATGAATGCCGTCGCGCAACAACGTACGCATACTCTTCAACACGCTATCACGTTTAACATCCATCTGGTTGTACAAGAACAGACGAAAGTCCATACCCAGCAATCTCGCTAAATCCTTAGCCATATTCAAATGAGGAATGGACTGAAATCTATTCTCAGCAAACTCTCTTAGGGCTGTCGACGCATGGATCAAAAATCTATCCATCACGTGTTCTTCCAGTGCTGGACCCTGCAAATTCTCAAAACTATCACCCCCTTCAAATAAGTACTGTAAATCAGACCACATATACTCAGGATCTGTATCGGAATCCATATCAAGATCCATAGTGGTACAATCACAAAGCTATTAAACACCTATACTTTTAATAATTTATTGTCCCAAGAGGTTGGACAATTACCTTTCCAGCTCACAAAACCAACTATCTGTACAAGAAGTCGAAATTATCTCAGTTCATTACTGTATACCAAGTTCCTATGCATAGAACCTTAACAAAGTCATATCATTATCAGGGAAGTCAACATCATGTACGTAGCCATTAATACTCATCACCAAATCTCAATGATATGTCATTATGGACATAGACAACAAAACAACAGTTATCAATAGAATAGGTAATGCATAGCAAAAAGGAAGGCTCGTTGACATTGATAAATTGGCATGATTTATACAACATAAACCACTTATCTGAAAGTACTTCCGTTCCTTTCCGCCAAGACACTGGATATCACAAAGTTCTGCTAAAAATACTCCACTGCAAAAAGATACTGGAACTCGACAATCTTCCCTACAGGACCTTGACCTCGTCTGGTATGTGCTCGCACACTGCACAGGAGCACATGATGATAAGAACTGGAACAATACTGCAACTCTTGACTTGCGGTACAATACACATGCAAAAGGGTTGGAAACACTGCACGTATACTTGCACTTGTACACTGTCTATCAATCTCGTTGAAAGGAGACAGAAGGGCTGGAAATACCGTCACTTGAACTTTTATACTGGTCTACCTGACAATTTCAATCAGGAAAAGTAGAACTGCCTCGCTGCACATCCATTCATGCGTATGTCATAGGTTCCATCCAATTAGATGACTGATCCACCAGCTATGTTACCACAAACTGATATAGCTGTAGATGTTTTTGTGTGTAAATATCGTAAAGGTGAGGCCGTGCGTTGTTTCTTAAGTGCACACGCCCCACAGTTCATCAACGCAAATATTGCAAGTGTCAGATCCCCATACTGGCCACCACTGATAAGACGAAGGGAGCTATTTCTCTCAACCGTTACACAGGCTATTAAATAATACCGTGTTGAATATCCCCGCTACACGGGCTAATATAATTAGGTCGAGGTTCCGTAGTAAAGCCACCCTTGGCAAAGACAAGACGTTCTGTATACATATAGGCCACGCCCACCACAGGGCTGTTTGTAAATATGAGTTATTACTGTCACGCCTGGAAGGTAGATTGAATGTGTGCTGGCAGAGTCGTTCACACCACAGGTACATACACAAGAGTCAATGGAGTGTTGAATGACTGATGACATTTAACAAGGGTTTATTAAGTCACAGCACATCATCACGTTGACATAGACGAATACAATTACATCGAATCATCACAGCTTCATAACCTCAGCGAAACAATAATAACAGTTAATGGATCCTTTCATCGAACGGTCGTAATCACCGTGTTAATACAATAAATATGGCCTCGTCAAAGATGTTCCTACCATCACCGTACTATAAATACTGCACACAGCAGATATATATATCAAGGCCTAAAGTACTCACAAAAATCCATCGGCAAACAGTCGGCATCACCGTGCTATAAATACTGCACACAGCAGATATATATCAAGGCCTAAAGTACTCACAAAAATCCATCAGCAAACGGTCGGCATCACCGTGCTATAAATACTGCACACAGCAGATATATATCAAGGCCTAAAGTACTCACAAAAATCCATCAGCAAACGGTCGGCATCACCGTGCTATAAATACTGCACACAGCAGATATATATCAAGGCCTAAAGTACTCACAAAAATCCATCGGCAAACGGTCGGCATCACCGTGCTATAAATACTGCACCTTACGAAATATGCTGTACACACAGCGAAAACATAAGTCGACATCTTAAGCACTGTACAGGCATACACCATCCAAAAACACCAGGCTTGACCAGGTCGGTCCACGCCCAGACACACACTCGTCCCGCCAAAAAACCCGTCACGAGAATCGGCTGTTTTGAACACCGCTCTCAATACATGCGGCTTAGCCACGAGCCAATCACAGCTCAACAATCCAGAACAAATTCATCTCCCCACCAGAAATGAATAGCGTTCAGAGACTGTCCTTTCTGACTTTCGAACTTCTCGAACATACGAGGGAATTCCCCTATCATAATTTACTTTATCGTCATAGTCAATCAAGCATACAAGCGTTGTAGCCCAACATCTAACTGGTCACCAAACATAATCAAGATTGCTCCCCTTTGACCTTTACAATGAGACATAGCTTTGAGGGTGAGAACCGAGATTGACTCTCCCTCGCCACTTGTGACTTATGTAATAGCTACTGTCTCACCACCTCTGACTACCAGAAAGGAGATAAGGTTTCACTAAATTCTACAGACACAGCTATACAGACAAAGCATATAAGTACAGTATAGTTAAAGATAAACTGATCCAGTGTACATTTTATAGTTTATTAAACAACAAATCAAATCCACAGTAAACAAAATAAAGTGCGAGTTCGCACAACCTGAAAGAACAATTCAAATGAAAGACACAATATAAAAAAAATTCCACACTTTCTTTCACACCTGCATGAAATCGACTAAGGTTAAAGAATATAATTGGTGGGGGGTCTCTAAGTAAGAGCCACCACTCCGGACTACACTATGGTTACTAACTAACTCTAAATAACTAATGTCTCAAAGCGCTCTAGGCTGTCCTACACAATTGACTAATACACTGCTACACTAATTGACTTTTCAGCGCTAACTCAGAGGCTGTCCTCTAAGTCTTTATATCTGACCCTACTAGTCCTCGCTATCTTCTCTCTCGGGTCAGTGCCTATCTGACGCTACTGTCTTCATCTGAGGATCTGATGAGTTGCTTCTCCGTCACGCCCCTCCTCTCGTTAGCATTTGGAAAAGGTATGTTTTCCCTCTCTCCTTTCCTGAATACTGATAAAGAGGGCCTTGTTAACTACAGCGATATGTTGTAGCCTAAGGCTGTAGTTGGTTTCACTGCTGATGACAATTCTTCAAACAGCCGAGGTAACCCTCTTCGGGTTTAGGCGCACTGCTTTATTATGGCAGTGTGTAACAACACCAGGCCCGTTGCCTGTTTTGATTGTGTTGGCCTTTGCGAGCTAAGAGCTCCTGATTTAGAGACCAGTTCCCTCTGAGGCATGTGTCCTCACTGCCAGAGAACTTCTCCTTTCTTTCAGCGTTGCCGACGTAACTGGGCGCCGGTACAGTCGCGAACCCAAGTTTCTGCAAATTACGCCGATGTCTCGTGCCTCCTTCTCTCTAGAAGGCAAAGTCCGTGGTTAGTCTTAGGGCTATTTATAACCTCCACCACCCAGCCATGACTGCTGTAGAGACAAAAAAAATAACAACAGCTGTACAACAATTCAAACTTACTTAATACCTAACCCATTAACACCCAAATTTCCTCTACACCCTGGTGTCCCCTAATTTAATAAATCTCCCCTACACAAGCTACGCACAAGAAATAACCAAATATTTCTGCCCAAGGGTCAGACGAATATACAGTTCCCTCCTATCTCTCTCCCACATCAACTTAACTCGCTGTCTGTTATGTAAACCACAGACACGGTCTGACCTGAATCTTTTGTGTGCTTATCTCACTGAAAGGCGTCACAACATTCCCTTCGCTGAAGCTAAAATCCCCCGGTACAGAATAATTTCCCAGCCTTAACTTCTTATTAAAGACTGACCCGTGAAGGTTATCAATTTAACACAATTATTAAACACACTTATTCTACACCATCTTTGTAATATTAAATCCACTTCACCCCTGTCTCCTGACTACAAGACCAACTAACACAACAAATTAATACACAACCATACCCGTGTATATACACTATAAATTATCAATAATCAAATGTGGTTACATGGACCTCATAATTACATTACACCAAGCTTAGTCCTTACACAATAAAATTATCTCAAAAACCGCTACACACTCATAGCTACTGCTAACTTAGTCATAGAAAAAATTATAGACACAACTTACACTACACTCTATAGTTTCGTATAAATCACCCCAAGATGCAGCAATAGTGAATGCAGTCAGCGACCCATAGCTGTACTGCTTGCATCAGGACCAGCGAACCAGAGCTGGTCAAGACCGCACTCCACCTCCACGTGGTGGTCCTGGAAACAGTCTGCAGCAGTGCAGTCTGGCTGAGCGAGTGCAGATCGCAATGGGAAGGCAAACCAGGTCCTTAAAAAATGCCGTGCTGAAGTCGGATGTGTCGACCGAAAGGTGCAGATATCACAGCTTAGGCGTAAACAGACACAACACAACCACCGTCCTTTTCAGGGCGAACGAGGAAGAAGAAGTATAAATCAGCAATTGATGGCACTCCTGACTAATAAAAATTAAATTAAATCCCAGAAGAAAGCTTACTCTAACGTGCTAAGCTCTTATAAAAAAAAACCTTTCTACACCGCTAATTAAGTTATGAACATACCCAATTAAATACCGAATTTCTCGAACTGAGCAGACAATATAGAATGGCGCTTCTTCACAGCAAAAATTCTTGGGACTAGTGAGCGATAAAAGACTTTTGTCGCTCCTATTTATATTATGAAATATTCTGATGCAATTACAGACGCGGTGAGTCATCGCGTCTGATATTATCTATCAGGAACCGCTTCTAACCAACCTTTGACCTACTCTCATACCTGCACATAAATTAAATCGGGCCCGGCCAATCATATCATAAGCTAACCTATGACTCAGTGTTTACCAAGCAAATCAGCAAATTTATTTCTGCTCACGCGCGAAATAATACGTAATATTTCGTAACCTACTGACCTTCTAGCTACCAGAATAATTTTATTGGTTCCACGATAATCTGAGTCATGCTTTCCCCCATCCCTACAATTAAACAGGGTAGGTGCAGGTGGTCGTCCAAAAACTTAACCCAGAAATAATAACTAATAATGATGCTTACTACCAGCTCCACAGAAGAGAACAAGTGGTAATCTTCAGACTCAGCACTGGCCACAACAGATTGAGATACCATCTATTCAACAAGCTAAAGACAGGAACTACCGATCAGTGTAACTGTGGCACCGATAAAATGACTGCTGAACATCTGCTTCAAAGTTGCCCCTTATATGTGGTACAGAGAAAGTGCATATGGCCTACGCTAGCTCCTTTCGTGGAAAAGTTTTACGGGGATTCAAATAGCCTCAAACTGACTACTGCTTTCTTTGAGAACATTCAAGTGGACGTCTGAGAGTGTACGAAGAAGAAGAAGAAGATAACTAGTGAACTCGAACGCCTAATAAAATAAAAGAACCCAAATAATTATATGGAAAAGAAAAAAATGGGGCGAGTTGAAAATAACAGTAACTCATCACACTGTCCAGTATTTATTTTTGAGCAGTTGTTGGCATTTATTTTTCACTCTGCATAATTAAGATTTATAGTTTTCAGTTTTTATTAAAGCAGGTTATAAAGTCATTTTTTTGCCATATTTGTGTTGACAAAATATAACAAAATTAAGTTGTTTCATTCATTTGACTTCAAAGAGGTGTTTTTTTCACTTTCGAAATGCGTTGTTAGTAGTAACACAATTTGTGTGCTCATGGAGGTCAAGGTAGACAAACAAGGAGAAATGATAATAGATGTATGATGAAATATTTTGAATTACATTATGAAGAATTTCCTTCACTCAGCATCTTATGGTTATCTTCACTTGCAAAATATTTTATAAGATGTCTCAGAATTTGTGAAGACAATAGAAAAAAAAATAAAGCCAGTATTTATCAAAATGCTGAATATATTTGTTCTCACTAGTTTTAGTTCTCCCCCAATGACAGATGAGTATTACCAAGAATGCACCAGAAATCCAGCTGAGAGTTACAGATCTGTCAGTGCTTCCTCTGTGGCACAATACTAAAACTAGGATATTGCTATTGGCAGTTGGTTTTCACCAGATTGGGCTTCTGCTCACCTTTAAAGCATTTGCTGACAAGTAGGTGCTGTCTGTTTTTATTTATTTATGTGATTTGTTTATCTAACGTTTCCGTGAGTATCTTAAATTCTCTGGCTTGAAAAGGTTATTAAAGCAGTTTTTATTTTTCTAATCTATCTGCAAGTTAAAGGGTTTTTTTTTTGGTTCTTCTTAGCAGAGTTCTAATATCTTGGCAGCATGTTCACTCCAGACAGAAGATAAGACAGAAAGATTGAAATGAAAATTTAACAAACCAGTTATCTAACCTTATCATGTTCACCCCAGACAGAAGATAAGACAGAAAGATTGAAATGAGAATTTAACAAACCAGTTATCTAACCTTATCATGTTCACCCCAGACAGAAGATAAGACAGAAAGATTGAAATGAGAATTTAACAAACCAGTTATCTAACCTTATCATGTTCACCTCAGAAGATAAGATGGAAAGATTGAAACGAGAGTTTAACAAACCAGTTATCTAGCCTTATCATGTTCACCCCAGACAGAAGATAAGATGGAGAGATTGAAATGAGAATTTAACAAACCAGTTATCTAACCTTATCATGTTCACCCCAGACAGAAGATGAGATAGAAAGATTGAAATGAGAATTTAACAAACCAGTTATCTAACCTTATCATGTTCACCTCAGACAGAAGATAAGACGGAAAAATTGAAATGAGAATTTAACAAACCAGTTATCTAACCTTATCATGTTCATCCCAGACAGAAGATGAGATGGAAAGATTGAAATGAGAATTTAACAAACCAGTTATCTAACCTTATCATGTTCACCCCAGACAGAAGATAAGACGGAAAGATTGAAATGAGAATGTAACAAACCAGTTATCTAACCTTATCATTTTTACCCTTCAGCTTCCCAAAGAGCAGAGGCCTACAACAAACTGATGCCCTAGCTTTCCTGACCTCTGCTTCCATTCAAGGTTTTTCCTTGTCTTTGTTATACTTGTTATCTCTAGGTCCCTTCTCCGTGTGTTTTTGTGGTCTCCCTTTAACTATCTTACCCCAGGGATGTATGGAGGCATATATGGAGACATCTTTATATGACCACCAGCTGTGCACAATGCTACAATATACATTTGTGGAAGTGAACTTCTGTCAGTGACGCTAATTACATCCTCGTTGACTCTTAACATCATCCACACACTTCCAAGGATTCCCCCTGTGGGGAAACTTGTTGAGAACCCAGCATTGCACACTAAACTTGGAGAAGTCGCTTGAGCCCCAGGCGTAATTCTTTGGCTTTGACTTAGTTGATTGCATACGTAAGGATCTCACTATGGACCCAGTGATAGGCAGGGGGAGCTGAGAAGTGGTTTTGTGCAGGACGTGACAATTCCTTGGGAGAGCCCAGAACCTAGTATTTTAGCTCTGCATAGTTGGATAGCCCCCTAGGATGGCAAGGAATGCACAGTATGCCACACACTTCTTACTCCTAGCTTGGAACCAGATGTGATGATCCTTTAAATGCAACCAAGTGGGAGAAAATGGAGCTCAGGACTTCAACTCAGCAAGTTTCGGAATGGCGGAAAAGCTTTGATCTACAGTGTAGATAATACCAAGGAGTCTTCGACTTGATATTGGCTGCAAAAGAGCGAGAAGCTCAGCAGCCCTAGTTAAACAACAACAACAACCCCAGGGTTTCAGAACAAGGACTGCCTTATAATGCTATTAACACGTGTTGTCATTGTATGTTTTATCCAACAGCAACACCTTCTTCTAACCTCTTGTTGACCTTTCAACTGACCCCTATTTTGAAGAATCAAAATAGATACAAAGAAACAACTGATAAAAACAGTATTTACACCAGCATTGTGCTATCAATGTCTTGCCTGGTTGCTGACCAAAGAACAAAAAAGAAAAATCATCATCTTTGAAATCAGATTGACAAGAGGAAAGAGGAAAGCTACCTCAACCTGATACAAGGATAATGCAAGAAGAGTTTTATCAGAAGCAATTACAAGAAATAATTGGAGGCAGAGCATTTGGGCCACCAGAAAAATTATGCACACAACCAGCACAGCAGATATGAACAAGTGGTAATCTTCAGATTCTGCCCAAGCCACAACAGATTGAAGTACCCTCTATTCAACAAGCTTAAAGATAGGAGCTACTGATGGGTTTAACTATGGCACCAATAAAATGAATACTGAACATCAGCTGCCCAATATTTGAGGAACAAAGAAAGCACATACGGGCCTTCACTGGTACCATTCTTGGACAAACCCTATGGAGATACCAACAACCTCAAGCAGACCACTGCTTCTTCTTCTTCTTCGATCCTTAACCACCGACCGTCAAAGCAGTCAGTGGCCATCATGCCTAGTGGCGTCTTGTAGGGCAACAACAAATTGATTCCACTTTGCATGGTCGGTGGCCATCCTTCGTACAGTGCCCCAACTCTGGTTCATTCTTTGCATCTCAGCCTCCACAGTCCTCCGCCAAGTTGTTTTTGGTCGGCCTCTCTTTCCCTTTCCTTCAGGGGTCCAGAGCATAGCTGTTCTTGTGATGGCATCGGGGTCTCTTCTGAGGACATGACCAACCCAGCTCCAGCGTCTGCCAGCTATGATGGTGTGCATGTCCTCTTGCTTGCTACGAGTAAGCAGATCTTGGTTGGTGATGGTATTCGGCCAAAAAATGCGGTGAATTTTTCTTAGGCATGTTGTGTGAAAAGAGGACAATTTTGACATTTCCTTCTCTGTGACTCTCCAGCATTCCGCACCATAGAGAAGCACAGAAAGCACGCAGCTCTGGTATAATCTTAATTTTGTGCTTGTGCTGTATTGGGAGGACTTCCAGATGTTATTTAGGCTAAAGAAGGCTGTTCTTGCCTTATTCATTCTGATGTTGATGTCTTTGCCTGCCCCACCGTCTGGTGTTACTATGCTTCCTAGGTATGTGAAGGTATCTGTCTGTACCAATTGCTGATTCCTTACTGATATGGACTCAGGGCTGCTCACATTGAGCGTCATGACCTCAGACTTCTTTAAATTGATGTTCAAGCCCACCTGCTGGCTAAATTTATTAAGTCTATCCGTTTTTTCCTGGATGTGTTGATGTGAATGTGCCAGCAGTGCAATGTCATCTGCATATTCCAGATCTTCCAATGTAGAAAATGTAGTCCATCTTATTCCTCTTGGACTGCCCTCTGTTGTCTGGCGCATCACCCAGTCTATGACTGTTAAAAAAAGAGTGGTTGATAAGGGGCATCCCTGTCGTACTCCTCTCTTCACCTCGAAGGTTAGGTTGCTCTGCCCAACACTACACGTAAAGTTGGCATAGAGGCTTTTTATGATTGCCACTATGCAGCTTGGAATTCCATAAGCCCTCAGTATTTTCCATAAACTGTCCCTATGTATGCTGTCAAAAGCCTTTTCAAAATCAACAAAATTTATGTAAAGCTGTCTTTGCCATTCTGAGCACTGCTCTATAATGTTCCTGAGAGTGAATATATGGTCTACACATCTTCTGTTCTTTCTAAATCCTGCTTGTTCTTTCCTCAGTTTGTAGTCTACTGCCTTTGAAATTCTCTGTATAATTATCCTGCCTAGTATTTTGCTGGGAACTGAGAGAAGAGTGATTCCTCTCCAATTATTGCAGTCTGCAAGATCTCCCTTTTTGGGCAATTTGACAATTATTCCTTTGTTCCACTCTGATGGTGTTGTCCCTGTTTTCCACACTTGTGCAAATAGTGGTTCTAATAGTTCTGCTGCTAGCTCAGGGTCTGTCTTAAATAGCTCTGCATTTAAGTTATCATGGCCCGGAGCTTTACCGTTCTTTAACCCTTTGATTGCTGTGATGATTTCTTCTTTTCGTGGAATGTCTGTATTTACATCTAGATCGTTTTCAGCCTCAGGAACATTCAATTGTGTCTCTGGTATTTCCTTGTTCAGAGTTTCTCTGAAGTGCTCTGCCCATCTTGTTTCCTGTCCCTCTGCTGTCTTGATGAGATTTCCTTGCTTATCTCTTACTAATGTAATATTGTTTGCACCTTGTTTTCCGCTGATGAATTTAGTTATTTTGTATACTGTGCTTTGTTCATTTCTCTGTGCTGCCTCTTCTGCCTGTTTTGCAAGATCGTCTAGGAAATTCCTTTTGTTGGCTCGGGTTTGGCGTTTAACTTCCCTAGACCACTGCTTACTTTTAACATATTCAAGGTGACATCTGAAAGTGTACGAAGAAGATCTGTGAAATGAGATGTCTGAGAAAAACAGTTAATATTACTAAAAATAAATCTAATAAGAAAAAAAGAGCTATCATTGGAATATCATCTATCAAATGAGATGTCTGAGAAAAACAGTTAATATTACCAAAAATAGATCTAATAAGAAAAAAGAGCTTTCATTGAAGTATCATCTGTCAAATGAGATGTCTGGGACCCAAAGATGCAGCAATAGAGAATGCAGTCAGCGACCCATAGCTTGACTGCTTGCATCAGAATCAGCGAACCAGAGCTGACTAAGACCCTACTCCACCTCCATGTGGTGGTCCTGGAAACAGTCTACATCACTGCAGTCTGGCTGAGAGAGTAGGGATCGCAGAGGGAAGGCAAACCCGGTCCCAAAAACTGCCGTGCTGAAGTCGGATGTGTCGACCGAAAGGTGCAGATATCACAGCTCCGGCGTAAACAGACACAACGCAACCAACGTCCTTTTCAGGACGAATGAGGAGGAAGAAGAAGAAATGAGATGTCTGAGAAAAACAGTTAATATTACCAAAAATAGATCTAATAAGAAAAAAGAGCTTTCATTGGAATATCATCTGTGAAATGAGATGTCTGAGAAAAACAGTTAATATTACCAAAAATAGATCTAATAAGAAAAAAGAGCTTTCATTGGAATCTTCTTCTTCTTCGATCCTTAACCACCGACCGTCAAAGCAGTCAGTGGCCATCACGCCTAGTGGCATCTTGTAGGGCAACAACAAATTGATTCCACTTTGCACGGTCGGTGGCCATCCTTCGTACAGTGCCCCAACTCTGGTTCATTCTTTGCATCTCAGCCTCCACAGTCCTCCGCCAAGTTGTTTTTGGTCGGCCTCTCTTTCGCTTTCCTTCAGGGGTCCAAAGCATAGCTGTTCTTGTGATGGCATCGGGGTCTCTTCTGAGGACATGACCAACCCAGCTCCAGCGTCTGCCAGCTATGATGGTGTGCATGTCCTCTTGCTTGCTACGAGTAAGCAGATCTTGGTTGGTGATGGTATTCGGCCAAAAGATGCGGTGAATTTTTCTTAGGCATGTTGTGTGAAAAGAGGACAATTTTGACATTTCCTTCTCTGTGACTCTCCAGCTTCCGCACCATAGAGAAGCACAGAAAGCACGCAACTCTGGTATAATCTTAATTTTGTGCTTGTGCTGTATTGGGAGGACTTCCAGATGTTATTTAGGCTAAAGAAGGCTGTTCTTGCCTTATTCATTCTGATGTTGATGTCTTTGCCTGCCCCACCGTCTGGTGTTACTATGCTTCCTAGGTATGTGAAGGTATCTGTCTGTACCAATTGCTGATTCCTTACTGATATGGGCTCAGGGCTGCTCACATTGAGCGTCATGACCTCAGACTTCTTTAAATTGATGTTCAAGCCCACCTGCTGGCTGAATTTATTAAGTCTATCCGTTTTTTCCTGGATGTGTTGATGTGAATGTGCCAGCAGTGCAATGTCATCTGCATATTCCAGATCTTCCAATGTAGAAAATGTAGTCCATCTTATTCCTCTTGGACTGCCCTCTGTTGTCTGGCGCATCACCCAGTCTATGACTGTTAAAAAAAGAGTGGTTGATAAGGGGCATCCCTGTCGTACTCCTGTCTTCACCTCGAAGGTTAGGTTGCTCTGCCCAACACTACACGTAAAGTTGGCATAGAGGCTTTTTATGATTGTCACTATGCAGCTTGGAATTCCATAAGCCCTCAGTATTTTCCATAAACTGTCCCTATGTATGCTGTCAAAAGCCTTTTCAAAATCAACAAAATTTATGTAAAGCTGTCTTTGCCATTCTGAGCACTGCTCTATAATGTTCCTGAGAGTGAATATATGTTCTACACATCTTCTGTTCTTTCTAAATCCTGCTTGTTCTTTCCTCAGTTTGTAGTCTACTGCCTTTGAAATTCTCTGTATAATTATCCTGCCTAGTATTTTGCTGGGAACTGAGAGAAGAGTGATTCCTCTCCAATTATTGCAGTCTGCAAGATCTCCCTTTTTGGGCAATTTGACAATTATTCCTTTGTTCCACTCTGATGGTGTTGTCCCCGTTTTCCACACTTGTGCAAATAGTGGTTCTAATAGTTCTGCTGCTAGCTCAGGGTCTGTCTTAAATAGCTCTGCATTTAAGTTATCATGGCCCGGAGCTTTACCGTTCTTTAACCCTTTGATTGCTGTGATGATTTCTTCTTTTCGTGGAATGTCTGTATTTACATCTAGATCGTTTTCAGCCTCAGGAACATTCAATTGTGTCTCTGGTATTTCCTTGTTCAGAGTTTCTCTGAAGTGCTCTGCCCATCTTGTTTCCTGTCCCTCTGCTGTCGTGATGAGATTTCCTTGCTTATCTCTTACTAATGTAATATTGTTTGCACCTTGTTTTCCGCTGATGAATTTAGTTATTTTGTATACTGTGCTTTGTTCATTTCTCAGTGCTGCCTCTTCTGCCTGTTTTGCAAGATCGTCTAGGAAATTCCTTTTGTTGGCTCGGGTTTGGCGTTTAACTTCCCTGTCCAGCTGGCTGTACTGTTCGCTATATAGTTGCTTTAACCTGGGGGACTTCGCTTCTGTTTTCTTTCTTTTCATTTCCTTTCTCATCTTTATGGTGTTTAGTGTTTCTGGTGTTATCCAGTCTTGCTTCTTCCTTTCCTGGAATCCTAAGCATGATTTGCTACTTTCCTTATATACTGTTGAAATGGTGTTGAAATTCTGGTCTATATCATCAGTCAATGTCTTTTCCTGGCTTTTGGCAAATTGATATCGTTTCTTAATGTCGGCCGCAAAAGCTTTTCTGGTAAGGGGGTCCTTCAATTTGCTGATGTCAAACCTTTTCTGTGTAGTTACAGTTGGTCCAGCCCTTCTTAGTTTCACTTTCAGTTTTGCTACTACTAAATGGTGATCACTTCCCACATCTGCACCTCTTCTTACCTTCACATCTTGTAATGCATGTCTCCATCTACCGTTAACCATGATGTGGTCTATCTGGTTTCTGTCCCGACCATTTGGTGATTCCCATGTTAACTTGTGAATTTCCTTATGTGGGAAAAGTGTTCCTCCAATGACCAGGTTGTTAATGCTACAGAAACTTATTAGCTTATCCCCATTATCGTTTGCTGTTCCGCTGCCGCATTTCCCCATTGTTCTTTCATTATATGTATTGTGTGTACCAACTTTCGCATTGAGGTCTCCCATTACTATAACAAGATCATATCTAGGTGTGTCTTCCATTTCTTTCTGCAGTTGTTGATAGAATTCATCCTTGACCTCCTCATCGCTATCATTCGTTGGTGCGTAGCATTGTATTATTGTAGTGTTGGTGAATCTCCCTCTCAATCTCAATCGTATCAGTCTGTTGTTGATGGGTTTCCATTCCAGTAATGTCCTTTCTATCCCTTTCTGTAGAATAATGGCTACGCCTTCACTGTGCTGTCCATCCTCTCTTCCAGAGTAAAGTACTGTTTCTCCTGTTGCTGTTTTAACTTTTCCTGCCCCTGTCCATCTGCTCTCACTTATCCCCAGGATGTGTAACCTATAGTTTCTCATTTCTGCCGTGACCTGTCTTAGTTTACCTGTCTCGTACATTGTCCTGACATTCCAAAATCCTATTCTTGTATCCTGTTTTGCGGTCAGGACATCCGTTTTCATGTCAGTGGCTTCCTTTCGACTTTCACCACTGACAGTCATACGAGCCACAGACTCCGAATGTCCATCCCGCAGCAAAGTTTGTTCATTTGATGTTGTTTCCGTAACTTCATTATTTTTTTTTACATAGACAGGGGTGTCAGCCCTATGCTAAAACCCCCAACCTGGAGGACCAGGGTACCAGCTTTTGTCTGACCCCTACCCACACAGACCAGTCCAGCTTGGTTGAACCTACCAGGAGTAAAACTCCCACTGGCATAGCTCTGGGGATTGTCAGGGTATGCAAGCTGCCATACCGCTACAAGGTATAGGTACCATTGATGGCAGTTTCATTGGAATATCATCTGTGAAATGAGATGTCTGAGAAAAACAGTTAATATTACCAAAAATAGATCTAATAAGAAAAAAGAGCTTTCATTGGAGTATCATCTGTGAAATGAGATGTCTGAGGAAAACAGTTAATATTACTAAAAATAGATCTAATAAGAAAAAAAGAGCTTTCATTGGAGTATCATCTGTGAAATGAGATGTCTGAGAAAAACAGTTAATATTACCAAAAATTGATCTAAAAAGAGATAAGAGCTATCATTGGAATATCATCTGTGAAATGAGATCTGAGAAAAATAGTTAATATTACCAAAAATAGATCTAATAAGAGATAAGAGCTATCATTGGAATATCATCTGTGAAATGAGATGTCTGAGAAAAACAGATAATATTACCAAAAATAGATCTAATAAGAAAAAAGTGCTTTCATTGGAGTATCATCTGTCAAATGAGATGTCTGAGAAAAACAGTTAATATTACCAAAAATAGATCTAATAAGAAAAAAGAGCTTTCATTGAAGTATCATCTGTGAAATGAGATGTCTGAGAAAAACAATTAATATTACCAAACATAGATCTAATAAGAAAAAAAGAGTTTTCATTGGAGTATCATCTGTGAAATGAGATGTCTGAAAAAAAAAACCAATTAATATTACCAAAAATAGATCTAATAAGAAAAAAGAGCTTTCATTGGAGTATCATCTGCGAATTGAGATGTCTGAGGAAAACAGTTAATATTACTAAAAATAGATCTAATAAGAGATAAGAGCTATCATTGGAGTATCATCTGTCAAATGAGATGTCTGAGAAAAACAGTTAATATTACCAAAAATAGATTTAACAAGAAATAAGAGATAAGGGCTATCATTGGAACAGTAGCCTTGAAGTGAAGTATCTGAGAAAACAAGTGATAATCATCATCATCTTAACCCTCCACTCCCAAAGGAGCATTTGCCTTCAACCAATGCATGCCAAGTCCTCCTGTCACGTGCCATCATCAAGTTCTTTCCATGTTCTCCTCATCATTTTCACCTCTGTTTCCAGCTCTCTTCTCCATGGGCTTCTTGGTCTACCTCAGCCTCTCTTGCCCTGGGGGTTCCAGAACAAGGACTGCCTTGTAATGCTATCAACAGGTTTCCTCAGTGTGTGTCCTATCCATCACCATTGTCTTCTTCTCATCTCTTGTTCCACTGGCACTTGTCTGGTTCTTTTCATCAGTTCTTTGTTGGTAACCTTATCATACCATTTTAATCCTATTCTACGCAAGCACCCATTTATGAAAGTCTGTAGCTTTTTGGTTGTTGTCTTTGTTGTTCTCCATGTTTCAGAGCCATATAATAGTACTGACTTCACATTTGAGTTGAAGATTCTTACTTTCATGTTGGATCCAATTTCTCTTGATCTCCAGATATTTCCCAATGCAATGAAAGCTCCTCTTGCTTTTTGTATTCTTATTTTGATATCACTGTCTGGGACAGACTTTGTCCATATTTTGTCCAACTTTGTCTATATTGCTGCCAAGATATGTGTATGATTCTACATCTTTTAGTGGTGTTTCTTCAAGTTCAACCCTGTTATCATTACCTGCATTATTAGAAGAAAAGGTGATAATAATCGGAAAATATCTAGAAAGAAATTAAGTGGGTAGGTGTCACGAGTTGGATTTAAGTTAGAGTTATGCCCAAGGGTAGGACAAGACCCTAGTGTGAGAAAAGACTAAGATAATAGATTTATTTTAAGAAATGACAGTGAATGTAGTAAGGTGAGTCTATTGGCCCGAGGATGATAACCGAAATTAAATCTTCCTCGCCAAATCGTGACTTCAAGAAAGGCTATAAACTCACCACCTCTGGCTACCTTTAACAAACTAAAGGAGATAAGGTTAAACTAACACTACAGACACCACTGTACAGACAACAGTTAAGGACTATACAGTGAAGAAGCTGATCCAGTGAACATTAAATAAGTTTATTATACAAATCCACATAAGTTCATAACATAGTAACAACAATATATATAACGTGCCAGGTTTGCACTGACCTGGAAATAAAAAAGACTCAATTTAAATTTATAAGACACATCAAAATATGAACCCAACCACTCTCACTCAGTCATTCACCTTGCTGGGGAAACAAAATCAGAATGATTAATTGGATTCTTACTACCATCTTATTTAGTGGGCATCAACTGTAGCCACCACTCTCTATTACACTACTATCTCTATTGTCAATGGCTGCTGACCCTGCATGAAGACTATCTGCACAGCTGCTAACTCTGTCAGCGGTATACGCCACTAAGTCACACTCTGCACTGCTAATTAATAGATTTTTTCTAACTCTAAGGCTCAGAGGCTACCCTCTAAGAATAATATGAGACTCTGCAGGTCCCTGATCTATTTTTCACCATCTCTCTCTCCATTTCTCCTGCCTTGCTGCTCTCGTTTCATTTCAGCAACCGGGAAATGATATCCCTTTCTTCCTGGTTCTGACTCGTACTTCTGATGACTAGGCACTTGCCGTAGACTGTAGAGGCTTCTCTATTTGGTGAAAAGAAAGCTGATTTTCCCTTGCTATGTTACCCCTCATTTGGGTTTAGGCACTTCAGTATTATTGTCGCCGAGGCTAAAAAAAAGACACACCAACCCGCTTGCTTGGGTTCGATGGGTGTGTATGAGCTTAGAGCTCCGGGTTTTAAGAAAACCCTTTTCACTGAAGACTGCATCGCTGTCTCGACCTGCTCTTCCTCGCTCCCTCTCTCTCTCTATGGGGCCACAATACTCAGAGCCGATACCCCACCCAGGTACAAGCTCTTACGCCTCTGGCGTTTCCTCGACTTTTTCTCTCTTGAGAAGACTGGCTACCTTTGCCAGCCGTCAGGAACAAGATTTATTGACACCCCGCTCTACAGGCCGTGACCACTGCTGTGGACACAAAAGACATGCCACTCTGTACTACAATACCAAAATACTTTCATATAATAAACTTACATATAAAACGTAAACAGTGGATGCTTCAGTCACACTCAAATCTAGCACAAACATGTAAACACCCGAACGAAGACTGCTCCCCTATTTCCCCTCTTCCCCTTTCATCTTGTGCATGACGATACATAAATATTTACTGACCCTGGGTCAGCTATTCCCAACAACCCCCTGCCTGTCTAGTAAACCCCAGACTCACTGATCAATACTGAGTATACACATCTCGCCTCAGGCCTTAAAACATTAAAAACAGGTAGGGAAACCTCCCGTACTTAGGCCTACTTTAACTCTGTAAGCGGTCTCAGGACCTTATCATCGTTCCCCCCAAACACAAATAGAATACATAACATTTAATGCACACCCGTGTTTAAAATTCCTCAGTACATTTATATATTACATCTCTATACACAGAAATATATAGACTATATTTCCTAGAACTCATTAAATCCCATAACACAAAATCAAATACTACTCTGCATAATATTTAATTCCACAGCCACTTAAGGCACCATAAATTTCCTTTCACCTCTACCCCACGTGGTTTCCCTGAAATTATATTTTAACTCCACCAATAGAAAGATATTTAATTATCTCCTGTATCCATCCAGAATTCCTACACAAATAAATTCCGGTAACCACGTGATTAAATTTCCCGAAAAATCCGTTCCCGTATTTTTTTAATGAGACTTATCAGAATTAAACTCTCAAGGAAATAAAATACACGCGCTTCAGAATATTCTGTAAATTAATATAAATCTAGGATGCGTGTATTTCCACAGACTTTCTATTAAATCTACGGAGCACACCTACGTAATATCTCTAATTCACTCATAGACACTGCTAGCCTCGTAGAAATGATTGATGGCACTATGAGTTATAAAGTTTTTATTAAATACATTATACTAGAACGGGCTAAGGCTCTATTAGAGAAACTAGATTTAATTACCACGCTACTTTAAATTACTGACATACCAATACTGCGTTCAGCGTTAGAAGCCGACAATATGCTTGGATACACGGCCCGGACTTTCTGCAGACTAAGAGGCCCTAAATTGAAAACCGCGTACTTTATTTTAGATTTAACCACGCTGACCCCCGACCTACTTGAGGCTAGGCGTCTCACTACAACCAATAGAATTAAAGATAATCTAAAACTGTCCATGTGCTCATCTCTAAATTTAGAACCAGTGTATTCTTGCTTACTTTAAACGCGCACGTATTTCCGCCACGTAACGTTACCTAACGACGTCTGTTTGCGTGAGCGAACTCGAAATGTGATCGCTCTACCGTAAGCTGGACATTACCTGGGTAGGGGTCATCTCCCCTTCCCCACGATAAAATGACCGCGATAAATTTAACAACGCAAACAATGGAATTTCAAGATCGCGATATTTAGAAACGGGAAGACTGGTGCCCTTCAGTACTAACTTACATTAATCCCTATAGAAAAAACCCGCAATTACTTTACCTACAGAACAAATCTAAACACCCCTATTATTCAGAGAGAAAAAGAATACTTCCCAATCTTTAATAGAGGGAAGACAAAAATGGCAAACTCAATAGTTACGAAGAGAAAACGAAATGGGGCCTATTGAAGACTAAATCACAGTAACTCCATCACATTACCCCACCCTTCGAGGTCGGAGCCTGCCGATCTAATTTACTGTGGTCTTGGTGTTCAGATTGGTCCCTATCTATGTCTCCCGAGCTGTCTTTGAGTCGCTCTGCAACTGGCAGGCGGCTGGGCCAATCACCCAAACCATACCTCCTTCCCGTGTGCACCTGGCCTTGTTTACTTAATTTTCTCCTCCAGGGTTTCTTCCTGATAAGTGTCCTTGGCCTTGGTGGAGTACAGCTCCCGCTCAACTCCGTGACCACTGAACAGGTAATTAGCGGGTTACGTGCTGTCCAACAAAGGCTATCCGCTGGGTGTTTACGTTTATATGGCCTGTACCTAGCTGACCTGAGGTACCTGCGGCTGACTGTAATGTCCCTCGAGCGAGAATCACTGTTCTGAAATTGGAAAAGTTTGTTGGCCAAAGAAACGCGCATCTGTTTCTTCTTTTTCCTCTCCTTGTCTACTCCCATGCTCCGGTGGGAGAGTTGACCTCTCTTCAGACCTGTGCCCGCCACTGGCGGGTCTGGAACTTCCCTTGCCTTGTCCGGCAAAAGACTGACTTGGTCAGCTGAACTGACCGGCTGGCTCTGTAGAGGCCTGGCGACGGCGACTACGGTGCTGCGCATCAGCGGGTTTGTGACCGCTGGTATAGTGCAAAAAAGATGCCCCATCTCGGGTTCCTCTGGTGTCGAGCCTCCGATTGCTTGCTGGGTTTCTATTGAATCCTGATCGATCTCAATAGCTTCTACCTTTGAAGAAAGGTAGGTAATATCTGCCCCTGGCAGTGGTTCTGGGCTCGCTCTTCCCCTACCAATACGAAGAGGGACAGAGCTCTCTAAAGTAGCTCCTTGCAAATGCGTAAGGCCGCTTTTCTCACTCTTTTCTGGCCTGAAAAGTTGGTGAGATGAACCTGTAGACCACGGGAGTTCTCCGTCTAACACCCTGGTTCTACCTTCAACCTTGCCCTCCCCTGTGAGAGTTACTGGCGTCAGTTGGAATGTGTCCTGCAGTGACACTTGACGGTTTAAGATCCCATTTGATCGCGGAGAATCTGAGATAAAGCTCTCAGTGACTTGTTCTACTGTTCCTTGAATACAGTTCTTGTCAGTATGTCCCTCTCCTGAAGGAGCTAATACCATCGGGGGCCTAATTCCCGACGACAAAGAATGTACTTCCACAATCACCACTGTTTTGCCATTAGGCTGCACAGGGATGTCAGGCGAATGTGCCTCTGCCTGTTGTTTTTCGCTGTCCCGCTGGGGAGCTGGCGAAACATGCCTTATTAGGGATTCGAACCCTGCCCTCGACTTTCCATGTCGAGTATGTTGTGCTGTCTCACGAGCATGGGAGAATCTGTAGCCATCCGATTTATAATGCTTGCTCACATTATTCCCCCTGTTATGCAGTTTCCACACCTGGGATTGCTTCGTAATCTTCCCAGCGTTGTAAGGGCTGCTTTCCTTACTTAACCCCCTCCCTTGTTTGGGCTTCGGGTCCATTTCCAATGGAAAGTCCTTTTCCTGGAGTTGGGGCGCAGTTTGAGCCGACAAGTTATCATTTAATGGCGCAAGATTTTCAGAGGGATTGTCCTTTTCTAGTAGCTCCTTTTCCCTCTGTTGTCTTCTTCTTTCCGATTCCAGGTCCTGTTCCATCGCTTCGTCTACCAACTCTCGGATGAATGCTTCGCTGTCCCCAGCTTTTGCACAGGTCCATGCCAAGGCTAGACGATTGCCAAATAAGTTGTCTACTTCATATTGCCTCTGCAGGCTTTCTGCATATTCCAGAAGGGGTGGAATTTCGCTATCCCCGTACTCCATGAACTTAGCTACCTCAAGTGCAATCTTATGTACTTTATCGAGATCAGCCATGTTACCTGCCAATTCTGCCATAAGCTCACAAATATAGAGACGTGAAGGCCCCATAACTTCCCGTTACCTACTAGGAATTAATCTCTCTATAACCGCTGTCCCAAAACCCGACTCAGACTAGCCCCGAGTCTGATTAACTACCTGAAAAAATCTTCCTATTAAAAAAAACTGTTAGCCATCAATTACCTCTAGTCCTCAACTAACTATGCTATAAATATCTAAAATGACTGCAACCTGTGGAAAAACTTACAACTGGATCAGTTCTAATAGCTCAGTCTAGGGGATATTGAAAGAATCTATTCTCAGACTTTCCTATAGAAAACAATCTGTCAATCTAGATAAGATCCCAGAATGATCCTACAAAGCTGATCCCGGACGAGCCCCCACTTTGTCACGAGTTGGATTTAAGTTAGAGTTATGCCCAAGGGTAGGACAAGACCCTAGTGTGAGAAAAGACTAAGATAATAGATTTATTTTAAGAAATGACAGTGAATGTAGTAAGGTGAGTCTATTGGCCCGAGGATGATAACCGAAATTAAATCTTCCTCGCCAAATCGTGACTTCAAGAAAGGCTATAAACTCACCACCTCTGGCTACCTTTAACAAACTAAAGGAGATAAGGTTAAACTAACACTACAGACACCACTGTACAGACAACAGTTAAGGACTATACAGTGAAGAAGCTGATCCAGTGAACATTAAATAAGTTTATTATACAAATCCACATAAGTTCATAACATAGTAACAACAATATATATAACGTGCCAGGTTTGCACTGACCTGGAAATAAAAAAGACTCAATTTAAATTTATAAGACACATCAAAATATGAACCCAACCACTCTCACTCAGTCATTCACCTTGCTGGGGAAACAAAATCAGAATGATTAATTGGATTCTTACTACCATCTTATTTAGTGGGCATCAACTGTAGCCACCACTCTCTATTACACTACTATCTCTATTGTCAATGGCTGCTGACCCTGTATGAAGACTATCTGCACAGCTGCTAACTCTGTCAGCGGTATACGCCACTAAGTCACACTCTGCACTGCTAATTAATAGACTTTTTCTAACTCTAAGGCTCAGAGGCTACCCTCTAAGAATAATATGAGACTCTGCAGGTCCCTGATCTATTTTTCACCATCTCTCTCTCCACTTCTCCTGCCTTGCTGCTCTCGTTTCATTTCAGCAACCGGGAAATGATATCCCTTTCTTCCTGGTTCTGACTCGTACTTCTGATGACTAGGCACTTGCCGTAGACTGTAGAGGCTTCTCTATTTGGTGAAAAGAAAGCTGATTTTCCCTTGCTATGTTACCCCTCATTTGGGTTTAGGCACTTCAGTATTATTGTCGCCGAGGCTAAAAAAAAGTGTCTCGACCTGCTCTTCCTCGCTCCCTCTCTCTCTCTATGGGTCCACAATACTCAGAGCCGATACCCCCACCAAGGTACAAGCTCTTACGCCTCTGGCGTTTCCTCGACTTTTTCTCTCTTGAGAAGACTGGCTACCTTTGCCAGCCGTCAGGAACAAGATTTATTGACACCCCGCTCTACAGGCCGTGACCACTGCTGTGGACACAAAAGACATGCCACTCTGTACTACAATACCAAAATACTTTCATATAATAAACTTACATATAAAACGTAAACAGTGGATGCTTCAGTCACACTCAAATCTAGCACAAACATGTAAACACCCGAACGAAGACTGCTCCCCTATTTCCCCTCTTCCCCTTTCATCTTGTGCACGACGATACATAAATATTTACTGACCCTGGGTCAGCTATTCCCAACAACCCCCTGCCTGTCTAGTAAACCCCAGACTCACTGATCAATACTGAGTATACACATCTCGCCTCAGGCCTTAAAACATTAAAAACAGGTAGGGAAACCTCCCGTACTTAGGCCTACTTTAACTCTGTAAGCGGTCTCAGGACCTTATCATCGTTCCCCCCAAACACAAATAGAATACATAACATTTAATGCACACCCGTGTTTAAAATTCCTCAGCACATTTATATATTACATCTCTATACACAGAAATATATAGACTATATTTCCTAGAACTCATTAAATCCCATAACACAAAATCAAATACTACTCTGCATAATATTTAATTCCACAGCCACTTAAGGCACCATAAATTTCCTTTCACCTCTACCCCACGTGGTTTCCCTGAAATTATATTTTAACTCCACCAATAGAAAGATATTTAATTATCTCCTGTATCCATCCAGAATTCCTACACAAATAAATCCCGGTAACCACGTGATTAAATTTCCCGAAAAATCCGTTCCCGTATTTTTTAAATGAGACTTATCAGAATTAAACTCTCAAGGAAATAAAATACACGCGCTTCAGAATATTCTGTAAATTAATATAAATCTAGGATGCGTGTATTTCTACAGACTTTCTATTAAATCTACGGAGCACACCTACGTAATATCTCTAATTCACTCATAGACACTGCTAGCCTCGTAGAAATGATTGATGGCACTATGAGTTATAAAGTTTTTATTAAATACATTATACTAGAACGGGCTAAGGCTCTATTAGAGAAACTAGATTTAATTACCACGCTACTTTAAATTACTGACATACCAATACTGCGTTCAGCGTTAGAAGCCGACAATATGCTTGGATACACGGCCCGGACTTTCTGCAGACTAAGAGGCCCTAAATTGAAAACTGCGTACTTTATTTTAGATTTAACCACGCTGACCCTCGACCTACTTGAGGCTAGGCGTCTCACTACAACCAATAGAATTAAAGATAATCTAAAACTTTCCATGCGCTCATCTCTAAATTTAGAACCAGTGTATTCTTGCTTACTTTAAACGCGCGCGTATTTCCGCCACATAACGTTACCTAACGACGTCTGTTTGCGTGAGCAAACTCGAAATGTGATCGCTCTACCGTAAGCTGGACATTACCTGGGTAGGGGTCATCTCCCCTTCCCCACGATAAAATGACCGCGATAAATTTAACAATGCAAAAAATGGAATTTCAAGATCGCGATATTTAGAAACGGGAAGACTGGTGCCCTTCAGTACTAACTTACATTAATCCCTATAGAAAAAAAACCCGCAATTACTTTACCTACAGAACAAATCTAAACACCCCTATTATTCAGAGAGAAAAAGAATACTTCCCAATCTTTAATAGAGGGAAGACAAAAATGGCAAACTCAATAGTTACGAAGAGAAAACGAAATGGGGCCTATTGAAGACTAAATCACAGTAACTCCATCACAGTAGGGCTATCATTAGAACATCACCAGTGAAAGAATATTATAAGAAACAAAGATTGTGTTAGTTGGACATTCGGTGAGGATATATCCTGATCAACCACTAGCATGTTGAGGCATATATAACCTCAAAAAGTAATTGGCCAGGCATAAAACCTCCAAAAAAAAATTTACCTGGTATATATAACCTCAGAAAAGGTATTAACCAGGCATGTAACCTCAAAAAAGAATTATTGACCAGGCATATAACCTCAAAAAGGAATTATTGACCAGGCATATAACCTCAAAAAGGAATCATTGACCAGGCATGTATTCTCAAAAAGGAATCATTGACCCAGGCATATAACCTCAAAAGGGGAATTATTAACCAGGTGTTTAATCTCAAAAATGAGTTATTGACCAGGCATGTAACCGCAGAATAGGAATTATTGACCAGGCATGTAACCAGACATAGGAGCCGCGGTAGCATAGTGGTTAGTGCACTGGCTTCCTAGCGCAGTGGTCTATGGTTCGATCCCCAGATGAGGCGGAAAAATTTTTAGGCCACAAACGGCTCCTGGGTCGACCCAGCCCCAAATGGGTACCAGAGCTACTCTGGGAAGGTTAAGGCGGCCGGCGTGATGCCGACCACATCACCCCTCGTGTGCCGACGGTCAAGATAATATGGGCCTAACACCATATTCCCAATATGCCTAAATGGGCGTGTAACGGGTTCCTTTACCTTTACCTTTTTATGTAACCTCAGAAAGGAATTATTGACTAGGTATAGTCACGTCAAAAAGGAATTATTGACCAGCAGTGGAGGACCCTGTCTGCTGATGCTTCCACCATGGCACCCCTATGACCCATGACGGTTACGGGTTGGGATGATGATGATGATGATAGTCACATCAAAAAGGAATTATTGACCAGACATGTGACCTCAAAAAGGAATCATTGACCTGGCATATAACCTCAAAAAGGGAATTGACCAAACATATAACCTCGAAAAGGTATTAATCAAGAATAGCTTTTGACCCCAGCCAGGAGCAGATGGCTCAAGGGGGTGACAGACATCTTAAAAAGACAGTAAATGATGATATATTAGGTCACAGTGTGTGCATTGGATCAGAAACACGACAAGCCGCCACAAAAAGCTAACAATCTTAACCGACTCACTGTCAGCTCTTCAAGCACTAAGAAATGCACATGAATGTAGCCGACCAGACATAGCAAAAGAAATATTGCAACTTAGTACACACCTAAATAATAGGGGCTGCACAGTATTATTAGCATGGATACCCTGGCACGTGGGAATAGAAGGAAACGGGGTGGACAAGGAAGCAAAAACAGGAAGAAGCAGTCCAAATCACATAAACTCAGGGTTAGGCACAACAGAGATCAAAAGTATAATTTAAAATATGATAACAAAGGAATGGACAGAAAACTGAAAACAAAGCAAGAAAGGCAGATATGCCTATAAACTGCTAAAAGATCCAACACAGACATTTCAGATATCTAGAGAACAAAAAATACCATGCAACAGAAAACTGATTAGACCTCAACTAGGAATGGGCTATTTCGTGGTGGAGGAACACTACCATGTAACATGTCAGAGAAAAACACCACAGCACATTATGAACAGCACAGAAAACCACTCATGGAATTCTTGAGAACACAAAACTCATGATCACCATCACTAGAAACTGTACTAAAAATTGACCTACCCAGGGAGCTACACAACATAATAAAATTGTATATTACCAAAACAAGAACCAACTTATAACAACCAGAACAAATTAGAATGACAAGGAAAAACAAAAACAAAACAAAACAAAAATGTCCATACAATATCAGTACAAGAATAAAATATAAAAAACAAACAAACAAACAAAAATTTACCAATCCAAAACCAACAAAAGCCCAGCAGTTAAATTTAAAAAGATGTCAAAAGCGAGAAAGAATAATATAGTATGGAAGTAGATACATTACTAACACCATAGACATTAAACAATGCCACAACCAACAGCAGATAAATTACAGTTGCGAAGAGCCAACACACAAGAAAAACAACATTGTAAATTTGTAATGCGCTATATAGAATGATGAACACTATATACCCAAATTATAACCTACATGAGGTTGAACCGAGTATCCCTTGCACACGACAAACACCAGTTTTCAAGAGCAGGGTTCAAAAACCAAACCAAATACAGAAGAAGAGGCATAGATCACTCACTCAGCTCTTCTGCATTTTTTACTTTGGGCACACCATTTTACATTGGCCTCTAGAGTTTTCCTCTTTGTGTTAAGTAGCCATCCTCTAATCTTGCACAACTGAATATATGTCTAAAATAGTAGACTCTGTATTATTTACATAACCAGTCAGGGGTTGAGCAAGATTTTTTCCCATTAATTACAATTTAAAAAATAGTATTGTCCAAGGAGTTCTGCTCCATTAATAAAGGTCCCTATTTGGTAATGATGCTGCCCTGGTATTTAAAAACATTTGCTTACTCCAGTGAGTGGTAAAAGCTGCTTTCATTGATTTTTCCTGCACCAAGGCATATTTCTTTCAAATAACGGCTTTTTCATTTTTAGGATTAACAACAAGGTTGCTCTCATTTATGTTTTTGTAGAATAAAAGAGGGAACGTGACGTGCTGGCCCGACACCCATTTCTTCCTTTATTTTCGAGCCTGAGAACATTCTTGATGAAATATTAAAATGTCCTTGTGTCTATTTTTATTTTTTAAGTGGACAATACTAGTTGTTGAATAATTGTTGTGCTTTAGATTGCTGTCTCTCAGACATTTGTGTTCAAACGTCTTTTCCTCGTAGTCTGCCCTTTTCTCCCATGCCCCTATGAAGATTTGCTCAACATTTGATTCTGGTTTTGACATGGTAGTTAGTACTTTATCTCTGCCCCTAAATTTTTTTTTCACAAATTTAACAAGTACAGTGCAGTCTGAATAAGTAGAAGTCTCTGGGACCATCTAAAATATATCCTACAATCTGATCACCCACATTTTGCTCAAAGATGGACATTTATGACAGAATAAGAGGTAAAGCATGAAGCAAATATTTTTACCATTCAGAAACCGGTATTTTGATTTCAAATGTTCATTTCTGCATCTTTTAAAGTTTTCAAAAGCAATTTAGCAAAGCCTAAAATGTAGTGACAAGTTAATTGCTAGTAGCATAGTCAAAAAAAAAAAAAAGGTAAAGGATCCCGTTACACGCCCATTGAAGCATATTGAGAATATGGTGTTAGGCCCATATTTTCTTGACCATCGGCACACTAGGGGTGATGTGGTCATCATCATGCCGGCTGCCTTAACCTTCCCAGAAGTTGCTCTGGTACCCAATTGGGGCTGGGTTGACCCAGGAGCCGTTTGCGGCCTAAAAAAATCCCACCTCATCTGGGGATCGAACCATGGACCACTGAGCTAGGAAGCCAGTGCACTATGCTACCGCGGCTCCCAAGTAGCATAGTAGCAGGTGTATAAATGTTTGAAACACATTTCGGCTTGGTATTTTTGTGTGCTCTGTTAGCAGTCCCTACATAGATTCCTGGAGCAATAACTATTGCAGGACAAGTAAGCCGATGTTAAGAGTTACCAGCCCTGACCTAGAGACTTTTCTATTGTCTAGTGTTTTCCTTCCTTTTTTCTGACAAATGCCTGCCAAATATGGTTTATGTTTATTATTTACTGTTGACATGCTTCAGGTTTCACTCTTTGTTTATCTTTAGATCTCAAATGCTTAGTCTCATTGCTGTTAGAGTTTAACGCAAGCCCTTTTCTCGCAAACCGAAGTGAACCAGTGTTTGCTCAGTTGATAACATGCTTGCTGGTTTAATGAATGCTAGCATTGTAATGTACTGATGGAAACTCAGATGTTTATTAAACTGTTATCACGTGTTCACCATAATATACTACTGGACAAAAGTTAAGGGCCGCCATTCAGTTTAGACAAGGTTTATATAATTGATTGGCAAACTGTAAAGACAAGTGAAAATGTCATTAAAACTGAGCTCAGAGAAATGTGTATACATTTCTGTGTGCACTAGGTTATTTTTTTTTAAATGTCCAAAAACTGGGTCACTTTAACCCGCACGTGAAAATTGCCATTGTTGCTGCAAAAACTCGTGGTTTTTACAACACGCCCCACTAGTTCAAAAGGTGAAAAAGTGAGTTGAATTTGAATGCACGTGGAAAATGATCATCGGTAATGAGTGTTCACCGTTGGTATGCAATAAATCAGTATGACAAGTGGTCGAAATTATCACTGCATTAGCCATGCCACCAAGGAGAAGTCTCAGCACTGTAGACCGTGGTCGAGCCATGGCATGGATTCAGGATGGTCAATATGTTCGTCATGTTGGAAGACATTTAGCAGTGTCCCACTCTACCATTCAGAGACTTCTTGAGAGATTTCAAGCTACCGGACATTTGGAAAATCGACCCTGCTCACAAAGAATTATATAAACCTTGTCTAAATTGAATGGCGGCCCTTAACTTTTGTCCAGTAGTATATTATGTACAGTCACATAGTATTGTAACTTTAGCGATGAAGGCAGAACTACTGATGTGAATCCAAATTTGAGTTGGGACAGAAAAATTATTTTGACTTATTTGAAAATTCAAGTTGTCAGCAGATGACTTTACCGTAGTTATTTTGTAATGAAGACATTTGGCCAGGACCTTCAGAAACTCTTCTACTTAGCTAACTTCGATTTAAGCTAGATCTGCTTAAGTGGACGGAGTGTCTTTTTTTTTTTTGTAATTTTTTTAAATTCAGTTTTGTTTTGTATTTGCAGAATTTATTTCCCTGTGTTGCTGCTGTATATACAAGACGAGTAGTTTAACTAGAATATTGAGATTAATTGTCACATGACACAATTTTGTTATTTTGTTATATTTTTTGGCTGTGAACGTAAAGCTTATGTGTACACCCTAAGAGGATACATGAAGGCATATCTGGAGTCATCCTTGGATGACCACCAGCTATGCACAATGCTATAGTATGTAGATTTGGATGTGAACCTCTGTCTGTGAGGCTAATTTTACCTTCATTGACTTTTCATCCACACACTTCCTCGGATTCCACCTGTGGTGAAACATGTTGAGAACCCAGCATTGCTCACTAAGCTTGGAGGAGTCATTTGAGCCCCAGACATAACTGTGGCTTTTACCTACATGCAGGAGGATCTCACTATGAACCCCATGATAGGCAGGGGTAGCTGGAAAGTGGCTCTGTGTAGGACATGACGATTCCTTGGGAGAGCCCAGAACCAGAGCACAGTATTTTAGCTCTGCATATTTGGAGAACCCCCTTGGATGGCGAAAAATGCACAGTATGCCACGAACTTCTTCCTCCTAGCTTGGGACCAGCTGTGATGATCCTTTAAATGCAAGCCAAGCTGGAGAAACTGGAGTTCATGACTTCAACTCAACTTGTTTCGGAATGGCAGAAAAGTCACAGGAAAACGCTAGATTTACAATGTAGAAAATACCATGAAGTCTTCAACATGGTATTGGCTGCAAAAGATCAAAAAGCTCAGCAGCTCTAGTTAAACAACAACAACAACAAAACACCCTAAGAGGCACTTTTATCGAGGTATTATGTACTTATTGTTGACATTGTAATGACTGAATGTTATTTATATCACACTGTTACTATTGTAATGGCTGACTGTTGGTTGCTGTGAACACAGACAGAACTTGGTGTCCATGCTACAGATGTTGCTGTCCTTCAGCTGCTATAAAAGCCCAGTATTGCTGTATAAACTAGACGTGGATCTGCTAGGTCATGCTGGAGACACTACAAAAGTAAGTCATAATATGTGTATATGTATGCGCACTTGGGCATATTTATTTGAATGTATGTTGTGAAATCTGAAGATTTTTTATTTGTGTTTTGATCATAAAATTTACTCAAATATATAAACTTCAGAATGTACATTAAAATATTGACTCACTTAGCTTATTAACTTAAACAAACGTAAAACATGGAGTTTCCATCCGTGTGTTATAGGGGCCCGAAAGGGGAGCAAAGAATAGTAACACTGTACCCTACCATGCATGTCTTAAAAAGTGACTAAGGAGGGTTGGGCATGGGGCTGGTTACCCTATCCCATAAAAAACTTTTTACCAAAAAATTTCAACAAACATGGACAAATCAAATACAGAATATAAATCAACTCAGCCGCCCAAGACAGAAGAAGGTCCTGTATGAGGAAAACATGGAAAGAACTTGAGCGGATGGCACAGAACATGAAGACTTGGCATGTGTTTGTTGAAGGCCTATGCTCCTTGGGGAGCTAAAGGGTATTGATTGATTGAAAACATGGAGTTTGTAATAATTTGTGTTTTATCTCTGTAATCATTTACTCTTTGTTTGATTAATCATATCATTTTTGTGTCAGAACTCAGAAATAAAAGTCCATAAACTTCCATCATTGGGACCAATTTTACTTCCAAGAAATCAGGTAAACTGCTAGACTATAGCATATGTTATTATGACTAATTAATTTAAACATCCTGACATTTGTCTCAAGAGACACAGGAAAAAGGGCTTGGGCTTGGAAATAGAAAATCCTTAAAATGTGAAGACAAAGTGTATTAAAAAAATATTGAGATTGTCATGTGAAAACAGAAAAAATATATTCAGTGGCCTAAGAAAACAGATAAAAAAGGACACCAACTTTGAAAACAAAGAAATTAGGTGAAGTTGATTGATGACATTTTGCACAAGAAAAATGACATGTGGCAAATAAACTCCAATGGGACATAAATAAAAATATAGATTCTAAGGTACACAGAAATAAAACACTGAAGCAGTAATATAAAGTGTAATAACAGAAAAATAAGGGCTGAGCTGGGTAATTTTTCTCTCTTTTTTTTATGTGCCCTTGAATGAGATGAGGACTGAAAATGATGATGATGATAGTGATGGTGGCTGTAAATACTATCTGGTTCTTCTATTACTGAAACAGTTTATGTGACTGGGTCTCCAAGGGAGACCTTCCAGTGTTCAGTTTACTGCTTTTAAAGTTAAATAATGTTGCCACTAAAAATTAAAAGTGCTTTGTTGTTACTGATAGTGAGATAGAAGATGTGGAAAATTAAAGCTGGCTTTTGTGATGAAGTAACCTGTATATTTTAGTTAATTAATTATGGCAGCAACATTTAATACTGTAATCTAACAGTTAAACATCTTTAGGGACCTAAGACGCATCAACAGTGAGGAATGCAGTCAGCGACCCATAGCTAGACTGCTCGCGTCAGGGTCAGCGAACCAGAGCTGACCAAGACCCTACTCCACCTCCAAGTGGTGGTCCTGGAAACAGGCTGCATCACTGCAGTCTGGCTGAGTGAGTAGGGATCGAAGAGGGAAGGCTAACCCGGTCCCAAAAAAATGCCATGCTGAAGTCGGATGTGTCGGCCGAAAGGCGCAAATATTGCAGCTTCACTGTAAATGCAATCAACATCCTTTTCAGGATGAACGAAGAAGAAGAAGAAAGAAGAAACATCTTTGAACATTTGTATAAGAGTGTTTAATAGAGGTATGGTCACATGAGTCAGTGAAACTAAAAGATTAAGATAGTTGGCAGAATAATTGACCTTCAGAAGTGCCTGGCAGAATAGCTGACCTGCAGAAGTGCCACATTGACAGACATAGGCACTATGTGTGTCCAGAATATTTGAGAAATTCCCATTTTTATGGAAGATGAGCAAGATAACTTTCCTTAAATACCTTATTACTGTCTCATAAATGTTGTTGCTTGCAGCTGAGGATGAGTACACCGTGGTTATCAGTCATAGAGAGCAGAGATGAGATGCGTGAAAAGATAAAGCTGGCTACGAGGTACTAACTTATCACATCTTGTACAACTTAAATGATCACATCTTTGTACAACTTAAATTACACTGACAAACAACATTTTTCTTTCTTATATAAGAATAAGTGTTCTTAGGTCAGTTTCTTGCGCTGATTTCAAATTTGAAATCCGTTTATCTCTATCACGTCGGGTTCTTAAGATATTTGTGAATAAATATATTTTTGGGAAACCGTTATTTGCTCCGTTTCATTTTTACTATATAACTTTTTAAAAATTAATAAAATGCAAAATAATTCTACTTTTTTATACTGCTAAAAGATGCATGACATATGTTACGTTATATTTCAAATAGTTACTGTATTTTGAAATAATTCCGAGTGAAATATGGCTTCTAGAAGTTGTAGAAATTCGACTGATCTGTTCTGTTACGTGTGCGGATATTTTACCGATCGTGTTAACCAGAAAAACTTTACACCATTGCTAAAGAAAGCATATGAACTTTATTTTGATTCGAAAGTTGATGATGCAAATAAATCTTGGAAGCCAAATGCAGTTTGTTCGACTTGTGCAAATACATTGGCAGGTTGGTTACGAAAATCGCCGAAGCATAAGTTGATGCCTTTTGGAGTGCCAGTAATATGGCGTGAACCGACAAATCACGCTACTGATTGTTACTTCTGCTTGACAAATATCTATGGTTTCACTTTTAAAACTAGAAAGTCTGTGGTTTATCCAAATATTGAATCGGTTTCGAAACCAGTGCCTCGTGATCCAATCACGTGTCCGATCCCAGTTCCACCAGAACAATATCCGTTGGACGTGAATGAACCATCAGAAAGTGATAGTTTACCTGCTTTAGAAACTAATTCTGACTCGGATTATATACCGGTGAATGATGGTGTTCACTTAATTAACCATTCAGAACTTTCAGATCTAATACGTGATCTCGCTCTCACCAAAAGACAAGCGGAATTACTCGGTTCGCGACTCAAAGAATGGAATCTTTTAGCGCCCAATACTCCGATATCTAAATTTTGTCATAGACACAGAGAACTTGTTCAATACTTTGAGATGGATGATGACATTTGCTATTGCAAAGATGTAAAAAGTCTAATGGTGCACCTCGGTCATGAGCACATAGTCAACGAATGGCGACTTTTCATCGACTCTTCCAAGACTAGTCTAACAGCCGTGTTATTGCATAATGGAAATTTATTTTCATCAATTCCAGTCGCCTACTCTGTTCATATGAAAGAAACTTATGACAATATGGCTATACTTTTGGCAAAAATAAAGTACAATGACTACCAATGGCGGATTTGTGGAGACCTAAAGGTCATTGCAATTCTCACGGGCATGCAGACTGGGTATACTAAATTTTGTTGCTTCCTATGTGAATGGGACAGCCGCAACAGACAGGAACATTATGCAAGAAAGGTGTGGCCTATCAGGGATCGTATGCAGCTCAGGCATAAAAATGTAATACACGAGCCATTAGTTAACAAAGACAGCATCATTTTACCACCGTTACATATAAAGTTGGGGCTCATGAAGAATTTCGTAAAAGCGTTAGATAAAACGAGCAAAGCTTTCACTTATCTTCGAGAAAAGTTTCCGCAAATTAGCGATGCAAAGATAAAGGAAGGTATCTTTGTAGGACCTCAGATTAGGAAAGTTATTGCAGACAAACAATTCGAGAACTTGTTACATGGTAGTGAACTTCGCGCATGGATGACATTCAAATCGATCGTCGATAACTTTCTGGGAAATCACAAATCTGTCGACTATGTGCATATTGTTAAGCAGTGCATAGATGCATACAGAATTATGGGCTGTAACATGTTCCTCAAAATCCATTTGCTCGATTCGCATCTTGACTTTTTCCCTGACAACCTTGGCGAAGTCAGCGATGAACATGGAGAACGATTCCATCAAGATATTGCTGTAATGGAGTCACGTTATCAAGGACGGTGGAGTGTGACCATGCTTGCCGATTATTGTTGGATGCTTCATCGTGATGTACCACATGCCATTCACCGACGAAAGTCGACTGCAAAGAAATTCAAGCCTACATAACTGTTATGCTTCTTGTACAAATGATGTTGTAATACTGTATGCGTTGTTAAAAAACTTCAATTGCGTATTTCTAGAGATCCCGACCTGATAGAGAAAAACGGTTTGCAGATTTAAAAACAGCGCATTAAAATTGAATTAATATGAAACAAATATAAAGGTATGTTATCAGGCACTCGCAGGAAATAAAGAAGTAGAACACCAGACAACAGAAAAACAACAGACATGAGTGGCTTACCCAGGATTTGAACACTGGACCTTCCGTGCGACAACCCCGCCTAGCCATGCAAGCGAATCACACTATCCGCTCTGCCATCTATGCAAAATTGACCAGAAAAACATAGAAATGTTAGAGAAAGAAAAAAAAAGTTTTTTTTGTTAGTCAGTGTTATTACATGTTTTCATTGTTTACATCATAGCATCAAATTACGTACTTATCAGAAAGCAAGATTCATTAATTCATCACATTTTAGCTCCCCACTGAGCACAGGCCTTCAACAAATACATCCTGACTTATGGTATCCATTCACAGTGTTTCCTTGTCGGCTTTAATCCCTTCATGTCTATATCTAATTCCCTTCTCCATGTGCTTTTTCATCTCTCCATTTAGTGTATAACTAGACATAATAAAACATAATGCTTTGTGCCTAGATATAAACCGCACAAAACCAAGTGTACCATCTGGATATAACGCCAAGCAACACTGAGTGCCATCTAAATATCTCCAGTGCATGTCGCAGTTTGTCATAAAATTAGCAACTAAGGAAAATAGGCATACAGACATAACCAATTGTAGTAAATCTGTATACAGACGTAACCAATTGTAGTAAATCTGTATACAGACGTAACCAATTGTAGTAAATCTGTATACAGACGTAACCAATTGTAGTAAATCTGTTTTCTGAAAACAAAAAAACCAAACAAGACTCATTCCTTTCACTTAACCAGATCCCTGTAGGTTTGTTGTTGTTGTTGTTGTTGTTGTTGTTGATGTTGTTACTTTTTTAAGCATTTGTACCTCTCTTTTGAGCGTCTAATTGACTGAGTGGTTAGAGCACTGGTCTCTCGCAGCAAAGGTATCCCGGGTTCGATTCACAGTATCAGCACGCTTCAGTCTACCCAGCTGCAAATGGGTACTTGGCTTTGCACTTGAGTTAGGGAAGGAAAAAGCAGCAAGGAAGGGAACTGGTCACCCCATCTCTCGATGCTAGACCTAGTATAGTGAAGTCTCCAACATTTCACTCCCCTATGGCAGTATCTGCTATGGGACTACCTGTTACCTCCCTTTCACATATCATCTGCCATTTTCATCATCATCATTTTCCTTTGTGCCCGCTGTAGAGCATAGAGCCACCACTGCAGCCCCGACCCCTTGCATAAAGCCTGTGCTAAACTTTCACATGCTCTTGATGTAGTGGTTTCTGTACCAATTCATTTTATATGATGAGACTGCTAGCACCATGCACAAACTCATATTAGTCACCTTGTACTTCTCCTTCTTCTTCTTCTTCGTATACTCTCAGACGTCCACTTGAATGTTCTCAAAGAAAGCAGTAGTCAGTTTGAGGCTACCGTAAAGCTTTTCCACAAAAGGAACTGGCGTCAGCCAAATGTGCTTTCTCTGTACCGCATATAAGGGGCAACTTTGAAGCAGATGTTCAGCAGTCATTTTATCAGTGCCACAGTTACACTCATCGGTAGTTCCTGTCTTTAGCTTGTTGAATAGATGGTATCTCAATCTGTTGTGGCCAGTGCGGAGTCTGAAGATTACCACTTGTAATGACGTCATCATGGAGCGGCGTACGTTGCACTGTTTTGTTAGGCCTGTGGCCCAGTACATCCGATTTCAACGGGCATTTATGTCGGGTCGCCTTCATTAGCCTTTGACTGTCCCCAGCCTATCTGCAAGGCAGCAGGGTGGTCTGACAGGATTCTAAAAAAACATGTAGAAAATCACTAAAGTCACCTTGTACAATAAGCCAGAGGGAGCAGTTATTTGATAAATGGCCTACTTATACCAACGTTGTTGTTATTTGATAAATGGCCTACTTATACCAACATTGTTGTTATTTGATAAATGGCCTACTTATACCAACGTTGTTGTTATTTGATATATGGCCTACTCATACCAACTTTGCTGTTATTTATAAATGGCCTATTCATACCAACTTTGCTATTATTTGGTAAATAACCTACTCATACCAGTGTTAAAGTAGGATGTAGCCACCGAATGTTAATGCTGAATGTAGGAGGTCAAACCTGGACAGTACAATGTTGTGGTGTATATTTGGGTCACCAAGCGTTGAGGCGCTGACAGGGTGTAATGTTGACTCTCTCTCAAACACCATACAGGCTCTCAAGTGCGTAGTGCTCGTAGAAGTGTGTGGGTTGACATGATGTGTGGGTGAGTAGACATCAGATAAGATGGTAGACACAAATGCCTATAGGCTCTTGGACAAGTTCACGATGCACCCACTCAACCACATGTAGAAGTCAGTAAATGTTGGTAATACTGATGACCTTTTCAACAATTTATTACGAAACATACGGTGACATCAACAGCACAGTCAATTGCACATGGATCAGGGACATCACATACATGGTAATGGTTGAAAACATCTGGCATCACAAATCTTGATCAGCTCATACATCAGGATGCTAATGACAATGGTCTGTCAATCTACGTTCTGCTCATACTGAAGCTCAGGTACCCCTGACTAAGCGTGTCAGGTACCTCTAGCAAATATGCCGCACGACAAGGGCGGGCTCCCAATTTCTTAACAAAAGTCTATGGCTCTTCTGGCATCACACACCAGGTACTTCTTCTGGTGAAGAATATAGGCCACGAAAGGCGGGCCTCTATGACAATGTAACCTCTGTGTTATTTCTCATAAGCAAGGCATATCCATCTATGCCAAACATACCGCTTGAATAGCGGGTACCAAACAGTACAATCTTCGCTGGGCTTCTATTCAACAATAAGACGTATAGTCTTGGTTTCTGTATGGAGCACAAATAGTAGGCTCTGTCTATCATATCATCTGTGAACTCTACTCAAAAATGTTGCCTCAAAAATATCAATCGTTCTTATGTGCAGACAGCACCTAGTCTGCATATCAAGGCATACGAGAGGATTAAAGTGTACATATTACCTTGGCAGCATCCTAGAAAATCACCAAACACAACACTTGCCATCCTTGGCGTACAGAATAAACTTGGGGAAGAATCACTGACATATCAGTCACACAGAGGACTTCATTTCCCCGTAATAATGGCAGAGAAAATCTCCGGACCTCTTGTCCGTTCAGAAACCCAGGTACACTGCCCAGATCGGAAGTGTCTCTCGATCTGCGCGCAAAAACCTGTGCATGTGCAATAAGCACAGTCCTGAGTAAAGCTAATACAGACCAGGGCGTTTCCCCGAAACAAGAGGCAAAACCGCTCCTTATATGGTCATGTGAATAGCGACTTAAGACATGACAACTATTTAAGACATTTCCCTGAAACAGGTCAACATCGATCCTTATAAGGATAGGGGAATAAGACAAGGGGAAGATAACCACTAACCAAACCTGTCACTGAAAAGTTAATAGACAGTTCTCTCTCTCTTAGACCATCAAAAAGTATCAAACAGGTTGACGTCTATAATACAGGCAAAAATGACAGTAACAGATTACCGCACCCCCCGGGAAAAAAAAAATGAAACTTTTTTTTTTTTTTGAAGTCCATCAATGAGCAATATACAACAAGCTCATAATGCATGAATGATGCGGCGATGAAAGGATCATCATAAATATAACGCCATAATGTCAGACTCAATCGACGCACAATAGAGCGTCTGGTGAGAACAAAAGATATCTCACAAGTGTAACCGCGTATACCGTGAGTTTTCAGATATAGACTATATTAACATAAAATAAATTTTTATAGAAACAGAAGATAAAAGAAAATCTTAACGCAGATGTTCAATTAGGCCAGTTTTAGCTTGGAAACGCCACGCATTATTTTAGGCCAAGCTTCGCTTCGAAACGCCAAGCATTAATTAGGGTAGCTTCGCTTACGCCAAGCATTGGTCACGTGATTTCCCACCAATGGTTAGGCTCAGTCCTTCCCTTTTCCCAGAAATGAACGGGAGACGAAGCCATGTTTTTAGGCAGTATTGAACTGAAAGCGGGAAAGCAAGGACATGCTTTGTCTAATCAGTGTAGATTTCAGTTGAGGACATCAACTTCAGACACAGTTGTGTATATTTAATTAATTCTTGGAAGTGTTTGTGAAATTCTAAAAGTCTGTAAGTACTATCCATTAACAATGCTCAAACAGTTAGAGCTGACGGTCATAACCCAAGTAGGGCTATGTTCCAAGATGTGCAACAATGAAAACAAGCTAGGCATATAATTGACAGATATGCTTACAAAGGAAGATCCTGATGTTGGGAAAAAGGAATGTTGCATCCTAGAAATAATATATATTGAACCTTCATGCTGGTTTATAAATGTCGACATGCTATTGTGAGAATTTGATGTAGTTACCATTTGACTTAACTCAGTTCTTGTTGAAAGTTAAATAAAACAGTTGTTTCATTGAACACAAAGGCTGTTGACGAATCATATGTTTTGCAAGTGGCCATCATACAAATTACTAAAGTATCATACCAAAGCTAATCGCTGCAGGTGCAACACAAACAATAACCATCTGCTCTAAAATTAAAACATCTTAGAGGATTTTCCCCGAACCTGGTAAATTCCTGTAAGTCTGTAGAGAGAAATCATCACCTCTAGCAGGCTAGCTAGTAATCAAAATCTAATACTCTTGAGTTAAACAGCAACCCCCACTACCCTGCCCGGCCACACATCTCAATTTGGTGCCGTATGACCAGTCCTCTATTAAAGAGCAGAAGGATGATGGACCAATTAATGGAAAATTAGCCGCCGTGAACATCATAGCAGCAACTACAACAACAACTATTTAAACATGGAGAAGTGTTCGACAACCATACAGAACAGAAAGAAGAGAACAGCATTGAGAAACCTCGCTTCAGAATTAAAACGTTGTAGAAGTTATGCAATCGATTTCCCTTGCATAAGAATAGTAGACGGATTGGTTGCAAAAGTTTATAAGATTGAAATAAAAGAGATTGTTGAAATCAAGCTACAACCATTGAAAGTCAAAGAAGGGAGACCAAAATTGAACTTGAAACAACGAACTGCGCCTGCAGTCACTAGAAAAGAGCCTCAGACAGAGAATGTCGCAGTACAAACGGATGACAGGTTTAAGAAAAGTCTAATTCCAGTCAGGATAAAATCAAGACAAGTTACAGAGGACTTACTTGATTTGTGCAGTGTTGAAATGGTCGATAATACAGAAAAGATGACATCTGAAGAAGAAGATAAGCTAGAATGCACGGAGAGGTACGAAATGATAGCAAAGTACAGAAAAGAAATAGAAGAAAGATTTAGAGAGAGAGATAGAAGATGGCAACAAGCAAATCAGATAGAGAAACAACACCAAACAAAAGCTCACGTAAAACAAATAAAAATTGATAATCACCGGCCCATTCCGCCTCTGACGACAAATACAAGACCAGTCAGAAAAGCCACCCTAAATTATAATCCATCCAGCACAGATTCGTCTGACATATCAGAGTCAGAGACGACAGACTCTGAATTTTACCAAGACGACCACATACCCAGACCACCCACCGATGCACTACATCGAGCAAGACAACAACGAGACTCGTCCGAAAGCGAAGAAGATATCCCACCACTTGAATTGCGTAATCGACTCGAAGACAGAGACCTGCGCATTAGAAATGAAGAAATCATGCCACAGACTTCACACGATGACAACACGAAAGCACCTTATATTAACACTCAAACTTACTCCCGCAGTGATAAATCGTCAGCTGATACCTATCACACCCCCAGTTCAGGCAGTTCCAGTTGGAATACCAGCGAAGGACAAACACTGCTATACCGATGTGTGGCCGGGCAGGGTAGTGGGGGTTGCTGTTTAACTCGAGAGTATTAGATTTTGATTACTAGCTAGCCTGCTAGAGGTGATGATTTCTCTCTACAGACTTACAGGAATTTTCCAGGTTCGGGGAAAATCCTCTAAGATGTTTTAATTTTAGAGCAGATGGTTATTGTTTGTGTTGCACCTGCAGCGATTAGCTTTGGTATGATACTTTAGTAATTTGTATGATGGCCACTTGCAAAACATATGATTCGTCAACAGCCTTTGTGTTCAATGAAACAACTGTTTTATTTAACTTTCAACAAGAACTGAGTTAAGTCAAATGGTAACTACATCAAATTCTCACAATAGCATGTCGACATTTATAAACCAGCATGAAGGTTCAATATATTATTTCTAGGATGCAACATTCCTTTTTCCCAACATCAGGATCTTCCTTTGTAAGCATATCTGTCAATTATATGCCTAGCTTGTTTTCATTGTTGCACATCTTGGAACATAGCCCTACTTGGGTTATGACCGTCAGCTCTAACTGTTTGAGCATTGTTAATGGATAGTACTTACAGACTTTAGAATTTCACAAACACTTCCAAGAATTAATTAAATATACACAACTGTGTCTGAAGTTGATGTCCTCAACTGAAATCTACACTGATTAGACAAAGCATGTCCTTGCTTTCCCACTTTCAGTTCAATACTGCCTATCACAAATACCCCAATGACATTTGCGCATGCTGATTTTCTGCAAATGAAGAATCCCTTGAGAGCATTAGTATATGCTAACCCCAGATTGAACAAATTGCACCTATTTGTTGATGATGCCTTTGCCCATGTTAAAGAAATGGCATTTGCACATGCTGACCTAGCAAATGAAATACCCCTTTACAGCATTTGTATATGCTGAACCCACATTGAACACCCATTACCAGATGATAACCACTAATGACACATAAGATGAAGAAGCAACTAGGTTATGTATGATGAAGATGCCATTTTATATTAAGGTGAAACTTTATGTTGTCACAACTGAGATTTTGTTGTAATGTTTATGCACAAAATCCCCCACATTAACATTGGAGGAATAATCTTAGTCTTTCGTGGTTACGAGATAAGACAAAGAGATAATGGAATATTTTATGAATACCATGGACATAGAACAAATCAGAGCAGATGATTGTTACACATATGAGGACCATATTTGAAGTCATTATTGAAGGATTATCAGTAGACAAGGACCAATAGATTATGATAATCCCATGGAACCACAGGTACTAAGGACACAAAATGGAGATTAAATAATGAGAAAAAAAAAATAATGACTGAATAATTGCTACGCCCAGAGGTAAAGGAAATAGAGATACATCCGCATTTTTGGAGAAGAAATCTTTTTTGATTTTTTTGTTGCTCATTGCCTTTGTAATATGAACATGGTTGTATAACAAATGACTATTCCCTATCATGAATTACAGAATGTTGTAAGATAGTTGAAATAAATTGACGATTTAATATACTCATAACATACCTAGAATTACAGGCACTACATAACTCTGACTAACCTTCGACCTGCGAAGGCAGAGTTGGTGTCGAAATCCTGAAAATATGTATTTTACCTCATATTGCGATAAAATTATGAAAGTTTTGTTGATGTTTACAAATGATTAGTCGATGTGTTGTTGATAAAAATATTGTTAGAAGTCATACATTGAAAGGAAATAATGATGAATTCCCAGTATAAACAAGAAGACCAGGAAAGATCCACACCTATAAAATATTGGAGCACCACATATATATGGAGAATATGGGATTTATAAAAAAAAAAAAATAAAGGAAATACAAAATGGTATACGAGGATAAACAAGCGATAACAGATACATATTGTCAAGGATACCAGGTTATTTAAAAAAAAAAAAAAAAAATGAACAAGTACAAGTAATGAGATTTTTAATCATTTTAATTGGTACATTGAAATTGCTTATCAGAATAAATTGTTACATTGAGCTTTGAAAATGATGATGTACAGATCTGAAATTGTTTCCCATATGCAATAATACATAACAAAAGAAAGCATGATGGATCACCATGGTTAAATTAACTGACTTATACAATTGGATCGTCATTTGCAAAGATGATGTGGATATTTTGAAGAAAAAAAAACAGGAATACTTTCTACTACAAAATACATGGAGTGCTTACTCAATAAATAAGTTAGGACCAAAACTTATTAGAACACCAGAAGTGAAAATAACATAAAATTTTGAACCACTCGGAGGACACAGAGATAGAATTAGGTTTTCCCCCACAATGTCCAATACAGTGTGTCAACTATATTGTTGGAATAACATACATGTGGATTAGGATAATGAAATAGGATATTATTGTTCATGTTCCCAATGTTGCCACTCCCCATATTTTTGAGTGATGACTTAATGAATATTTTTGTTGGTCAGGGTTGCCAATTTAAAAAATGTGATGAAAAATGCTGGATAGTTAAAAAAATTTTTTTGGAGTTGATGTCCATCCCTAAGTTTTTATAGAGAAGTTGATCTCACATAGATATAGGAACCTAGTTTAGGAATTAGATTAAATTTTTCCGAATTATTTTTGGACTTAGAAAATTTTTTGAACTTTAAATTTTTCTGAACAATTTTTTGAACTTAAGAATTTTTTGGGATAATTTTTTTTAAGATTTGATAGTACTCAAATGTCTCCCTACGGGATACATTTGCAGGGCCCCGGGATCTGTATGTAACCGCGTATACCGTGAGTTTTCAGATATAGACTATATTAACATAAAATAAATTTTTATAGAAACAGAAGATAAAAGAAAATCTTAACGCAGATGTTCAATTAGGCCAGTTTTAGCTTGGAAACGCCACGCATTATTTTAGGCCAAGCTTCGCTTCGAAACGCCAAGCATTAATTAGGGTAGCTTCGCTTACGCCAAGCATTGGTCACGTGATTTCCCACCAATGGTTAGGCTCAGTCCTTCCCTTTTCCCAGAAATGAACGGGAGACGAAGCCATGTTTTTAGGCAGTATTGAACTGAAAGCGGGAAAGCAAGGACATGCTTTGTCTAATCAGTGTAGATTTCAGTTGAGGACATCAACTTCAGACACAGTTGTGTATATTTAATTAATTCTTGGAAGTGTTTGTGAAATTCTAAAGTCTGTAAGTACTATCCATTAACAATGCTCAAACAGTTAGAGCTGACGGTCATAACCCAAGTAGGGCTATGTTCCAAGATGTGCAACAATGAAAACAAGCTAGGCATATAATTGACAGATATGCTTACAAAGGAAGATCCTGATGTTGGGAAAAAGGAATGTTGCATCCTAGAAATAATATATTGAACCTTCATGCTGGTTTATAAATGTCGACATGCTATTGTGAGAATTTGATGTAGTTACCATTTGACTTAACTCAGTTCTTGTTGAAAGTTAAATAAAACAGTTGTTTCATTGAACACAAAGGCTGTTGACGAATCATATGTTTTGCAAGTGGCCATCATACAAATTACTAAAGTATCATACCAAAGCTAATCGCTGCAGGTGCAACACAAACAATAACCATCTGCTCTAAAATTAAAACATCTTAGAGGATTTTCCCCGAACCTGGTAAATTCCTGTAAGTCTGTAGAGAGAAATCATCACCTCTAGCAGGCTAGCTAGTAATCAAAATCTAATACTCTCGAGTTAAACAGCAACCCCCACTACCCTGCCCGGCCACACAAGGTAAGAGAAACTATTTTCTCCAAGTACAAACATATCCGGGGAGGTGCCACCAAAGAACCCTAAGGTGCTGGCAAATGTTACAATGCTAACAAAAATTATATACATATATCAAAAGTACAATATCATCATATTTAGCAATGATGAATGTCAATACAACGAGAAGACATTCAACATAGTAATCTCTCGAAGTATAAAATATAATGTCTTTTCATACAATTATGACTATACAAGTATACAATATATAAACTACTAGGAGATAACATCCATAGTTAAAGACGACACTCCATTCAGGAGGGCACTTGAAAGAAGCGTCCACAGGGTAAGCATGGACATCATGAGGCATCAACATAACTCTTTATAGGTACTCCAAAGCATAGCACTGGTTCGCTGAGAAAAATACAAATGACACACTCGTAGAATGTTATAATGTACTATAATCACTACTACTTTTCTAAGTATTAAATGTGGCCATATTAATTTCTGACCTTTATATCGTGATAACCAAACCTTCCTCTGTTATACCAAAGACGGTAACAGAGAAAGAAATCAATCGATTTATAACCATGAATTCAAGTAAGGTGACAACGAATGTGCTAATAGAAAGTTATTGTAAGGTACTGTCATAAATCTAGACGTATATCAGGAAATCTAGACATGAGAGTTAAGTAGAGTCATGTGGGCATCGCGACAGTATGTCTGCCATCACATTATCCGAACCATGGATAGCTCGTTCCGTGAAATGAAAAGGTTGAAGAGCAATAGCATATCGCATGGATCTTGAGCTCTTCAAGTCCTTACTCTGCATTGCTGTGAGAGCTTTTTGGTCGATTTCTACTATGAAATGCGCGCCGAGAAGGAATCTTTGAAGTTTAAGAATCGCCCAGACCATAGCTAATAATTCTCGGTCTAGAACAGAATAATTCCTTTCTGCCGCATTCAGTTTCCTAGAGACATACATTACAGGATGCAGAGTTTCTGAATACTCTTGCATCAGTGCCGCCCCGATCCCTGTTGATGAGGCGTCACTACGAAGAACAAAGGTCTTATCAGCTGTAGGTAGTCTTAAGATAGGAGGAGATGAGAATAGTGTCTTAATCTGATCCAATGAAGATTAGCATTCTTGGGACCAGCGCACCATATTAGGAGACCCTTTCTTCAATAGGGTTGAGAGTGGTGCCGTGATAGAAGAAAGATTCGGAATGAATCTTCCGTAGAACTGTATTAAGCCTAAGAGACTACGGATCTGTTTCTTTGTCTTAGGAATAGTGATGTTCAGTATCTTAGAAGTGTTGTGGTCCTCTGTCTTCAAGAGACCATGGCCAACACGGTGACCAAGAAAAGAAATTTCACTAAACCCTACTTAGGCTTTAGAGGGTTTGGCTGTCAAATTATGCTCACGTAGAGTAGACAACAGTTCATATAAACCCAAATAGTGATCTTCCCAAGAATCACTAAAAAGACAGATATCGTCCAAGCATGCAATGACATCTGAACGATATGAAAGAATTTGACGCATCATGCGTATGAAAGTAGCTGGGGCATTCATAAGGCCGAAAGGCATGAAGTTCCATTGGAACAAACCCCTAGGTGTTGAGAAAGCAGTAAGAGGTTTGGCTCGTTCAGTTAGAGGAACTTGCCAGTAACCTTTAGACAAGTCGAGTTTGGTAAAGAACCGAGAATTAGAAAGTCTAATAAGTAGATCTTCCAATAAAGGCATAGGTTCAGCATCGAATTTCGTTACTTGGTTTAGTTTACGGTAATCGACGCAAAGGCGTATGTTATTGTCTTTCTTTCGAACAATAACCATAGACGAAGAGTATGCCGAATAGGATGGTTCAATTATTTTCAACTGTATCATTTCATCCAATTCTTTCTCGACCTGTGTTTGGAAATGAATAAGAATAGGGTAAGGTCTGACCCTGATAGGGTGATGATCAGTAAGTATTATGTCATGTTCAATGACAGATGTGTGTCCAGGAATGTCCGTGAGAACATCCTGAAATGTTTGTAACATGGAAGAGACTTGTAGCTGTTCCTCAGTAGATAATTTAGGAGAAACAGTAACATTTTTCCATGATTCCGTAGAATGAAGTGGAATCATCGGAAGAGGAAGATTAACGTCCGAGAAAGTAGATTCTTCATCCTGTATAACTGACAGAGATGAGTAATGACCATGTGGGCCTGGAGTATTGTCCGTCGCCTGAAAGATAGGCTGCAGGTGCTGTGGACGTTCATGATATTCTGTAAGCATGTTTATATGAAAGGTTTTATGCTTTCCCTCTATATCGACAACATAGTCGACATCAGAAATTTTAGAGACAATCATAAAAGGACCTTTCCATCCAATGAGAAGTCTATTTTCCCTGGAAGGGAGTAATACAAATGCTTTGTCGCCAGGACAAAGTTGTCGTAGGCATCTATTTTTATTTGCGAATTGCCTTGCCTTTTCTTTAGCAAATTCAGATGCAGAAGTTGCTAATCTGCATGCTTCAATGATTTTCTGCCTGAGAGCAATGACATATTCATACGAAGATTGTGTGTCATCACTGATATCATCGGCAGTTATAAGGTCGTGAAGCAACGACATGGGACCGCACGGTCACGCGCCAAAGACAAGCTCAAATGGAGAGAACCCCGTATGTTCATTAGGAACCTCTCTATATGTGAAGAGAGCCGCGGGTAAGACTCTGTCCCAATCCTGAGGATGATCCTCAGTTATCTTCCCAAGTAAATTTTTGAGGGTTCTATTCAGACGTTCGACTAACCCATTAGACATTGGATGATAGATACTACTCAGAGACCTTTTAATATTAAGAGTAGACATCACTTGTGACATAGTGTCAGATATTAGTTGGGTGCCATGGTCTGACAAGATTTCTTTGGGAAATCCCAGACGAGAAAATATCAGCCAAAGAGCATCTGCAACATCGGCAGTAGAAATGTTCTTGAGAGGTATAGCCTCTGGCCAGCGTGTACACATGTCAACACATGTAAGAATAAATAGGTGTCCTCTGGCTGATCTGATTTTAAAAGGGCCAATAATGTCTATTGCCATTTTTTTAAACGGACGAATAGGAATATCCGCAGCCTGGATCGGTGCTGCATGGCGTGGACTTTTCGACTTGACTTCTTGACATACTTTGCATAAGCGACAATAAACACGTATATCTCTATTTACAAATGGCCAAAAGAAAGCCGCAAGAACTCTCGACTTAGTACGTGAAAATCCCATATGACCAGCACATTGGGAGTCGTGAGCATGTTGCAGAATTCGAACTCTCATACTTTTAGGTACAAGAATTTGCGAATGCATAGACGTGTCTGAGTGTTGTACCATACGCACTAGTACACCATTCTTCATAGTGATCCAGGATTTGCGATTTGTATTCTGATTTGGATCACCATTTTTAACAAGAGGGAAGAATTTTTTCAAAGAAGTGTCCTTTTGTTGACGTTTTATAAAAGAGTCACGCGAATTCATCGAATGATCATCTTGATTAAGTACTTCATCACTTTCAGTTGATGAAGTCTGAGGCATATTCTGAGCCTGTGCTCTTGTGACAACTGCATTAGCAGCTTGAATATTTTGTTCTTCCCAAGCTGCAATCTGCTGTGGGGTACACTCCTTAACCCCATGTATACGCCCAATGATAAGATCCGCAATAGGATTCGGTAGCAAACACGCTTGGACATCTCCCGTAAAGAAGGGAGTGGCTATGTGGATGATAGCAGTCGAATACTTTTCTACTGTGCCACCAAATGTCACACATTTGACCACTTTTCCAGTGGCACAGGAAGGATCTATAAGAGATTGTTTAACCCCAATAGTAGTGCATCCAGAATCAGAGAAGACTGAGACTGGATTATTATTCACTAGACCTCTATGTAGAATAAGAGATCCTCTCCCGTCATGCGCTGCTGCGGCAGGAAGAACGGGTAGAGGATGATCACAACTCAAGGTAGATATGGTAGTAGGTTCGAATAGTGTTGTGCATTGGGGGCATTGAGATGCTCTCCCAAAATCGAAAGCAGAACAAGTGATAGCACTAGAGTTAGCTTTATTATTGTTCGATTCATTACTAACTACTTGTGACTCTTGTTGAGCACAGTTAGCATGATGACATGATCTATTATTGTTGTGTTGCCATCTACCGCGATTATTATTTCCTCTGGAATTATTGTTATTTGACCTATTGTAATTATTGTTTTGGTTTGAACCGCAGTTTTCATAGTTGTGATTGTCATTTTCTCCTTGATGAGAATATCTTTTAGATTTGTTTTGTTGTCTCCGTGAATAATTATGATCTGTTGGATAGTTTTTATTGTGGCTACCCATGCGAAAGTTTCCAAAATTGTTGGAACCAAAATTATGAGGACTGTCAGCTCATCTCTAGTTCTTTGAAGAAGAACCATTACAGGATGGATCGAATTGATCCTGTCCGAAGTTACGACTACTCTTCCTATCAAAGTTGCATTGAGCACCTTGAAATTTAGCATGAAAATTAGGGCCATATGGTGCCGCCGAAGCTACCAGCAAACCTTCTTTAACTTTAGAATTGCTAATCGTTTGTTGTGGGTGCGCAGTGACATACTGGCAACAATATTGTTCCATGTCTTTTATGTTTTTAGGTTTACGTTCATGTATAAAGGCAAGAAAGGACTCATTAACTGATGACATTACTTTGTCTCTAAGTAACAAGTCCATTAGTGCTTCATATGTGTGTTCAGTCTTAGACAGCTCAATCCATCGTGAGAAAGTAAGACGTATCTTTGTAATAAAGTCAGAGAACTCTACTCCAGTTTCTGGTAACATCATCTTAAAACAAAGACGATAATCATCTTCTTTAAGTTGATATCTCTTTAATAAGGCTGCTCTGACAACTTCATAGTTAGTCTTATCAGGTTCTTCTATTGCCATTATAGTATTTAATGGTTCACCTGTAAGTATTTCCAACAGTTGTCCGACATATTGCTCCTTATCTACCTTATGTGATACGCATGTAAGTTCAAATCTATCAAGATAGAACGTTATGTCGTCCCTTGCAGTGTTGAAAGGAGGTAATTTTACTTTATAAGTATTAGCATTTGTCTTACTAGAAGTTGCTTGAGAATTACCCATATTCATCAATTTTAATTTCTCCAGCTCCAAAGCTAAGAGTTTTTCCTCATGTTCCATTTTTTGTTTTTCAGCTTGAAGTTTTCTCTCTTCAAACTCTCTTTGCTGCTGAAATTTTCTCTCTTCAGCTTCTCTTTCCAATCTTTTCTCCTCAGCTTCTCTTTCCAATCTTTTCTCCTCAGCTTTTTGTTTTTTCTCTTCGGCCTTCTGTTTATCCACCTCTAATTTCTGCGCCTTGTCGTATTGAGTAATTGCAAATTCTTTTAACTCCTCAGGAGTCATCCCAAGGGCTCTCCCTTGCTCAATAAAGTAGTCTAATGTAGACATTCTGTCTAATAATGTGCTATCAATACCTCTGAAATAATAACACTTTTATCCCAATCTCAGTGGGAGACAAGTCTTTGTCAAAGACCTTGTATAATTACCTTGTTTATATATAATAATATCACCATTAATCACTTATATATCTAAAGTGCATCATATTAATAATAGTGAATGACCAAGTATATATATAGACTGTGTATGACAACAATGCATAACGTTAATGAACACAAAGACAAGCATACAGAACAACCGAAAACGTTTGCAGAAGTCAAATAAACAATAAAGCGAAACTAAAGGAAAATGTTACAAAGGATGTAATGATAACTGCGAAGAAGTAAACAAAACGAATGACAACACAGTTATAAACGAAAAGGTGTATAAAAAATAAATGACAGGAAGGAGAGGCAGACAAATACAAACAAATCAAAGCAAAACTAAAGAACAGAAAAAATATCACAAAAACGAAGAAAGAACATCTCGGCACAACTAATACAAAAATATCGCGAAAGCAACAAGAAGTCGCTCGCTATTTCCGCTGTGGGAAATTAGCGATAAGTTCCCTAAAGAACGCTGTTGTAGGCCCTCTGTCACATGGGATACCCTACAACAGACACCGCCCAACCGAAAACCCGCAGAAATATACACACTAAAGAACATATAACATAAACAGCTAGCATATAATAGAGTGTGTTGTAAAGAAGGCTCAGTTATACACAATACAACGGTACAGTTTCCAAAAACAAACTGCCACTTATCTTAAGTACCATCCTGGCCTTTAGTCAACAATGAAGTACACCACTGGACAGCAATGGGAAGAAGATCCATCGTCGAAGGTTACAGAAACGACGACAACAGGAAGTGGTCTCCAAAGTACAGCTACTAAGACATTCTCGCCAACACAGTTGAGACCAGAAGATCCAACGTTGATATATAAAGGGATGTCTGTTAGATGTAGCTTGTAAACCACAGCTGGAACTGTTTACAACAGGAGCTTGAACGTAAACAACGTGACGTGATTGTTCACACAGATGGGCATCGTCGACTGTCAAAGTGTTGAAAGGTGTTTATATGTGTAGCACAGTGTAAATCAACTTCTGCAGTAACTGTCGACCATCTAGCAGTATGAGGCGCCAAGTACCAAGCTGGAGCCGGTGGTTGACCTATTTACCACTGTTCACTTCGTAGATGAGACCCCACGAGTCTGGCCTACCAGATTGTTAGAGTAGGATGTAGCCACCGAATGTTAATGCTGAATGTAGGAGGTCAAACCTGGACAGTACAATGTTGTGGTGTATATTTGGGTCACCAAGCGTTGAGGCGCTGACAGGGTGTAATGTTGATTCTCTCTCAAACACCATACAGGCTCTCAAGTGCGTAGTGCTCGTAGAAGTGTGTGGGTTGACATGATGTGTGGGTGAGTAGACATCAGATAAGATGGTAGACACGAATGCGTATAGGCTCTTGGACAAGTTCACGATGCACCCACTCAACCACATGTAGAAGTCAGTAAACGTTGGTAATACTGATGACCTTTTCAACAATTTATTACGAGACATATGGTGACATCAACAGCACAGTCAATTGCACATGGATCAGGGACATCACATACATGGTAATGGTTGAAAACATCTGGCATCACAAATCTTGATCAGCTCATACATCAGGATGCTAATGATAATGGTCTGTCAATCTACGTTCTGCTCATACTGAAGCTCAGGTACCCCTGACTAAGCGCATCAGGTACCTCTAGCAAATATGCCACACGACAAGGGCGGGCTCCCAATTTCTTAACAAAAGTCTATGGCTCTTCTGGCATCACACGCCAGGTACTCCTTCTGGTGAAGAATATAGGCCGCGAAAGGCGGGCCTCTATGACAATGTAACCTCTGTGTTATTTCTCATAAGCAAGGCATATCCATATATGCCAAACATACCGCCTGAATAGCGGGTACCAAACAGTACAATCTTCGCTGGGCTTCTATTCAACAATAAGACGTATAGTCTTGGTTTCTGTATGGAGCACAAATAGTAGGCTCTGTCTATCATATCATCTGTGAACTCTACTCAAAAATGTCGCCTCAAAAATATCAATCGTTCTTATGTGCAGGCAGTACCTAGCCTGCATATCAAGGCATACGAGAGGATTAAAGTGTACATATTACCTTGGCAGCATCCTAGAAAATCACCAAACACAACACTTGCCATCCTTGGCGTACAGAATAAACTTGGGGAAGAATCACTGACATATCAGTCACACAGAGGACTTCATTTCCCCGTAATAATGGCAGAGAAAATCTCCGGACCTCTTGTCCGTTCAGAATATGTTTTGTCCACTTCCATCAGCAGGTACACTGCCCAGATCGGAAGTGTCTCTCGATCTGCGCGCAAAAACCTGTGCATGTGCAATAAGCACAGTCCTGAGTAAAGCTAATACAGACCAGGGCGTTTCCCCGAAACAAGAGGCAAAACCGCTCCTTATATGGTCATGTGAATAGCGACTTAAGACATGACAACTATTTAAGACATTTTCCCAAAACAGGTCAACATCGATCCTTATAAGGATAGGTGAATAAGACAAGGGGAAGATAACCACTAACCAAACCTGTCACTGAAAAGTTAATAGACAGTTCTCTCTCTTAGACCATCAAAAAGTATCAAACAGGTTGACGTCTATAATACAGGCAAAAATGACAGTAACAATCAGCTTTGCTGTTATGTCAAGTGTTGTCACTATCTGAAGCGGTGGAGAGTGAGAACAGTGGCTGATGTCACCATGTGACAGAATGAGATAAGAGGAGATAGGAAGTTGATGTGAATAACATCCTGCATCAGCTACACAGAAAGATTTAACATTTAACATTGCTGTTCACTCCTCAAACATTGTCTATATTGCTGCCCAAATGTAAGAATCCAGAGCTACAGGTTAATGTGTAAATCCTAATTTTATATGTCTTTAAAGCACTTCTGACTGGAATAAGGACCATCTAAAATACTTACAAAGAGCCAAAACTTGGCATCAGATTTCAGTTGTTGCCCAGGTAAGAGAATGTAAAATTTAATTGTTTTTTAATATTTGAAAATGATTTCAAACATAGCTTTCTTATGAGTATAATTTCTCAGATTTTGTCAAGATAATATTTAGTTGTTGTAAAGTTGTTTACTTTCTTTGGACATCTTTGCTGTACAAAACAAATGCTTATGTTGTTTTCACTAAGGAGTACATGAACATATAAGCTGTGCTATGAGAGCTAGAATAGACATTAAGTAAGACATGAGAATAGAAAAGTATAGAGATGTACTGCCCGAGAAATGTAACCAAACAACACAAAAAGAAATAAAATAATAAAGAACAAATAATGAAGCTAAATCTTTTTTGAAATATAAAAGGAAAGAAGAAAAGAAATGACATTGTCAGAATGAAAAAAAAAAAGAATTATCATCATGTGACTTATTAAATCATCAGAAAATACGGTCATAAACAGGCATTGAAAAAAATCAAGGGTATGATTTCAGGAGGAGAGGATGCAGCACAATACAGGCTCACAATATACCAAAGAAAACCAGTGGAGATTTCCACAACACAAAGCAGCTGGAGGGGAAGGATAAAGGAAAGAAAAATAAGATGATCGTTTTTCAAATGATAAAATGATGAAAATGATAAAAAGAACAACATGAGGAAGGAAAAACAATGCCCTCTCAAATTTATAAAGGACAAGCAAGGCAAATTGCTTACTGCCCCGAAGGAAGTAATGGAAAGATGGAAAGAATATTTCTCAGAACTCCTGGATGGTGAGCATGGTGAAGCATCAGAAATGATAAACACTAGCACAGAAGAGAAAACCAATGATGGTGAAGATGACATAAAGATGGAAGAACTGAAGGCAGCACTGGAGAAAGGCCCATGTCTTTTTCTCCTTGCAATTTGTTCACTATTTCTAGGAGGGATTATGGAAAATCCTTCTCCATGTTTCTTCTCCTTCTATTATTTACGTTTTCCAGAGTGAGATAACGGTGGAGTTTTATCTCATCTGCTTTATGGTTCTTCTTTATGTGTTTAGAGTTGGGGTGTAGGGAATTGTTGCAGTATTTTTCTATAGGGAGGACAATAGAGCCTAGATCAGATGTGCACCAGTTTAGTCTTTTTAAAAGATATGGCAGGCAGCTAGACGCATTTTTCGGGATTTTATATATATATATATATATATATATATATATATATATATATATATATATATATAATTCGGCCATTTTGCTTCAATTGGCAGTAGAGGGCAGAGCTTAATCCCGTTTCTTTGTCTAGCAGTACCGGTTGCATCAGAATTGTTTACAGTTTTGATTGGCCTAGAGCTAACGGCATTTGAAATCATTGGGGGTTTAAATCGAAGCCGCGTATATGATGTCACGAGGTCAGCGTGCTGTTATATGATTATAAAAAGGGCTGTAATTTAATTCTCGGTCTCTAAATGTAATTGCCAGCTGCGTACCTGAAACAAGTCGGTTCGCCTTCAGTGGGAATTCTAATTTGCAGGTACCGACTTTTGTGGGGAAGAGCAGAATTTTTGATACCACAAAATTTCTCCCACGGCAAAGTTGTGGCATTCACCGACACGCAAAGTCGTGCGTTAATTTGCCAGTGGCGGACGGAGCGAAAGAAAATACGTTTTCCCAAGGCAGGGAAGACATTCTCCAGTTGAAAGGGATTTTGGTGGAAAATCCGGAGCTCTGATGCTCAATCTTCTTACACCCGCAAATCGGCAAGTTGCCAGCGTGGTTGTAAATTTATTTCGATTCGTCCCGGCCTTAATAACGCCGATTGCCTGAACCCAGAGTAGGGAGCGGGCAGGTAAATCCAGAGTGGTAGCAGCAAAACCAGCTACCAAATCGTAGTTTTTTCAGAAGCCAGTGGTGAAACCTAGTCGTCAATTGCAAGAATTGTGGGGAGCAACAGGGTCAAAATCCTCTCCACAGATTTTAGAGCCGAGGACAGCTGCTGAAGTGTAGTCTACAGGTAGTAGACCAGAAAGACAGAACTGAGACATAGTTTTGTGAAGATCATAGCAGAGAACAGCTGTTGAAGTGTAGAGGTGCAGTTAGCTGTGTTCAGGAGATTTTTAGGATAGGTTGTGTAGAAACGAAGTCTGTGCAGAGTTGGTGTGGACACTTCATAGTAGATCCAGCTGATTGTGTACTTAGAGTTTATATTAGAGTTTAGAATAGCTAGTTTGGAGTGGAGGCTCGGCATCTGAGACCCCCCACCCAGGGCAGTGTAGTTTATGTCATTTAATCTTACCTTCTCTCTCCATACAGGTGAAACTTGTGGGTGAAGGGTTGGGTTTTGATGATACAACATTTGTAATTTTTCCTGAATTTGTTTGTTTCAGGAGTGCTTACACTGCAATTTTATGTATTTGACATGTATATGAGTTTTCTTTATAGGTGTAAATAAAACTTGTAAAGTAGAGCTGGAATCAGTCATTTCAATTACGTACAGTAGCTATCTGTTGTCTGTATCGTGGTGTATGTGAATCGGAATTGAACCTTATCCCCTTAGGGTAGTTAGAGGTGGTCAAGGCCATAGCAATTAAGACGTCCGAAGTGGCGAGGGAGAGGGAACTTCGGTTCTCAACCTCGGAGCCAATGGTCTCACTTTCACATTTGCACTGTCATTTTTCATCTGAATCTATCATTTCAGTCTTTCTTCTCACTAATGTCTTGTCACTATATGTAGACAGCCTTTAGTCTTAAATCCATTTCGTGACACTGAGCCACAATTGGATGAGGTCCAGTGCGGATTCCGAGCAAACTGAAGTACTCAAGACCTTTCGTACTCCTTATGGACGATGTCATCAAGGCATGTAAGGAGAGAACAAGAAAGTATTCAGTGGGGTACTGGAAGATGAGACAGGTCTATATTTCGAAGCTGGCATTTGCTGATGATGTTGCCCTGATTGCTAAATCAGAGGCACATCTCCAATCCAACCTGCAAGTCTGGAAGGAAGAGCTGGAGAAGAGAGGGATGGTCATAAGCAGCTCTAAAACAAAATCCATGGTGATATCACGAGAAGAAAGAAGACATCAGATTAAGCTGGGAGAACAGGTCCTGGAGCAGGTCGACCACTTTAAATACCTCGGAGCTATTATAGACCGAAAAGGAGGCATCAAAGAAGAGTTGGCCACTCGAAAAGCAGCAGCTGGGAGACTTTTTCAGGCCATAAATCGAGGATTCCTCAGCAAGAGAGAGAGGTTGGTAAGAAAACGAAAATGGCTGTATACCGCTCCACCTATGTCCCAGTCTTGACATATGGATGCGAGTCATGGGCAATGACTACAACCCACAAAAGCCAGATCCAAAACCTCAGAAATGAGGTATCTGAGGAAGGTGGTTGAAGTAACAAGAAGAGACATGGTACGCAACCAGACGATACGTCAAGGCCTTAAATCCTACCCCCTGCAGACCCAAGTAGAACAGTCCCAATTAAGATGGTTTGGCCATGTCTGCAGAATGGGAGAAGATCGAATACCACGACAAGCATGGGAAACAAAGAGCCAAGGATCCAGACCCCGAGGACGACCCAGAGTCCGCTGGGAGGACAACATTAGACAATCTTTCAAGGACCGAGGACTAGAATGGAACCAGGCCAGGAGGAAGACAGCCGATAGGATAGTCTGGCGCTCTCTCTTCCAAACCTCTACACCTCACGGTAGAAGGGGAATGACTAAGTAAGATTAAAAAGAACAAACCACCATTGGAATAAGGACTGCTGAAAAGATGCTGGAAAAAGGTGGGGGCACATACAGAAGAAAACTGGATAGCACAAGAGGCAACCCTTTTTCTGGAACCTCAGGTTAACCCAAGTAAAGAAAAAACCAAAACACACAGAGGAGAGAACCAGAGACAGAACAGACATGAAAATGAATGGTAACAACTGGAACACAAGGCTCAAGGCTAAAATGCTTAGAGAGATCAGACTGCCTCCACAGGGAAATATAGTGCCTAAAGATGAAAGAAAATTATCACAGTGTAGTAAAAGTTAATGAAATATATGAAAAAATTATTAGTTGGATTGATTATAAATAATCTGACATGCTGGTGACACATTATAAATGGTCAGGAGGCATGTTAAGAATCCCACGAGCAGCTATTAAAATCTAATTATGGGTTAGTTAAGTGTACAAAAGAAAGTAATTATAAAGATTTTAAAAAAACTAGATCATTTCAATAGGCAAGTTTTCAGAAGTGAAATGTTGGAGCATATTATTTGTCAAGAGACCAAATTAATGGCAAGAGAAGCAGAAGATTGCAAAGGGAGACTTACTTACTTACTTAGTCATTCCCCTTCTACCGTGAGGTGTAGAGGTTTGGAAGAGAGAGCGCCAGACTATCCTATCGGCTGTCTTCCTCCTGGCCTGGTTCCATTCTAGTCCTCGGTCCTTGAAAGATTGTCTAATGTTGTCCTCCCAGCGGACTCTGGGTCGTCCTCGGGGTCTGGATCCTTGGCTCTTTGTTTCCCATGCTTGTCGTGGTATCCGATCTTCTCCCATTCTGCAGACATGGCCAAACCATCTTAATTGGGACTGTTCTACTTGGGTCTGCAGGGGGTAGGATTTAAGGCCTTGACGTATCGTCTGGTTGCGTACCATGTCTCTTCTTGTTACTTCAACCACCTTCCTCAGATACCTCATTTCTGAGGTTTGGATCTGGCTTTTATGGGTTGTAGTCATTGCCCATGACTCGCATCCATATGTCAAGACTGGGTCATAGGTGGAGCGGTATACAGCCATCTTCGTTTTCTTACCAACCTCTCTCTTGCTGAGGAATCCTCGACTTATGGCCTGAAAAAGTCTCCCAGCTGCTGCTTTTCGAGTGGCCAACTCTTCTTTGATGCCTCCCTTTCGGTCTATAATAGCTCCGAGGTATTTAAAGTGGTCGACCTGCTCCAGGACCTGTTCTCCCAGCTTAATCTGATGTCTTCTTTCTTCTCGTGATATCACCATGGATTTTGTTTTAGAGCTGCTTATGACCATCCCTCTCTTCTCCCCGCTCTTCCTTCCAGACTTGCAGGTTGGATTGGAGATGTGCCTCTGATTTAGCAATCAGGGCAACATCATCAGCAAATGCCAGCTCCGAAATATAGACCTGTCTCATCTTCCAGTACCCCACTGAATACTTTCTTGTTCTCTCCTTACATGCCTTGATGACATCGTCCATAAGGAGTATGAAGAGGTAAGGTGATAGAATATCACCTTTATCTTACACCAGTGGTGGTCCTGAACTCTTCTGACTTATGGTTTGCTGTCCTCACATAATTTCTGCAAGACTTGTAGAAGCTCTGTATAGCATGAATCAGAGGTGCTGGAATATTCTTCCTTGCCAAACAGTCCCAAAGTTTGCTCCAGGGGACCCTGTCAAACGCCTTTTCCAGATCTATGAAACAAAGATGCATCTCACTCTTATACTCAAGGGCCTTTTCACTCAGCTGTCTGAGTGTGAAGATTAGGTCTTGAGTACTTCAGTTTGCTCGGAATCCGCACTGGACCTCATCCAATTGTGGCTCAGCTAGGCGTCGGAGTCTCTGCTCTAGGATTCTAGAGTAGATTTTACCAGGGACACTGAGAAGGGATATGCCTCTATGGTTTCCACACTGTCGATTGTCACCCTTTTTGAAAATTGGTGTTATGATGGCAATCTCCCAATCCTTTGGTATGGTCTTGTTATACCACGCTGCCTGTAAAACCCTTAAGAGTAATAGGTCGCTTGATGCTCCCATGAACTTAATCATTTCTGGTGTTATACCATCATGCCCTGCTGCTTTGCCCATCTTGATTTTCTCCAGTGCTGCCTTCAGTTCTTCCATCTTTATGTCATCTTCACCATCATTGGTTTTCTCTTCTGTGCTAGTGTTTATCATTTCTGATGCTTCACCATGCTCACCATCCAGGAGTTCTGAGAAATATTCTTTCCGTCTTTCCATTACTTCCTTCTGGGCAGTAAGCAATTTGCCTTGCTTGTCCTTTATAAATTTGAGAGGGCATTGTTTTTCTTTGCTCATGTTCTTTAGGGTCTTATAGAACAATTTCTGGTTTTCTTGTGCATCTTTTTCTAGCTTTTCTCCAAATTCTTCCCAGGACTTCTGTTTTGCTGCTAGCACTTTGTTCTTTGCTTCTGTTCTGAGTGTCACATATTGTCTATATTTTTCCATTTGTCCTGTTGTGTTTTTAGCTCCTAAGTATTGTTTCCATGCCATTTTCTTCTCTCTTATTTTCTCTTTGACTTCCTCTGTCCACCAAGGTGTCCTCTTTCTCTGGTTCCCAAGTCGGACTTCACCGCATGCTTCTGCAGCAGCTGTCTTTATGATATCCTTGAATTTAATCCAGAGGGTTTCCAAGTCATCAGGTCGTTCTTCTGTGTTGCTCACTGCTGCAGCAATAAGCCCCTGATATCTGGTCTTAATTTCTGGCTCTCTCAGCTTGTAGGTCCTAATGCTCATTTCTCCTGCTTGTTTACTTGGTTTCTTGCGTGATGTTGGGCAGTTCCTAGGCTGAGCAACTCTTTCAGTTGTTCTTTTGATTGTTAGCAGGTAGTGATCACTTCCAATCTCTGGCCCCCTCCAGACTCTAGCATCTCGGACATATTTGAATGAGCTTCTCCGAACAATGGCATAGTCGATCACTGACTTCTCATTCTTTGTTGGTTCACATCTAGTGTATGCATGTATGCGCTTATGGGGGAACTTTGTATTTGTAATGATCAGATTCTGCTCACTGCAGAATCTAAGGAGTCGCTTTCCATTGTCATTGAGAGTATCTTCTCCATATCTTCCGATAACTCCACCCCATCTAGCATGGTCATTTCCAACTCTGGCATTAAAATCTCCGAGCATGATAACTTCATCTAGGCAGTCATCCACTGTCCTTTGAAGCAGCTCGAAGAATTCCTCCTTGACCTCTGCTCTCTCATCCTCATTTGGCCCATACACTATGACCAGGTTGACTATGGTTTCTCCTTCTTTTAGTTTTACAACCATAATGCGCTCCGAGACAAAGTTCCATCCCTTGATACTATCTTTTTGATTTTGGGCCACAATGCAACCCACGCCCCCTTTAGCTCTTTCAGATATGGGTACACCACTGTAGAGCAGCGTGTTGCCATCGAGATCCATGACTCCTTGTCCTTTTTTCTTTGTTTCCGTTATAGCCAGGATTTCTAGTTTTGCTTTCCTCATCTCTTCCACCAGCTCCTTTTCCTTCCCATTTATACTTCTTGTGTTCCAAGTTCCATAAGTCGTAGTCCGTAGTCCGTTCCAGTTCGTCGCCTTTAGAATCAGTCCAGTTTTCTCTCTTGTATTGCTCGTAATCGTGATTTAAAGCAAACAGGTGATTGGCCTGTTGTGCCTTTGCATGGTGGAGGGGCTGCCTCCTTACGGCCTCCATGCAGGCCGCCCTCCTCCTTTTTCATCTGGTCTTGGGACCGGCATAGGCGGAGTTGCAAAGGGAGACGACACTTGAAAATCTATCAGTGTGATATGGGCAGAATCAGTAACAAATCTGAAATGGAGCACCAGGAACCACCAGTTGTGGAGATAAAAATCACCCATATTGTTGTTATTAAACTTTACCATGATGCAATACTTGAGTCTTCCAGTAGAACTAAAATTGTAATGATGGCAGATGACAGAATGATTCTCAGAAGTTAGAAAGATTTCTTGATCTGCAAATTAACTAATGGAAAATATCAGAAAAACATAATTTTTAAAAATATGAATATTAGCAGATTATTTTGTAATAAATGTGACTGTCGTACTTGTTTTTTATCATCCTGTATCAACCAAACTAGGCTAACGAAACACTAGACCAATTTGGCCGACCAGCTTCAGTGCCTAAAGTCAAGGTGAAAGTCAAATCAGGTTCCACACTGTCAGAACAGAGGATTCCCATTGATGAAGAGAGGCAGTTAACAATCAGTGAGATCAAGCAGAGAAGAAATCATGCACACTGTGTACTGCAACAGAGACTTAAAGATATTGACAACAGGAGGAGAGATGGTATTATAAAGCTGTACTTGCCCTATGTTAAATCATAACCCAGTTGACGTGGCCGCACTGAAACCTTCATCAGCCATACCGAAAGCAATGAGAATGTTTGTTATATGTTAAACATGTGCGAAAACAATATAATTATCATACAAGATGTCCTATCACTTTCTGAACTTCTCCACAGAGATGGCAGTGTTTGTCCTGCCATCTTTAAAGTGTTGTATCCAGTATGTGCGTCCAATTGGAAGAGTGGTTAGAGCACTTAAACCTTACAGTAAAGTTACAGAGTTCAAAACCTGGCAGCATCACGTCCCAGTCTACCCAGCTGTAAATGGGTACCTGACTCTGCTTTTGAGTTAGGGACGATAAAGTTAGCAAGGAAGGAAAGTCACCCTACCTCATAAGCTGGACCTAGTATAAGTGAAGTATCTAACACTTCACTACGTTACAGTATATATGCTATGGAACTCCCAGTACCTTGTGTGCAGTAATCTCTTGCTTCCACATCCATGTCAAACACACGGCAATGCCTGTTTATATCTACAGCTTGTTATCCTTGATTAACAGTTCTGTTATAACTAACGTTATAACAGCATGTTATAGATGTAGTATCCGAGCATCTGAAAATGCCAGCATGTTACCAATTTTGTTATGTTGAATCACATATTTTGATTGAGTAATCTAATAACTGAGAACTAGTTTCTCTTTTTTTTTTCACCTCACCAAACAAGTCATTGCTATTGTGCTGATGGAAGTGGACAAAACATATACTTAGTCAGTGCTAGTGTGCACAGTGACATACCATCAGATATAAACAAGTTCTTATTGAAGTTCACAAAGAGAAGTCGGAAACAAATAATCAAATGTTACTTTGACCCAGTGTCAGTTTTACAGTAGTCAAATTAAACGTGTCATGTTACAGTCAGTTTACAACATTTAATTGTCAATAATATAACTGTGGATAGGACAAACATTGGGGAAACCCCCTGATAGCATTTCAAGGCAATCCTTGTTATGGAATCCCCAGGTTAAGAGAAATAGAGGGAGATAAAAATATTTAAAAAAACACACACACAGAGAAGGGAATTGGAAACAAAAGTGAAAAGCATAAAGAAGATACAAAAACACTTTGAAAGTACAAGATAGGAAAACTTGGCATCATGTTTTGTCAAGGCATATGCTCTACGGGTTAAAGGTAATGAACGATTTTTGTCTTGAAATGAGTTAATTTAGGGACTTTGACTCCGGAACAAAACTCAGAGCGTTGGTCAGTTTGACACCCGTGCCAAAACAACTCTGAGCGTTGTTTTTAGTCAATCTTACTTACTTACTTACTTAGTCGTTCCCCTTCTACCGTGAGGTGTAGAGGTTTGGAAGAGAGAGCGCCAGACCATTCTATCAGCTGTCTTCTTCCTGGCCTGGTTCCATTCTAGTCCTCGGTCCTTCAAAGATTGTCTAATGTTGTCCTCCCAGCGGACTCTGGGTCGTCCTGGAGGTCTGGATCCCTGGCTCTTTGTTTCCCATGCTTGTCGTGGTAGCCGATCTTCTCCCATTCTGCAGATATGGCCAAACCATCTTAGTTGGGACTGTTCTATTTGGGTCTGCAGCGGATGGGATTTTAGGCCTTGACGGATCGTCTGGTTGCAGACCATGTCTCTTCTTGTTACTTCAACCACTTTCCTCAGATACCTCATTTCTGAGGTTTGGATCTGGCTTTTGTGGGTTGTAGTCATTGCCCACGACTCGCATCCATATGTCAAGACTGGGACATAGGTGGAGCGGTATACAGCCATCTTCGTTTTCTTACCAACCTCTTTCTTGCTGAGGAATCCACGATTTATGGCCTGAAAAAGTCTCCCAGCCGCTGCTTTTCGAGTGGCCAACTCTTCTTTGATGCCTCCCTTTCGGTCTACAATAGCTCCGAGATATTTAAAGTGGTCGACCTGCTCCAGGACCTGTTCTCTCCAACTTAATCTGATGTTTTCTTTCTTCTCGTGATATCACCATGGATTTTGTTTTAGAGCTGCTTATGACCATCCCTCTCTTCTCCAGCTCTTCCTTCCAGACTTGCAGGTTGGATTGGAGATGTGCCTCTGATTTAGCAATCAGGGCAACATCATCAGCAAATGCCAGCTCCGAAATATAGACCTGTCTCATCTTCCAGTACCCCACTGAATACTTTCTTGTTCTCTCCTTACATGCCTTGATGACATCGTCCATAAGGAGTATGAAGAGGTAAGGTGATAGGATATCACCTTGTCTTACACCAGTGGTGGTCCTGAACTCTTCTGACTTATGGTTTGCTGTCCTCACATAATTTCTGCAAGACTTGTAGAAGCTCTGTATAGCATGAATCAGAGGTGCTGGAATATTCTTCCTTGCCAAACAGTCCCAAAGTTTGCTCCAGGGGACCCTGTCAAACGCCTTTTCCAGATCTATGAAACAAAGATGGATCTCACTCTTATACTCAAGGGCCTTTTCACTCAGTTGTCTGAGTGTGAAGATTAGGTCTTGAGTACTTCATTTTGCTCGGAATCCGCACTGGACCTCATCCAATTGTGGCTCAGCTAGGCGTCGGAGTCTCTGCTCTAGGATTCTAGAGTAGATTTTACCAGGGACACTGAGAAGGGATATGCCTCTATGGTTTCCACATTGTCGATTGTCACCCTTTTTGAAAATTGGTGTTATGATGGCAATCTCCCAATCCTTTGGTATGGTCTTGTTGCAACATGCTGCCTGTAGGACCTTTAAGAGTAATAGGTCGCCTGATGCTCCCATGTACTTAACCATTTCTGGTGTTATACCATCATGCCCTGCTGCTTTGCCCATCTTGATTTTCTCTAGTGCTGCCCTCAGTTCTTCCATCTTTATGTCATCTTCACCATCATTGGTTTCCTCTTCTGTGTCAGTGGTTATCATTTCTGATGCTTCATCATGCTCACCATCCAGGAGTTCTGAGAAATATTCTTTCCATCTTTCCATTACTTCCTTCGGGGCAGTAAGCAATTTGCCTTGCTTGTCCTTTATAAATTTGAGAGGGCATTGTTTTTCTTTGCTCATGTTCTTTAGGGTCTTATAGAACAATTTCTGGTTTTCTTGTGCATCTTTTTCTAGCTTTTCTCCAAATTCTTCCCAGGACTTCTGTTTTGCTGCTAGCACTTTGTTCTTTGCTTCTGTTCTGAGTGTCACATATTGTCTATATTTTTCCATTTGTCCTGTTGTGTTTTTAGCTCCTAAGTATTGTTTCCATGCCATTTTCTTCTCTCTTATTTTCTCTTTGACTTCCTCTGTCCACCAAGGTGTCCTCTTTCTCTGGTTCCCAAGTCGGACTTCACCGCATGCTTCTGCAGCAGCTGTCTTTATGATATCCTTGAATTTAATCCAGAGGGTTTCCAAGTCATCAGGTCGTTCTTCTGTGTTGCTCACTGCTGCAGCAATAAGCCCCTGATATCTGGTCTTAATTTCTGGCTCTCTCAGCTTGTAGGTCCTAATGCTCATTTCTCCTGCTCGTTTACTTGGTTTCTTGCGTGATGTTGGGCAGTTCCTAGGCTGAGCAACTCTTTCAGTTGTTCTTTTGATTGTTAGCAGGTAGTGATCACTTCCAATCTCTGGCCCCCTCCAGACTCTAGCATCTCGGACATATTTGAATGAGCTTCTCCGAACAATGGCATAGTCGATCACTGACTTCTCATTCTTTGTTGGTTCACATCTAGTGTATGCATGTATGCGCTTATGGGGGAACTTTGTGTTTGTAATGATCAGATTCTGCTCACTGCAGAATCTAAGGAGTCGCTTTCCATTGTCATTGAGAGTATCTTCTCCATATCTTCCGATAACTCCACCCCCTCTAGCATGGTCATTTCCAACTCTGGCATTAAAATCTCCGAGCATGATAACTTCATCTAGGCAGTCATCCACTGTCCTTTGAAGCAGCTCGAAGAATTCCTCCTTGACCTCTGCTCTCTCATCCTCATTTGGCCCATACACTATGACCAGGTTGACTATGGTTTCTCCTTCTTTTAGTTTTACAACCATAATGCGCTCCGAGACAAAGTTCCATCCCTTGATACTATCTTTTTGATTTTGGGCCACAATGCAACCCACGCCCCCTTTAGCTCTTTCAGATATGGGTACACCACTGTAGAGCAACGTGTTGCCATCGAGATCCATGACTCCTTGTCCTTTTTTCTTCGTTTCCGTTATAGCCAGGATTTCTAGTTTTGCTTTCCTCATCTCTTCCACCAGCTCCTCTTCCTTCCCATTTATACTTCTTGTGTTCCAAGTTCCATAAGTCGTAGTCCGTAGTCCGTTCCAGTTCGTCGCCTTTAGAATCAGTCCGGTTTTCTCTCTTGTAGTTCGCGTAATCATGATTTAAAGCAAACAGGTGATTGGCCTGTTGTGCCTTTGCATGGTGGAGGGGCTGCCTCCTTACGGCCTCCATGCAGGCCGCCCTCCTCCTTTTTCATCCGGGCTTGGGACCGGCATTGGCGGAGTTTGTTTTTAGTCAATCACAAATTAAAATTACAGCACGGGGTGGAAAATAATTGTGGAGTCAAAGAGTTAATAGACAAGTTAAGTTAATGCGATGTATAGCCAAACAATAGATTGTAATAAGCCAACTTAATGTAATACACCGATCAATTTAATTTTCATCGATAAATATTTAAACATAAGAGACTGATTCTGTCAAGTGTAAAGGGTTTTATCAAATCTGAAGAACTTAAAACATTTAATTCTGGGGGACAGAGTCCATGTTCACTGTGTCTCACTTCAGATTTTTATGGAAAAATGAGTGATTATTAATTCTGGATTTAAATTTTTTTTTGGAGTGTGGTAAAATTCCTTTTGTTTTTAATTTCTGTTACACTATACAAGTTTCACATTTTTCAAACATATTAATTAAAATGAATAGACTTCATATTTTCTATTTGCTATCTGTGAAATGTATAGTAAATATTTGACAGTCTTCTCTTTTCCTCTTTGCTCATCTTTGATAATGTATTGTAAACTGTTTACGACCTTTAGTTTTCCTGTTTGCTCATCTGTGATAGTATTGTAAATATTTTATTGTCTTAATATTTTCTGTTTGCTCTTCTGTGTTAAGTACAGTAAATATTTTACAATCTTCATGTTTCCTGTTTGCTCATCTGTGATCTGTATAATGAATATTTTACTGTCTTTATATTTTCTGTTTGCTCATCTGTGATAAAGTATTGTGAATATTTTACTGTTTTTATTTTTGTCAAGAGGCGCTAGATCTGATCATATTTGTAACATTGTAATTGCCATGATTCTGCATTCAATTCTGGGGCTAATAAATCTTTGTTAGTGCTTCATTAAGGCTAAAGTTCCTTGCTGTTCTTAATGGATTCCTGTTGTTCTTGATGATCTCTCTCCAGTTTTCTATTTCTAGTTCTTTTAAATTAATTTCTGTGCTATCTGATCTTCTTCTTGGGCAAATTCTTCAACATGTACCTTTGTATATCTGTTAGCTTTTGTTTGTTCAGTGAATTCTTCAACATGTACCTTTGTATATCTGTTAGCTTTTGTTTGTTCAGTGAATTCTTCAACATGTACCTTTGTATATCTGTTAGTTTTTGTTTGTTCAGTGAATTCTTCAACATGTACCTTTGTATATCTGTTAGTTTTTGTTTGTTCAGTGAATTCTTCAACATGTACCTTTGTATACGAGGGGCATTCAGAAAGTAATGCACCACATCATTTTTCTCAGGAGCTGTTTGCTCAAAAAGCATGAAATTTATACACAATATACATGGATATGTCGTGTAAACATCAGTATTATTCAACATAATCCCCATCAACTTGTACGGCTTTATGCCAGCGCGAAACAAGTGCATGTATTCCTAGCCCGTACCAGATTTTGTCTTGATCATGTAGCCATTTCTTCACTGCATGAATCACTCCTTCATCATCTTCAAACCTTGTCCCACGGAGTGCATCTTTAAGTGGACCAAATAGATGAAAATCAGAGGGTGCCAAATCGGGACTATAGGGTGATACAGTCCAACCCAATTTGGTGATTGCTTCCCGTGTTGCCAGACTTGTGTGAGGTCACGCATTGTCGTGAAGGAGAAGCAGGTCTGCTGGATTCTTGTGCGGCCGAACTCTGCGAAAACGTTGAGTTTTTTCAATGTCTTAATGTAAGCTTGCGAATTGATTGTCTCTCCTCTTGGCATAACGTCCACAAGAATCACACCTTCAATGTCCCAAAAGACAGTGATCATAACCTTTCCAGCTGAAGGAATTGTCTTGAATTTCTTTCTTCGTGGTGATTGCGGATGATGCCACTCCATTGACTGTCTTTTTGTCTCAGGTTCAAAATGATGTGCCCAGGTTTCGTCACCTGTAACGATCTTAGCCAAAAAGTTATCTCCATCAGCATTGAAACGCTCCAACAATTCAGAAGAAATTGCTTTCCTTTGCAATCGGTGGTCATTTGTGAGACTTCGAGGAACCCATCTTGCGCAAACCTTCGAAAATCCGAGAGTTTTTATAACTGCATTTGCACTACCAATGCTGACTGACAGCTGTAAGGCCAATTGTTGAGTAGTGATTCGCCTATCAGTAAGAATAATGCCCTCAGCGCATTTCAACATTTCTGCGTTGGTGGCTGTGGCAGGACGACCACAGCGCGGCCGATCAAGCAGCTCCGTATATCCACTTCCTGATTCTTTGATTCTCTGAACCCAGCGACTGACTGTACTCCTGTCGACTGCAAAACTTCCATACACATCACATAGACGCTTGTGAATGTTCACAACAGTTTCCTTCTCTGCAATGAGAAATTCTATCACAATTCGCTGCTTATAACGCAAGTTGCTAACACGCTCCATTTCAACGGTTTAGGGCAGCCATATTATTTGGCCGGTTGCGGTGCAATTTGGTGCACACAATAGGCACATGCCATATTTGAAGTGTGCAAAATTTCATGCTTCTATCTTCATTATTAGCTGAGAAAAACGATGTGGTGCATTACTTTCTGAACGCCCCTCGTATCTGTTAGTTTTTGTTTGTTCAGTGAATTCTTCAACATGTACCTTTGTATTTCTGTTAGTTTTTGTTTGTTCAGTGTCCTGCCTTCTCTGTCTGATTTTAGAATGTTCCTCATCACTGGGGATCTGTCACCATCATTTTCATTTGGCTCCCTACAAAGAATGGAGCCTCCCCCAGACAGGAAGCCTGCACCAAACATTCACACGTTCTTGCAGCAGTGGTTTCTATGGCAATTAGTTTGACATGATGAGCTTGCTAGCCACCCATGCATAAACTCATCAGTTGTCTTGTAAGACATGCCTGAGGGTGTAGTAGTCCGATCCCTTCTTTGTCTTTTCCCTGGGAACTTCATGGGGTCACTGAGGATCTGTAATCATTTTCTGTTTAATTATCTTGCCCATTCACAAACATCAGTATAATGGTTTGCCAAAAGGTTCTTTGATAAATTGCAATGTCAGTTGTCTGAACTCATTGGGACCAGCCACAGACTGAATATTTGATGATTCAGGTAACAAACACTGAAACTATTGTTCATAAATAAAATGTAAAAGAAATATAAAATACTGTGTTCTAAAATTTATCTTTAATGCGCATGTTCTTTGGTCCTACATTGATACTTTCTTTTTGTCTGCATCTTCATCCATTATATTTTGGGTTTTAGAAGTTTCACTCATAGATGTCACAATTTCATAATCACTGAAAATTTGAAAGCCTGCATCATTTTTAAAAAATTTCCTGGCCATGTGCGTGCACTGTCTTCATCACCATCATGGCAGCAAGAGATAAGACTTCTACAGGCTTCTAAAGTCATATTGCTTGCCAGCTTAGGGACTTGCCAGGAAGTTCTCTAGAATCTGACATTTTCTTCCATCCGTTAAAAGAATTTCTCAGCCATCTGACACTCCCACAATATCATCTGGCATGTAACAATATTTCTTCCTATGATTAAAGATCCCGTTACACGCCCATTGAGGCATATTTGGAATATGGTGTTAACCATATATTTTCTTGACCATCAGCACACAAGGGGTGATGTAGTCAGCATCACGCCAGCCACCTAAACCTTCCCAGAGTTGTTCTGGTACCCAATTCATGAGGCTGGGTCGACCCCGGAGCCGTTTGCGGTCTAAAAAATCCCACCTCAACTGGGGATCGAACCATGGACCACCGAGCTAGGAAGCCAGTGCATTAACCACTGCGCTACCACGGCTCTCTCCTATGATTAAAAGGTAAAGGATCCCATTTACATGCCCATTGAGGCATATTGGGAATTATGGTGTTAGGCCCATATTTTCTTGATCATAGGCACACTAGGGGTGATGTGGTCAGCATCATGCCGGCCGCTTTAACCTTCCCAGAGTTGCTCTGGTACCCAATTGGGGCTGGGTCGACCCAGGAGCCGTTTGCGGCCTAAAACAAATCCCACCTCAACTGGGGATCAAACCATGAACCACTGAGCTAGGAAGCGAGTGCACTAACCACTTTGCTACTGCGGCTATGATTAAGCTGTTAAGAAAAAAGCTGCTGTGGTTTCTTCATCTCCCACAAAGTACAGAGCCAGGAACTTGCTTCTTGTAATGTTGCTTCATTGTCTTGATTATTCCTGATCCATCAGTTGCACTGGAGCAGTGAAAGAAACTCAGACTCTCAAATGAAAGGTGACATGGAACATTGCCTATAAGAAATAAAACTTTCCACACATTCTCTTAGAGCCGCATTAGCGAAGTGGTTAGTGCACTGGCTTCCGAGCTCAGTGGTACATGGTTCGATCCCCAGTTGAGGTGGGATTTTTTTAGACCACAAATGACTCCGGGGTCAACCCAGCCTCATGAATTGGGTTCCAGAGCAACTCTGTGATTGTTAATGGCGGCCTGCATGATGCTGACCATATCACCCTTAGTTTGGTCAAGAAAATATGAGCCTTACACCAAATTCCCAAAATGCCTCATTCGGCACGTAACGGGATCCTTTATTTCCTATACCTTTCACATTCTCTTGAAATGTCACAATGTTTCTTAACATTATTACAAATTCTTTTGTGTACCACTCTTAAAATAAGTAGGTCATCCATATATTTTGCTTAGTCTTTATGAGACTCTGAGGTGCAGGTAATGTTTTTGAAACTAATGTGCTTTCTTTGATTCTCTAATTACAAACAGGACAAAGTAGAATTTCATCATTCACCAATCTCATAGTTGTCCTTTTCTTCAAACTGTCGTTTGAATCGTGTTTCAGTGGAAACTTTATTATTGTTGTTTTGTTTTTTAAACTATTTATTTCTGAAATCAAACAATATTACAAGCACAACACACAACTTGAAACAAGTCACATGCAGCACTGGCCTCTGAATGCTGCAGTATGTACACTTCACTTTTTTTCAACGAGGAGTGTAATCATATCCTCTCCTTGTCCTTGACAAATGTATTCACTGTGTATGGTGCATAATTCAAATTCACATTTTTTTAATGCTGGTAATGTTGTTATGACCATCACACATTTTGGTAATCATTTTCAGTTCTTCTTCTTCGTACACTCTCAGACGTCTTGCTTGAATGTTTTGAAAGAAAGCAGTAATCAACTTGAGGTTATCTGCATCTCCGTGGAGCTTTTCCGCGAATGCTTCTGGTGTTGGCGATATGCGCTTCTCTGTTCCACATATGTTGGACATCTCTGAAGCAGATGTTCAGCAGTCATTTTATCAGTGCCACAGTTACACTGATCGGTAGTTTCTGTCTTTAGCTTGTTGAACAGATAGTATCTCAATCTGTTGTGGCCAGTGCGGAGTCTGAAGATTATCAATTGTTCTCTTCTGTTGAGCTTGTAGTACGCATCATTTTGTGTATGACCTGGATGCTCTACATCCCATTTGTTTCTGTATCTGATTCTAATAAAACTCTTTGCCTCCTCAAAAGTTATGCTTGCATCAGGCTGAGATAGCTTTCCACCTTCCTTTGCCAATTTGTCAGCCTCTTCATTGCCGGGGATGTTACAATGAGATGGGATCCATTGGATCATAACTCTTTTGAATCGTTGCCAGTTTTTTGTGTGCATAGTTCTACATCAGCTTTTTTGCACTTTTACTTTAAGCTATACCATTTTTGTGTGTGTTTTGTTTGTCAGAATGGCTAATGCAGTGACATAATTCAGTATAAGCACTGTGCAGTACTGGTATGTAGACATGCTCTCAAACAGCTATTAGTAGTAAATATGTGGTGCTGAGCCTTGGGATAGTAAACAAGATGGTAGATACTATAATAATTACATATCTTACAGGAGGTTATCAATTTCATTGGAGTCTTGAAATTTTCATTGCATAAGAAACTATTTGTCACAAAAGTGAAGCTTCGCCTTTCACTCCTGTAATTATTGAATCAAACATTTACCAAAGACTAAATCAACACACTGAACACATTATGTAATTTATTTCTATTGACAAGGTCAAGGAAAAAAATTGTAATATGTGCATTACATCAGATGTTAATTAAATTAATGGTTGTCAGGTCACAGGCGGCTTTACAATTTGAGAACCTTTTTTTTTTCCAATATATTCCATTTTCAAAGCTACATGAACTGATAATGGCCCCTCACTGAATTCTTTGTTTAGCTCAAGCACTGTTTAGTACCACAATAACTACAACTAAATGTTTGTGAGCAAAAGAAAATTATGTACACGATTAACGTTTGTTTTTAATTCCACAACTAAAAATAACTGCAACTTATGAGAAATACGTGGCACCACAAAATTAGTCACAATGAAACAAGAAGATTTGCAAATAACCTGAATTATCAAGTCTCAAATTAGAGACTGGCAATTTCCAAAAACTTCAACTTCTCTAGTTTAATAAACAAAAAATGGTTTATTAATTCAAATTCTCTTTATAAAATGGTACATTCTCACAGACTTAAATAAACTGGTACAGTCCATGTGCAACTATTAATCTACTAGAAAACTGTATAGTTAACTTTGGTAATATCTATAACTAGCATAGCTCAAATGCATCATGTTCTGTACCGTAAGTTGGTACAGATCACAGTTTCCAGTATCTGTTGTATAAACTGATGTAGTCCACAGACTTAAATTAATGTAATAATGGTACAGTTCATAAACTTCACACATGATCATAAAATCTCAGTGTCATCAGAAATAAAGTATACTCAGTTTTATATTAAATGTTCTCACAACTTTTAAAATCAGGTTAAGCCTCTTCTGAATCTGACTCAAATGACTCCCCCCCCCCCGCCCCCCCCCCCCCATTTCCCATTCCACTGCTAAGATATGTTAGCTCCTTATGGAGAATGAAGCCACCACTACAGCTGGTTCCCCCCTGCAGAACGTCGGCATCTTGTGTTTTTGTAGCAGTAGTTTCTTAGATTTCTATAGCAATTTGTTTTACATGATGAGGCTGCAAAGCTGAGCACAACCTCATATTAATCACCATTTACAACATGCCTGAGGAATATAAGTCTTATTCTGTTTCCTCAGAGACGAACTACATGAAGACAATGGTTGGCCCAGCATTTCCCATTAAGCACTTTCATTCTGACTGTAAAAGTCTGGTCAAGGTATTGAAATCAAATATTCAAGTCACAATGGCACAAATAGAATTCTGAACAAGTCTATGACATCTCCTAACATCCAATGCACCACATAAGTGCATCAGATTCAAGAACCTTCTAAATGAGTAGCCTCAATGAGAATGTTGCACGTGATCTCATTGCAACTCTTAGATATTTCTGGATCTGATCAATATGAAATCTGCAATTCAAATGACAATAATAATTTTTTTTTTTTAATTATTACATGTGAATGTGATTATAATTGAGTAGCTTCATTCCATTCACATCTTCTCAGTACTCCTACACCAACTTACGTTGTCAAGTTGTAACCTCCAAACTCATAGAACGCTTGCAATCTGTTTACTTTATTTTATTGTATCTTCTTTACTCCTAATAGAATCAGCAGCTTTGTCATGCAGCGACCCACAGAAGAAAAAAAAAAACTCTTACATTTCACTTGTTGCAGAACGTAATAAAATTAAATTCTTCTAAGATATACATTTGCTAAACCTAGAATATCTTTCTTCAGACAGTTTCTTTTTCCCAGAAACTCTCTCATTATGGGCTTCTCCCTATAGTAGTTGCCTTCTCCGGTCATAACTGATTATGAGGATGACGTGCCCTTGAGGTGATAACCCTCACCTGCTTTTTTTTTTGCCTGGTGTTCCTTTTGGGGTGTTCTTTTCTCTTCTGCTTGTTGTACACATCTCTGAACCTCAGCTGCTGTCGCCCGGTTGTCTATCTCTGAACCTCAGCTGCTGTCGCCCGGCTGTCTTTAGCCTTCTAACAGTTGTCCACAGAAAATATCTTTGGGGATGCGACCATCTTTCATGTTTTGAAGGCCAGAGCGTGACAGCACCTCAATTTTTATCACTTTGTCCTTCCACAAAATATCAAAGATGTGGAGTAGACACCGTAGATGGGAGGTATTGAACCTTTTTTCTCGCTTGGCATAGGCTATCTATGTCTCGCTATCATATAAAAAACATGCTGGTGAACCAGGCATCATATACCACAGCCTTGGTCTTCACTGTGAGTTTAGAGTTTCCCCAGACATATATATATATATGTGTACATATATGTGTGTGTATATATATATATGTATACATACACATACATATACACGTTTCTATAGTGTAATTTTGAATTCATAGACACCTCTCCTGTTTAATTATGTGATTACATAATTCCCAGAGCACCTTTCATGCCATTTTATATGAATGTTTGCGCCATGCTTAGCAGGCATCTTTGTTCATTTTAAACAAGCAAATAATCTATGTCTTGCATGTTTATGTTTGCTTGAGGTGCAAAAAAAAAACCTCCCAAAAAAACAATTTTAAGGTTGTAAGTGCACACCGCCTTTCTTTCCACGCCGCATCTTTTTGATATTAATGATAATAATAATAATAATGTGATATTAAACAAATAATAATAAATATGTTCCCTTTAAAACCTCCCACTGTTACAGATGTATGGTACAATATATACATGAAGTGTATCCAGTCAAAACCTGGTCAGCTACATATAACAAACTACTTTATCATATGATACAGTTATCACAAGTGACAAAATTACATGTGTACAGGTATAGTTTAAATATTTATCAGCTGATCTTAAGCTGAAACAGACAACTAGCTTGCTTCCGACACAAATCAAAGTGCATAAATCCAAGAAGCCACTTTAACGACCATGTCTGGGCATGTAGCTCTATTTCATGCTATTAATCTTTGTGTCTCACCATGCTGAAAAAGCTAGGCATCTGATGTTAACATAGTGAGGGACACGTTTACTGTCTGGCATGCATACAACAACCAAGAGATTAAGGTTTTTAAATTACTATTTCTCGTAAGCCTGACTTGTAACAAAACAAACAAAAATATAAGAAAAAACTCAAGTCTATAATACAAGAATTGTGCATAGCAGACTAGTGAACTAGGGACACACATAGTGTACAGTTTAAATGTGCACAATATGACAGCTTACTTTAAACCAGTACTTCTTACCCTTTTACAGATCCCTCACCCATTTATAGCATCTTAAGAATCCTCACACCCATCATCTTACGTCATCTTAAGAAGCCTCGCAAAATATGACAGAAGTGTCTATTTACACGAATTTAAAAGAAAAATATTTTATTCACTGATGCTTCTTTTCAATAATGTTTTGTGACAATATTTATTTTAAAATGTGACTTTGGTTCGATACTGAAGTCACATCAATCTTCTATTGTGTAATAACACATTTGATATTTATTTATTATAGTGTGCTTATGATGATTCACCTTCTAAAATATATGGTAGGTCCCACACCCCCTGGTTAAGACGCACTGCTTTATACCATATCTCATAACCTTACACTTTACCTTTTACATTTAATGAAGAATAACTAAGGGAAGAGTCTTTATAAAATTCCACGTTAAGATGATGGGTAAACTAGAATATACTAGAGCAACCATTTACTGTAAATAACCCTATGGATACTGAGAGGTCCAAAATGACAAACAAAGACTAAGGTGGCCTTTCTAGCATGTCATAACATGTGATAGGGATGATTGTGCATGGGCTAGCAAAAACTTCATGTTAAACAAAAAGCTGCAGCAGAAATGACCACAGCAAGCACAAGAAACAGGCAAGGCCAACTACAGTGGTGGTTTTATGCTCTTTATGGAGTAAAAAAAAGGCAATAAAAATCTATAATCCTATATATATAAAATCCCAGCTTTTTCTGTCAGTGTCTAACACTAAGGGATGCAACTTTTGTTGAAAGTTAGACATTAATTGTATTGTTTCCCTTATATGTACTCTCCCGAAAATAGCAACACTTACCAAAGAAGAATGCACAAATGATGGTGTGCACAAAGATATATTTATAGAATGTGTGATCCTGTATACACATATTGGGATCCTCGCTGCTTCTACATATTTCGTGTATTGTGGTGACGCACAGTGGGTTTTTTAAAATACTTTTGAATAAGTAAAATTGCCGTTAGGTATTGGTGCTTTTGAATTTAATTCCCGTCTTATGACGGGCTTTGACACTAGTTACTAATTAATCCCTGCAAATATTTGATAACAGTTTGAATGCACCCTCCCATATATGGGATGGGTAATAAGGATTGCAGTCAAACTACATTAAAAATAAAGATGAATGAAAGTAAACAGTGTCTTTCTGGAATAAAGAACAAAGAAACTGCTTATGTTACAACCACAGGGTCTTCATCAGGGACAAGATGTACAAAAACAACAAAGAAAAAACAGTGAGATGATATAAGATAATGTATAAAAATAAAAGGATATGAATTACTGAAGATGACTCACAGTCAGTGCTCTGGAAAATGGTACTAATAATTCACGGAACTCCTCTTCTATTCAGCTCTCCAAGGGGCACCTAACTGTTTACTTTTGTTAGATGTCTGTTAACTCCTATACCTTCATTCCACACTCCAATGGTCTCTGTACTCTCCAGTTCTTTCTTGACTAAAGAACCAATTCCTCCACAGATATGGCTCCTCTCATCTATTTTGTGGATCTGGTTCTGAAACTCCTCTTTGACCAGCTCAGTGGAGTCGCCATGGACACTAAAATGGGTTCTAGCTATGTTTGCTTTTTCAAAGACCATTTGGAACACTTAGTGTGGGAGCAGTGTCATAGTTATTTATCTTTGGTGTTCAGTTTGATATTGATTATGGCATTTGGCTGACCGATATGCCTGAACTGACCTATCTAAATTTATGACTTTGTTCGACCCTTAAATTCTGCTATTCAGTTCACTGCTCACACTTCAACATCTGTTAGCTTCCTTCAACATTACATTATTCCTTCTGGCTTTAGAACTTCAGTATACTATAAAGCTCTGCCATCAATGGTACCTATACCTTGTAGCGGTATGGCAGCTTGCGTACCCTGACAATCCCCAGAGCTATCCCAGTGGGAGTTTTACTCCTGGTAGGTTCAACCAAGCTGGACTAGTCTGTGTGGGTAGGGGTCAGACAAAAGCTGGTACCCTGGTCCTCCAGGTTGGGGGTTTTAGCATAGGGCTGACACCCCTGTCTATGTAAAAAAAATAATGAAGTTACGGAAACAACATCAAATGAACAAACTTTGCTGCGGGATGGACATTCGGAGTCTGTGGCTCGTATGACTGTCAGTGGTGAAAGCCGAAAGGAAGCCACTGACATGAAAACGGATGTCCTGACCGCAAAACAGGATACAAGAATAGGATTTTGGAATGTCAGGGCAATGTACGAGACAGGTAAACTAAGACAGGTCACGGCAGAAATGAGAAACTATAGGTTACACATCCTGGGGATAAGTGAGAGCAGATGGACAGGGGCAGGAAAAGTTAAAACAGCAACAGGAGAAACAGTACTTTACTCTGGAAGAGAGGATGGACAGCACAGTGAAGGCGTAGCCATTATTCTACAGAAAGGGATAGAAAGGACATTACTGGAATGGAAACCCATCAACAACAGACTGATACGATTGAGATTGAGAGGGAGATTCACCAACACTACAATAATACAATGCTACGCACCAACGAATGATAGCGATGAGGAGGTCAAGGATGAATTCTATCAACAACTGCAGAAAGAAATGGAAGACACACCTAGATATGATCTTGTTATAGTAATGGGAGACCTCAATGCGAAAGTTGGTACACACAATACATATAATGAAAGAACAATGGGGAAATGCGGCAGCGGAACAGCAAACGAAAATGGGGATAAGCTAATAAGTTTCTGTAGCATTAACAACCTGGTCATTGGAGGAACACTTTTCCCACATAAGGAAATTCACAAGTTAACATGGGAATCACCAAATGGTCGGGACAGAAACCAGATAGACCACATCATGGTTAACGGTAGATGGAGACATGCATTACAAGATGTGAAGGTAAGAAGAGGTGCAGATGTGGGAAGTGATCACCATTTAGTAGTAGCAAAACTGAAAGTGAAACTAAGAAGGGCTGGACCAACTGTAACTACACAGAAAAGGTTTGACATCAGCAAATTGAAGGACCCCCTTACCAGAAAAGCTTTTGTGGCCGACATTAAGAAACGATATCAATTTGCCAAAAGCCAGGAAAAGACATTGACTGATGATATAGACCAGAATTTCAACACCATTTCAACAGTATATAAGGAAAGTAGCAAATCATGCTTAGGATTCCAGGAAAGGAAGAAGCAAGACTGGATAACACCAGAAACACTAAACACCATAAAGATGAGAAAGGAAATGAAAAGAAAGAAAACAGAAGCGAAGTCCCCCAGGTTAAAGCAACTATATAGCGAACAGTACAGCCAGCTGGACAGGGAAGTTAAACGCCAAACCCGAGCCAGCAAAAGGAATTTCCTAGACGATCTTGCAAAACAGGCAGAAGAGGCAGCACTGAGAAATGAACAAAGCACAGTATACAAAATAACTAAATTCATCAGCGGAAAACAAGGTGCAAACAATATTACATTAGTAAGAGATAAGCAAGGAAATCTCATCAAGACAGCAGAGGGACAGGAAACAAGATGGGCAGAGCACTTCAGAGAAACTCTGAACAAGGAAATACCAGAGACACAATTGAATGTTCCTGAGGCTGAAAACGATCTAGATGTAAATACAGACATTCCACGAAAAGAAGAAATCATCACAGCAATCAAAGGGTTAAAGAACGGTAAAGCTCCGGGCCATGATAACTTAAATGCAGAGCTATTTAAGACAGACCCTGAGCTAGCAGCAGAACTATTAGAACCACTATTTGCACAAGTGTGGAAAACGGGGACAAACACCATCAGAGTGGAACAAAGGAATAATTGTCAAATTGCCCAAAAAGGGAGATCTTGCAGACTGCAATAATTGGAGAGGAATCACTCTTCTCTCAGTTCCCAGCAAAATACTAGGCAGGATAATTATACAGAGAATTTCAAAGGCAGTAGACTACAAACTGAGGAAAGAACAAGCAGGATTTAGAAAGAACAGAAGATGTGTAGACCATATATTCACTCTCAGGAACATTATAGAGCAGTGCTCAGAATGGCAAAGACAGCTTTACATAAATTTTGTTGATTTTGAAAAGGCTTTTGACTGCATACATAGGGACAGTTTATGGAAAATACTGAGGGCTTATGGAATTCCAAGCTGCATAGTGGCAATCATAAAAAGCCTCTATGCCAACTTTACGTGTAGTGTTGGGCAGAGCAACCTAACCTTCGAGGTGAAGACAGGAGTACGACAGGGATGCCCCTTATCAACCACTCTTTTTTTAACAGTCATAGACTGGGTGATGCGCCAGACAACAGAGGGCAGTCCAAGAGGAATAAGATGGACTACATTTTCTACATTGGAAGATCTGGAATATGCAGATGACATTGCACTGCTGGCACATTCACATCAACACATCCAGGAAAAAACGGATAGACTTAATAAATTTAGCCAGCAGGAGGGCTTGAACATCAATTTAAAGAAGTCTGAGGTCATGACGCTCAATGTGAGCAACCCTGAGCCCATATCAGTAAGGAATCAGCAATTGGTACAGACAGATACCTTCACATACCTAGGAAGCATAGTAACACCAGACGGTGGGGCAGGCAAAGACATCAACATCAGAATGAATAAGGCAAGAACAGCCTTCTTTAGCCTAAATAACATCTGGAAGTCCTCCCAATACAGCACAAGCACAAAATTAAGATTATACCAGAGTTGCGTGCTTTCTGTGCTTCTCTATGGTGCGGAATGCTGGAGAGTCACAGAGAAGGAAATGTCAAAATTGTCCTCTTTTCACACAACATGCCTAAGAAAAATTCACCGCATCTTTTGGCCGAATACCATCACCAACCAAGATCTGCTTACTCGTAGCAAGCAAGAGGACATGCACACCATCATAGCTGGCAGACGCTGGAGCTGGGTTGGTCATGTCCTCAGAAGAGACCCCGATGCCATCACAAGAACAGCTATGCTTTGGACCCCTGAAGGAAAGCGAAAGAGAGGCCGACCAAAAACAACTTGGCGGAGGACTGTGGAGGCTGAGTTGCAAAGAATGAACCAGAGTTGGGGCACTGTACGAAGGATGGCCACCGACCGTGCAAAGTGGGATCAATTTGTTGTTGCCCTACAAGACGCCACTAGGCGTGATGGCCACTGACTGCTTTGACGGTCGGTGGTTAAGGATCGAAGAAGAAGAAGAAGATACTATAAAGCTAAGACTTGGTATAATAAAGTCTCGAACACTCTCTCCTTTGGCAGTATCTGCTATGGCACCTTTACATTTATCTTTTAAGCATAACCCCACAGATGCACACAACTACCTTCCTACACCTCTTCTCACCCTCAGGCAATTTGAAACTCTTTACCATTCTCCCAACTTTTTGTCTCCATTGCTTCTGCCAAGACAATGACGACTTTCATAACACATGAAATGTTGGACTTCTTCTGTAACAGGCTATATCCTGAGCATGTTCTCATCTCTGCATTACAACACATCCTCCACATCCCTTGACCAAACAAACAAAACTACCTCTGACAGGGGTCATGCTAATCTCAACTTACCAGCCCCTTAGTTCGAAGTGTTATTTTCTGCTATCTGCGTCTTCTGTAATCTGATCCAGAAACTCGTTCAAGGATGTTTACAGTGGCTTACAGATGTAACAAAAACTTAAGGGTTCACAGCCATCATAGCACCAAACCATGCAAGATAGTATCCAAACATGTGTGGCGTCATTTCCTAATGCCATCTTTGTCATAAAGAACAACGTTACATACGAGTCCAACAGTGTTAAACATATCATTATCAGTAAACATTGCAGCATGACTTAACTTGTGAAACTAGTTAATGACTTGGTGCCTGTTTTTGCGAACACTATTATAACATCTCTCAGACTGGCCCAAGACCTGTAGCCGCTCATTTTCATAACCCATATAACCAGGTTACTCTTACTCGCCAGGCCACTGGAATCAGCTGTTACGTACCATTAAAGCAAGACAGAAGATGTTGCAGACCTACTGCAGACGATATTCTTCTTCCTTTTAAATGTATCTCATATCTTTATTTTTCTTCAAGTAATTCATTGTATTATTATGTATTTATTTTTATTTACTTACTACACACACTCACCCACACATTTTTTACCCCTCAGTTTTTCCTTATTTCCATTATTTGTTCCGATTTCATTATTATTTGACACATATGTTTACGTTTTATACTTGTCTATTTTTTTCCCCAACCAGTTTTTGCCATTTGTTATGTGATTTTACAAATGTTTTATAATTTTTTTTCTCTATCTCTTTTCCCGCCTGCTTCCTCCTTGTAATTATCTTTCCTTCTGTTTCAATTTAGTTTTCCTTGTGTTCTCAGCTAATTATGTGGATTTACCAGACTGACAGCATGATCATCTTCAGCAATTCATATCTTTTAATTTTTATAATATCTTTGCAAAGGTGTCAATGTATGCAATTTATCGCATACAAATTCACAGTGCTCAATTCATCACATGACTAATTCAATGCAAGCCACATCTACTGCATGACAAATTTATTGCAGGCCACATTCATCATACGGCAAATTTATCGCAGACACATTCAGTGCATTCCAAAATTTTAAAATCAATGAATATGCCAACAGCTTGTATTAACATTTTCATGTCATCAGGAAATATGAAATGTGAATTATAAATAAAATGTTTTAAGCAGAGTTGAAAGAGTATGAGTAGCAACAACAGCAGTAACGTTAGAAGTAATACTTTAGTCTACAGAAGTAAGAGGTAACATAACACCACAACTTTTCTGATATATAACTATATACATTTATTGACAAAGGCCAGGACAGCATAGGAAAAATCTGTAGATTTCTTCACCAGTGCTTATACTAGAAGCATGGCAAAACTGTGGTCAACGTAATTTATGTCACGGATGAAACAGATCACACCTTGACAAAAGTAACAGATCACACCTTGACAAAAGTAACAGTGGTAGCTGAAATCCAAACAAGTAATGACAGGTAGAGTGACAAATTCCCTTCCTTGCTGCCTTTGCCTTCCCTAACTCAAGAGTAGAAGCAGGAACATATTTTCCATGTTTTGAACCTGGTACCTTTGCTGCAAGAGGCCAACTACTCTGCCAATTGGATGCCCGGAAGCTATCTATGAATAGAAAAGTGAGTGGTACTCTTGGTAGTGTGTGATATGGATAGATCAGACCTAGACACATCCAATATGTGCAGTTAAAAAAAAAAAAAAGGCTCAGATTAATTTAGTAACACAGCATACAAATGTAGTTAAGCTGAGAAGGAGATGATATCCCCAGATAAAAGTCTAAGGTCCATGAAGGGATGTATACTGCAATTTAACATCTTACACTAAGTGTGCTTAAGACAGTTTAAGCCATGCTGTTACTTATAACTTGTTCTGTCTGAATTATATAAAGCTCATATGTCTGTGGCCTAATGGATATGAATGCAGTTTCATAATCCATATATACCAGGTTCGAAACCTGCTGCAGGCGGTTTGGTAGCAGATCGCTTTGTGTGGATTTTTAACATTGGTATAAGCGCCGTACCGTTCAGAAAGCAATGGCTTAAAATACTGAACGTAAAAAAATGCCTAGAAAAATCACAAACAGCCAATAAAAGCTGTGGTTGATTGCCACGTCCTGTAAAGGATAAGCAACTAACTTTTTTAACATATGTAGGACACAGTTCAAGATGTCACTGAATTCTGTAATACTGTGCTGAGCAAGAAGGAAGGGTAATTATTGCTGATTCATAATGGCTACCTGTGCATAAAGGAAAAGTAATCACGGGGGGTGGGGGGGGGGAAGAGAGGAGGAGGAGAGAGAGACACACACACGCACCTATATGAAATATAAACTTTGGTGCAAGACTAAATGTACAGGAAAAGTTACCGTACTGTCATTATAACTTAACTTACTTCTAATGGCAGAGTTTAATATATCACTGAAATACCGTTAGCCATCCTTACTGCTACGACCATCACCACTACTATGATTACTATTACCACCGCTACACTACTGCTGCTACCTGCACATGATTAAATTCCATGTCCCCATTTTCTTCACTATATCACACATGACATTTCATTGATAAATAACAGTTCTCATGCATTGATAAAAGAGATGGTTTTTAAATTTAAAAAAAAAAAAAAAAACAGAGCATGAAGTAAAATTGCCTTGTGATGAATCTGATTTGGCTCGTGATAAATGTGTCTTGCGATCAATAAAGCATGAAGAAACTGTCCATGCAATGAACTGAGCATGATGAAATTGTTCTTGCAAATGAAGTGAGTGCGACTAATCAGTATGCATTGATTTTCCAATATCATGGCCTCTACTGGAATGTTATCTGGACCAACAGATTTCCATCTCTTAGAAATTGTATAGCTTCTTTCATTTTTTCTTATTTGGTTTTTTAAAGTTAACTTTAACACCTTTTCTGATGGTAAAGTGTCATGAGGAGAATCTTGTGGAACTGGTCTGTTTAGAAGATCCTCAAAATGTTCCTGTTCCTCTCTTCACTTGCTCTTTTGTATTCTTGTCCTTGACAGGACAATTTGATTACTTATTTTTCCTGACTGTGCATGTTTTCCCTGACAGCTTTTTTGTTCTGTAGTACAGAACTCTGTCCTTTCGCTGCAGCTAAATCTGCTTCTCTAGCCAACTCGTAGTGCTGGTACTCTCATTTTCCAAGAATTTCTCCACAAGTCTCATTCCACAGATTTTTTATTTGTTGCAAGTTGCCTTCTGTGTTTGTTTCATGTTCTAGATGTTGAAGCACTTGGTATGTATTAGCTACTGTAACAGTACAATTGTCTCTTGTTTCTGAGATATCCCATATTAAACTACATTCTGTAACTATGTGTTGTTTTTTTATCTTTTTGAGTTTTATCTTTTTTTTTTTTTAAACTTTTTGTTTTGGCTAAAAGAAGTCGCAGATCTGATGCCTCACTTATTTATGCATACAACCAATATAATTTTCTGTCATATGCTTGAAAGAGTGAAAGTTTTCTATTCAGGTCCACCTTTCAGACACATCAGAATTATTAATGTCTTGATGTTAACCCAGTAACAAAAAACTTATTCACACTTAGCAAATAACACAACCGTATAATGACACTTTTGAGAGAAAAATAACATTAACTCTAGCGTTAAACAATAAAGACTTGTATCTTTCCCCCGAGTTTTTCGTTACAATGAACCTCTACATTACATCTCTATTGAGTTCGCTATCAGATTTCATTAGCTTTATTCAAGAATTAAGTCAAAGCACACACAGCGGTAGCATAGTGGTTAGTGCACTGGCTTCCTTGGGTACTAGAGCTACTCTGGGAAGGTTAAGGCGGCCGGCGTGATGCCGACCACATCACCCCTCGTGTGCCGACGGTCAAGATAATATGGGCCTAACACCATATTCCCAATATGCCTCAATGGGCGTGTAACGGGTTCCTTTACCTTTACCTTACACACATCATTTACTTTCAATTAGTAACACGTCATCACAGTATATCATTTACACACAACCTCTCAGTCATTTAGAAAATAAACAAAATAAATAACATTTTGAACAGAGTTCAGGAATAAAGTGTTCAGCGAGTTACACAATCTAATGAACTGCAGAAAAAAAAATGGAATCCACCATATTTAAGACAACCTAAGAAAACTGAAAGATTAATTTGGTTCATCAGATTAAACAATCTGCACAGCTCCTTTACAAAATTTGCATGGAAGAAAGTTTCTGTCTATCAGCGGCACTTGCTCTACCAGGTGGGAGTGACCCAATTCTGTGAGGAGTGTCAAAATTTTATGTGCTGTTCTATCTCCCTCTGGAGGTGGTTTGAAGTGCTGCTGGTGGTCAAAGTGGTGTTGGTGGTGGTGCCGATGATGGTGATGGTGGTGTTGAGGATGGAGATGATTCTCTCCCTCATCACTGTCTTCATGAGAATAGGTCTCACTGCCATGGTTGCTGTGTGAATCACCCACATCATGTCTGAGAAAAATGTACAAATAATGATGAATGTTCAGATCTTCTCATTCAGTATTTACATAACACAATTACAGACTAAAGAGACCTGTAACAAACATTTGTTTTGCAATAATTTATCTGTGCTGTAACAGTCTTCTCTGAGCACAGCAAACATCTACAAACAGTTTGCTTTGTCTGTCACTGCTTCAACAACAGTTACGGCACTGAGAAAACCTACTGAAAGCATTAAGAGGGAGTCTTTGTTCTTAACCCTTTGAAAATTAAGTTTGTTTTGTTTGTTCAAATTCCCGGGGTATGAGAAATAAAGGGAGGCTAAAAAAAAAAAAAATGGAGAAGAGAACTGGAAGCAGACATAAAAGGGGTACAGATGATACTGATTTGATAGTGCTGGACAAGAAGTGGCTTGAGGTTTACAGTGTGTTTGCTGAATGCCTGTGCTCCCCAGAAAGGTGATGATGATGAATAAGCAGCCGCATTTATTTTACAAAAGTTTTTTTTTTTAACTGAACTATAAAAAAAAAGGTCTTTTCTTTCATCTATGTGCCTGATTATCGTCAGAAAATGTTCTTTCCAGCTCTTATATCCATTTTTGTGTTGTTCATCCATTTTAATTAACTCTTGATGTTCTCCAAGCCACTGTTATTAGCCTGAAAGGTAATTTTTTTCATCCTTACCACTTCATCTCTTCCATTAAAGCCACCCATGCTAGACAGTTTTTGCTCTTCCGTTGAAAGCTCATTCATTTTCCTACTTTATGCAAAAAGAATGATCAATTGCTCATAGGTAAGTAGTTGTGACTGACATACTTTTAGACCTACAAGTAATCTTTATTCCCCATCCACAATCTCATGTGTGGCATGCTGGTGAACCCAAAAATTACATGAAGGATATAGACTTAACAAGCCTCTGTTAGCTTCCATCTGTTTAACATATTTCAGGCCCATGAACCTCTCTGATCTGCTTGAATGTCATTACAACTGCACATGTGCATGCTATGGTCATACCTCTTGTCATGGTGTGCCCTTGGGGAGGCAGGGGGAGATCCCTGAGGTGTGTGCTCGGAATCAGCCAAAGACATTTGCTGTCCACCAATTATAGGTTCCACCTCACTGTCTGTATCACTCTCTGAGCTGGTGTAGTCAGGCCAATCTGAAAGATAAGATAGTATTGAGTAAACATGCCCAATAATCCCTAACTGCAAACGTACAAACAGACAGGAGGATGGCGAGAGCAATTTTTAACTTATAAAATATACACTGGGGAAAGCCATAAGTAAATGCACTGAAGAGTTCTCCTGTTGAATTCACTGCAAAAGGAAGGACTCGTAACAAATGTGGAAAAAACTTAACAGACTGAAACAATGAAAATGGGAATCATGTGAACAAAGAAAGATTGACATGTTCCAGATGGATTATGCTGGAAAATTAAGAGTGATAATTTATACTTTGAAAAGAGAATACACAGACATAGACATCTCTGAGAGAGGAGACTTCTGATTTTATAAAAAAAACCCACCTCATCACATTGTTTTTTTCCCCATTCAATTTTCCCTGGTTTTTAAATACTAGCAAGTGGATAAATCCAGGATAACCCTTTATTAAATCAGCTTTTTTGTTCAAAATCTATTCTGATAGGACAGGAATTTTAAAATGTACACCTGAATGTGTTTACTCTAAATAAATCCTGTTCTACTATACATCATTATGTAGGAAAATGAATAACTTCATAGACAGTAATTAAATGAATCCTCTCCTGAAAGTTTTATACTGCAGTACACTGTGTCATTTTTTTTATTTTAAACAATTTTTTAGAAGAACCTCTTTTCTTTAGAAACAAAATAATTTAAAAAATTTTTTTTATATTTTACCCCATTCTTAATTTTGTTTTCCCCCAAAATGTGTCAGTGTAGAGAAAAATGACAATGTATTGAAGCACACTCATTTCTACAACAAATCTCAAAGTCTTACAGCGATATGTTGATAAATATTTTTGGGTTTGAAAAAAAAAAAATCACATTCTGATTTACTGATTTATTTTATTATTTTGAATAAATAGTGCAGTAATGTACAAACAGTGGAAATAACACCAAGAAGTTATACTCTGATGCACAAAAAGACAATATAAATTTCTATAAAATGTATTCTAATTTAACTGTTGAAAATACTTTTTACAAAATCAGGATAAAAAGAAAAAGTAGAACTTATAAGGCTGCAGCAATAGAATCTCCTGTGAATAAAATTAGAATAAGTTATTATATATATATATATACCCGAGTTTTGACCTTTGCTATTTTTCTTCTTCTTCTTCGTACACTCTATGATATTTTCAAAGAAATCAGTTGTCAGCTTCAGGTTATTTGCATCTCCATAGTTTTTCCAAAAATGGTGTGATGACGGCCATATGTGCTTTCTATGTTCCTCATATGTTGGGCATCTTTGAAGCAGATGTTCAGCAGTCATTTTATCAGTTCCACATTTATACTCATCTGCAGTTCCTATCACTTGTTGAATAGATGATATCCCAATTTGTTGTGGCCAGTGTGGTAAATGAAGATTATCACTTGTTCTTTTCTGCTGAGCTGGTAATATGCATCATTTTTGGAAAACCAAGCAGCTAATTTGAACAAACAGACAGAATTAGGACTATCATATTCTGCTCTCGAGTTCATCAAAATTTTGGGGAGAAGGCAATAACACTCAGTTTAAACGCAGATCAAAATTATTTATATCATAACCAAATACACAGTAAGTGTAAATAAATGGTATTTAAAAAAGTGACATTCTGTGCTACACAATTCATGTTATAATAACTTTCCTCACAATACTTTATCATAATTGTCTTGACACTATCTTTTATTTATCATAATTTTCTTGACACATAATATCTTTTATTTATCATATATTTTCTTGACACTACCTTTTATTTTTCATAATTTTCTTGACGCTATCTTTTATTTTTCATAATTTTCTTGACACTATCTTTTATTTACTATAATTTTCTTGACAATATCTTTTATTTATCATAATTTTCTTGACTTACTTACTTACTTAGTCGTTCCCCTTCTACCGTGAGGTGTAGAGGTTTGGAAGACTATCCTATCGGCTGTCTTCCTCCTGGCCTGGTTCCATTCAAGTCCTCGGTCCTTCAAAGATTGTCCAATGTTGTCCTCCCAGCGGACTCTGGGTCGTCCTGGGGGTCTGGATCCCTGTCTCTTTGTTTCCCATGCCTGCCGTGGTAGCTGATCTTCTCCCATTCTGCAGACATGGCCAAACCATCTTAGTTGGGACTGTTCTACTTGGGTCTGCAGGGGGTAATTTTCTTGACACTATCTTTTATTTACTATAATTTTCTTTACACTATCTTTTATTTATCATATATTTCTTGACACTATCTTTCATTTATCATAATTTTCTTGACACTATCTTTCATTTACCATAATTTTCTTGACACTTTCTTTTATTCACAAGAACAAATAAAATTTGTTAGAAATGTGCCAATAACATATAATCATAGCTGGGACATATAAATACCAACAGCCCCCCCCCCCCGGCACATAGATCCACCTCAAATATTTCTATGTTTTTGTCACTGATGATTACAAATTAATCTCTGCATTCTACTACTTGTGATTTATTGTCAATTTAGATTTGTCGGCGTCTGTGGCCTAATGGATATGAACGCAGTTTCATAATCCAGATATACCAGGTTCGAAACCTGCTGCAGGCGGTTTGGTAGCAGATCACTTTGTGTTGATTTTTAACAATGATATAAGCGACGTACTGTTCAGAAAGCAATGGCAAACTACTGAATGAAAAATAATAGCCTAGAAAAATCACAAACAGCCAATAAAAGCTGGGGTTGATTGCCACGTCCTGTAAAGGATAAGCAACTAACTTTTTTTAGATCAACAACAACATAAATGAGGACATGTTTGTGTAAACATCAACCTTAACATTCTTCATTACTCCTCAACTCCCTGAAAAGCATAGACCTTCAACAAACATGTCAGGTCCTGTGTCATCTTCTCAAAATCTGTCCATGTCAACATTATCCCTTTCACTTATGTCATCAATATTTTGTTAAGTCTCCCTCTAGTGCCTGTGGTATTAAGTTTCTGCACGATGGGGTATACGGGCCCATGCCCAACTCTCCATAATTCCTTTCTACAAATTTGCTCGGTGGGTTATGGTATTACTATTCATTGTTCCCCTTTCAGGACTTGGTAACACTCACTTAACTTAGTCGTTCCTCTTCTACACTGGGGTAAGGACCCAGTAACACATTGGCAAAAGCATACTTAGGTAAAGTGTTTACATTCCAAAGATAGTGAACAAAGCTTTGCCAAAACTGGGCCAACACAAATTTAATACTTTAAAAAAAAAATGAAAATTGTGCATTTCAAGATAGAAATGTGTATATCAGTATTAACTGCCATACTCAATTTTAAATTAATCACATATAAAATTTAGTACTTTCCGCAGTTCGTTATAGCATATAACCACCATTATTAACTTTTGATTCAAAGTTTCTGCACAAGTTCGATAAAGAATTAAATGACAAAGAAAACTAATTTTAGTTGTGAATTTAGATATATCAAGAAAAGTGACTAGGTTTATTGCTAGATTTTGCGTGAATGTGTTAAGTTAACAGGCATTGACAGAATACGCCCTCACCATTCTCGTATGTGTTTACTGGTCCATTGCTTATCTGTTGCTGGTGTTGTTTTTGATGCTGCTGTTGGGGCACTGGTGACTGTCGGCTCTCCACGTTGTAACTGTGTAGCATGTTTCTCTCTCCCAGAAGTTGCATAACCAAGGCTTGCAGTTCACCTAATTTATCCTGAATGTAGGAAATTAACAAAAATGAGCATGTACTGTAAGCAGACAACATCAGAATCTTCAATTCAAATATCAAGTCAGTCCTACTGTATGGACTGAATGCTTCTGAAACATAAAATAACAACAAAATCAATAACCTAGGAGTTACAGACTTTCATAAATGAGTGCTTGGTTAGAACAGCAGCAATGAAATGATAAGATAAGATCATCAAAGTGGAACTGATGACATGCATTAAACAGGAGCAGGGGATTAGGACATGATAAGAACCTGCTAGCAATGTATAGGACACATAATGAAGAAAAAACTGTTGATAGAATTACAAGGCAGTCCTTGTTCTGAAACCCCCAGAGTAAGAGAGGGAGAGGGAGACCAAAAACACATGGAGAAGAGAACTGGAGATAGAAATGAAAGGGATGAGGAAGACATGGACAGATTTTGAGCAGACGGCAGGGGACAGAACCTGGCAAAAATGTGCCTGTGCTCCTTCAAGAACAGAGAGGTAATAATGATGACTGTGATCAGAGACAGTTTATCCACCAGGCAAAACGACTTTGTAGACAAACCTTAGACTTGCCTGAAGTTGACAGCCCCCTAAAGTCTGTGCCAGACCAAACCCCTTGGAGAGAGGAGACTGGACTACCAGTATACATCCAGACAAAAGTGAAAGGAATACTCAACCAGGATGAACAGAACAGCATGCAACGTAGGACAGTCACTCTCAGTTTCCTGGATGATGAATACCCACAGGACCTCTGGGTCTGAGTATATACGGATGAGGTGGGTCAGTACAAAATGCAGTAAAGAATGGAGGAGTAGGAGTGTACATAGAATACCCAAACAACACTAGGGATATGGTCAGCGTACCAACGGGGAAATTCTGTAACAACTATGATGCAGAAATCCAGGCAATCAAGGTGGCAACGGAGAAACTGTTGAACACCAATCTCGGTCCACAGCCTGTAGTATTCCTGACAGATGCAAGATCAGCACTCCAAGCACTTCAGTCCAGAAAATTGCCAGGTATACAAGCCCTACTTTCTGAACTGTGCAACCACAGAAGGTGCTGCAGACGAGCAACCGGATGTACCAGTTACGTACCATCAGAAGAAAAAGAGGATCAAATCAATCATAAAGCCACCAACACAGGATGACTACCAAGCTATGAACAGATCAGAACAAATTGTCATTCTGCGCCTCAGAACAGGACACAACCGACTCCGCAGCCACATGTATACAAAATTCAAGATTGGCAATTCAGCCATGTGTACATGTGGACAGGCACCCCAGACTGCGGAGCACGCACTTCAAGATTTCCCCGAATATGATATATTGAGGCAAACCCACTGGCCCAGAGAAACAACACTGGAAGCAAAACTATACGGACCTCTGTATGAACTACAAAAGACAGTGAAGTTTATACAAGAAACAACATTGCAGATATAGACAATATATTTCAAGCGAACGAAAGAAGAATTACAAATGTGCCTGTGCTCCTTCAAGAACAGAGAGGTAATAATGATGACTATAATCAGAGACAGTTGGATAGGTCAGTACACACGTAAATGAGTTAAAGTCAGAAAGTCAGAGAAACACATTCTTAGATGAGATAACATGCCGGACTTCTTAAACCATGCCGCTATAATGAAAACATGATGTCAAAAAGATTCATCAAAATTTAATATTAAAAATGTAATACAAACACTATATGAAGAATTTTCATGACAATTTTAATTTACATACTCATTAAGTAGTGACAGACAATGAAAGAATAGGACTACCAATCCCTCAGGCAGGCATCTAATTGAAAGTTGTGCACGGGACGGGCAACCTCTCATGTCAAATAAATTGTTTCAGAAATCACTGCTCCAAAGGCACATGAATGCTTTGCTGTAGGCTTCCCACATGGGGACCAGCTAAACTGATGGCTCCATAAGGAGACAAAATGGAAATGATGATGACGATTCATAAAGTTTCCTGGAGGGACAAAAAAACCTCTTTATGAAACACTTTGAAATGTTAATCATGATTAAGAAACCTTATTCCATTAGCCAAATAATCTACTGTAAAGAGATAATGCAGATACTGGTGCTGATCAAAAGAAAAGAAATATGAATTATAAACCTGTAGTTGTTCCCTATCCCTTGCTAACTGGGCAATGTAGTCATTCTTCTGTGTTTCTCTCTGCTGAAGTAAGGCCCTCTGGTGGTGGTATAAAGATATATACTCTCCTGCAATACAGAAAAATTGATTTGTGATTCTGAGAAGACCTGTAGTTACATTTAAAAAAAAGGCCTTGAGCAATACTGGTAGAAAATGTAGGTCACATGTGTTCACACCTGCTTTATAACAATACAGCCGCACTGGTCTAATGGTTACCACACTGCGCTGGCGATCAGTTGATCCAGATTCAAGCCCGGGCAAGAACATTTGAAAGAGTGTCATCGACCGGGACTTGGATAATTCGAGCCCCAGGCAAAGACACTTGAAGGAGTGTCGTCAACCAGGGACTGGAATAACCTGAACAGCTCCTGAGCCGACCCAGCTCTAATGGGTAACCTCTGAAGACAGTGAGTATCTGCCTGAATGGTGAGAAGACACCTGTCAGCGTACAGGCAAAATAGGATACTCACGTAAAATCAGTGTCAGGTTAGATATACTCATCATCTCATCTTAACCCATCATGGGTCGTAGGGGTGCCATGCTGGAAGCATCAGCAGACAGGGTCCTCCACTGCTCTCTATCCTCAGCAATGCGTACAAGTGTGGAAAAACCGTGCCCTGCCCATTTTTTGATGTTATCAGCCCAGGATTTTCTTTGCTTTCCTCTTCTCCGTTTACCTTCGAATGTTCCCTGGAGGATCGTTTTCGAAAGGGAGTCATGACGAGTTACATGCCCAAACCAGGCAAGCTTTCAATGTTTCACTACTGACAAAAGTGGTTCTTGGTGGCCTGCATACGTGTTTATTTTCTCTCTAACATAGACATTTGTTTTGTGCTCTTTATAGCAAATGCCAAAATTCTTCTATAACATTTTGACTCGAAAACCTGAATAAATATACTAGCCGAAGATTTTGCCTCGAGTAATAGCAGGCACCCACAAAAGCCAGATCCAAACCTCAGAAATGAGGTATCTGAGGAAAGTGGTTGAAGTAACAAGAAGAGACATGGTCCGCAACCAGACGATCCGTCAAGGCCTAAAATCCCATCCGCTGCAGACCCAAATAGAAACAGTCCCAACTAAGATGGTTTGGCCATGTCTGCAGAATGGGAGAAGATCGGCTACCACGACAAGCATGGGAAACAAAGAGCCAGGGATCCAGACCTCCAGGACGACCCAGAGTCCGCTGGGAGGACAACATTAGACAATCTTTGAAGGACCGAGGACTAGAATGGAACCAGGCCAGGAAGAAGACAGCTGATAGAATGGTCTGGCGCTCTCTCTTCCAAACCTCTACACCTCATGGTAGAAGGGGAACGACTAAGTAAGTAAGTAATAGCAGGCATGTCGGCGTCTGTGGCCTAATGGATATGAACGCAGTTTCATAATCCAGATATACCTGGTTCGAAACCTGCTACAGGCTGTTTGGTAGCAGATCGCTTTGTGTAGATTTTTAACAATGGTATAAGCGCTGTACCATTCAGAAAGCAATGGCATACTGAACGTAAAAATTGCCTAGAAAAAAATCACAAACAGCCAATAAAAGCTGGATTTGATTGCCACGTCCTGTAAAGGATAAGCAACTAACTAATAGCGGGCATACGTTAAAAAAAAATAAATAAAATAACAATACATCACCACTAACGCCAACTTCATCCTCACACCACTAACGCCAACTTCATCCTCACACCACTAATGTCAACTTCATCCTCACACCACTAACGCCAACTTCATCATCATGTAGTTCTCGGGGAATCTACGGGGAGACAAGGATAGAATAGGACCAATGCTCCCAGATGCAAGTGACAAAAGGTAACTAACATTTTACTTTACTTAGTTGTTCCCCTTCTACCGTGAGGTGTAGAGGTTGGTAACTAACATACGGTTGTAAATGGGGGCTGGTGACCTCATTATGTTATATATATATATTGCTACAGAAACCAATGTTGCAGGAGTTTGTGCTTTGGTGTAGGCTTCCTCAAGGGGTCATCTACAGTGGTGGCTACATTGCTCGATAAGAAGGCTTTTTTTTAGCTTGGACCTGAATCCTGATCTTACTCAAAACAAAATCACTGACAGGAACAACGTCAACAGTTCTTGCTTTGTAAAATAAGCCACATTCTAGTGCAGACACTTTAGCAGATGTGTGTGTTTGACTGGAGCGTCCGTCTGATTGACAGAGTGGTTAGAGTGCTGGTCTCTCGCGGCAAAGGTGCCGGGTTTTGAATCACTGTACCGATACGCTCCAGTTCACCCAGCTGTAAATGGGTTACCTGACTTTGAGTTAGGGAAGGAAAAGGCAGCGAGGAAGGGAACTTCTCACCCCACCAGTCGATGATGGATCTAGTATGGTGAAGTCTCTAACACTTCACTCCCATGCAGCATTATCTGCTATGGGACTACCTTTACCATTTTTGTAAGTTTGACTGTCACTGACTGTCACTTGAAGAAACACCAGCTACAAGATGAAGAATTATATATATTTTGGCAGCAATATAGATCAAGTTGGAGGGGCAGACAATGATATCAAAATAATACAAAAAGGCAAGGAGCTTTCATTGCACTGGGAAAGTTATGAACATCAAAAGAAAAAGTCCAACACAAAAAACAAGAATCTTCAAATGACAAGTCAGCCCTAATGTATGGTTCTGAAACATTGAGAACAACTATATTTAAAACAACCCAAGAAGTTACCGACTTTCATAAATGGGTGCTTGGATAGAACAGAAGGACTGAAGTGGTACGACAAGATACCAACCTGGAACTGATAACAACAAGACCTGTCAGTGGAACAGGATGAGAAGACGCTGGCGATGGATAAAACATATAACGGAGGACACCTATTGAAAACATTACCAGGCAGGCAGTCCTTGTTCTGGAATTCCCTGGGTAAGAGAGGTAGAGGCAGACAGATAAACACAAGGAGAAGGAAACTGGAGGTTGATTTTAAAATGCTGAGGAAGACATGGAAAGAACCTTGAGCAGATGGCACGTCACACAGGACCTGGCACAAGTTTGTTCAAGGCCTATGCTCCTTGGGAAGCTGCGGGGTTATGAACAAAAGAATAAAGCTTGACATTCAGTATAGAATGTATAAAAAAAGGTACAACTATCACAAACGGACAAACCTATAGTGTCTGTCTCCCCTTGTAGTTGTAACACCAAGTGCTCAAGCTGGTCGGCCTTGTCTGAAAGGTCAGCTTTGTCCTTCATTACATGCATGTACTTCTGTTGTATCATTTCCATGGCATTTCTCAGCTCGTTATACTCTGTCCGACTGATCTTGTCTGGCTCTAGATTCTCTGAATCTGTCATGAAGTTACACAATTGGAAACGTTACAGAGAAGCTAAACTTCTGAAAAGCTTACTTTCATATATGGAGGACTTCAACGCTAATTCTCTCTCTTACAATTTCTAACATAAAGTTATGCTAAAAGTACTTTGTTGTAACAAATATTAATGATTATGCATATATGAAGAAAGTTTGGTCATATTTTGTCTTACCTGACATGACTCAGACAGAGTTCCACCATATAACCAAAGGAAATTCTATGACTTTTCATACATAAAATACATACATAAAATTCTAAAACTTTTCAAGAGCTTTTTTTTAATTTTTGTATTGAAAATTACAAAAACTTTTACAGGACTCTAAGACCCTTATTTAGAGCCACGGTAGCCAGTGGTTAGTGCACTGGCTTCCTAGCTCGATCCCCAGTTGAGGTGGGATTTTTTAGACCCAGCGTCATGAATTGGGTACCAGAGCAAGTCTGGGAAGGTTAAGGCGGCTGGCGTGATGCTGACCACATCAACCCCTAGTGTGCCGATGGTCAAGAAAATATGGGCCTAACACCATATTCCCAAAATACCTCAATGGGCATGTAACGGGATCCTTTACCTTTACCTTTTTTTTAAGACCCACATTAGCTATACACAGAAAAGTTTTAATTCTTTGTGATATTGCTTTTGTCTGATTTTAATGAAGCAAAGTTTTCTTTAGCACTTTCCACTGTTCCTCATATTGTATTTTTGTCATTTTCTTCTGATCTAACACAGTATTTCCATTACTGTGACTAAACACAGTGAATGAAAAGATACTTTTAGAAGACAATAATAAAAACATCGAGTGTTGTAAAAAAATATAAAACCAACTTTTCACACAGGTATATCGCTATGTATGGAGTGATAAATCAATTATGAAACCTCTAAAGATCTTTAAGAAAGAAAAATACAGAAAATAAACACATATTTAAACTTAAACTGTGCATGCATGAAGGCATATCTGGAGTCATCTTTATATGAGCACCAGCTATGCACAAGTAAGTAAGTCAGTCAGTCAGTAAGTCAGTCAGCCAACCAGCCAGCCTGCCTGCCTGCCTGTCAGCCAGCCTGCCTGCCTGTCAGCCAGCCAGCCTGTCTGTCAGCCAGCCTGTCTGTCTGTCAGCCAGCCTGTCTGTCTGTCAGCCTGAAATTTGTTGAAAATCCAGCACTGCATACTAAGCTTGGAGAAGTCACTTGAGCCCCAGACGTGATTCTTTGGCGTTGACCTTGTTGACTGCATGCAACAGGATCTCACTATGGACCCAGTGATAGGCAGGGGGAGTTGAGAATTGACTCTGTGCAGGACGTGACAATTCATTGGGAGAGCCCAGAACTAGAGCACAGTATTTTAGTTCTGCATAGCTGGAGAGCCCCCTTGGTTGGCGGGAAATGCACAGTGTGCCATGCGCTTCTTACTCCTAGCTTGGGACCAGATGTGACGATCCTTTAAATGCAAGCCAAGCTGGAGAAACTGAACCTCATGACTTCAACTCAGCATGTTTCGGAAAGGCAGAAAAGCCACAGGAAAAGCCTAGATCTACAGCGTAGATAACACCAAGGAGTTTTCAACTTGGTATTGGCTGCAAAAGAGCGAAAAGCTCAGTAGCCCTAGTTAAACAACAAGAACAACAACCTAAACTGTGCATCCAGTGCTAAAAAATACACATACTAATGATGAGAACCAATAAACCTTAATAACATATGAAATAATGCATGTGACAAGGAGATGAAAGTATCTGAGAATATCCAACGAAGAATGACAAGCATCAGAGGAATTAATAACATGACATTAGTAAAGAAATAATGAGATCAAAGGAAAAGGCAGATTGGCAGGATGAAAAGTGAAAAAAAAAAAAAATGGAGTATGACCATGAAGATAGATTGAAAGAGGATGGTCTTCTTATTTAAGTACCATGCTGGCTTGTATAGGTGGTCACATCTCTCTTGTCCACAGCGCTGTTTATCAATTGTTAATCTCTTTCCATGACATGATGTTCTTCTTCCTTCTTCCTCGTTCGCCCTGAAAAGGACGTGAGTTGCGTTGTGTCGCCGTTTACAGCGCAGCTGCGACATTTGCACCTTTCGGCCCGACACATCCGACTTCCGCACAGCATTTTTTGGGACCGGGTTTGCCTTCCCTCTTCGATCCCTACTCTCTTGGCCAGACTGCAGTCTGTTTCTAGGACCACCACTTGGAGGTGGAGTAGGGTCTTGGTCGACTCCGTTTCGCTGACCCTGATGCAAGCAGTCGAGCTATGATTCGCTGACTGCATTCATCTCTTTTGCTGCGTCTTCGGTCCCACATGATGTTCAACAGTCCAGTATCTTCTCTCCTTGCCATCCCGTATCTCTCATACTTTCAATCTTTCTTGTTGTTACAATATTTTCCAGCTTTCTTCTCATAACACGTCCAAAGAAAGTGTATTGCTTTCTTCTAATATGAGTAATAAGCTTCTTTTGCACACTGGCTTCCATCAGGATATCTGTGACACTACACTGTAATTCTGACTTTTAACAGGCCCGATTCTGTGGTTCTATTTTGAATTTTCACCAGTTTTATTTTCTTCTGATCACGCGATTTTCCGTTGTTTACGGAAATCGCTATTTTCGGGCACGCTTTTTCACCATTTTATTTCTTCTCATTTGAATATATATCGTGTTTGGTATTTTCTTTTGAGTAGATAAATTTAATGGGTTCGTTTATGATGGTAGGTTTATTTTATTCTAGCATCAGTTTTACTTTCTTCTGATTTTTCGCGATTCCCGTAAAGTTCGTTGTTTACGGAAATAATCGCCATTTCCGGCACGCGATATGACGAGGCCGGAAACACGCGGCCGGAAGCACGCGGGGTTTGCGTGGGTTGATAGTACTAATTTTTCTAGCGCTCCCATTGGTCCGGGATTTGCGTAGGAAGGGAAATCCGCGTGGGCGGTTGCTCTTGTATATATGGGACAGAAAACGGGGATTCGGTCTCTATGAAAAAATAAGTGCCAGCCGTCAGACTACGTAATTTATCGTTCTCCACTGTGGGAAAAACCAGCGATGAATTGGTATGTAAGATTTTATCGTATTATCGTTTTATTCATTAGAGGGTTCTTTGAGAAATTCGCCCTTAGGTAAAGATTAACTTTTCAGTTTTAAAATAAACGATAGCGCCATTAATTACTATTTTTGAAGAACGACGTAATGCAACAGTGTGCTTATTCTTTCTATGATTTTGGCAATAGATAGGAGTGTGTGAAGTTGTGAGAAACACGTGTGCCATATTTGTAGGATGTTATGTAAAAACACCATTTATTCCTGTATATTTTCTAATGTAAATTTATGGGGAAATCCCTGGTGTGTTCGTTAATTTTTCTGAGCCTTAAAAATGTGAGAAATATTGTCAGAGGGTTCAGATTTACGTTGTAAATGAATTATACTGCTTAGGGGAGGAAACTATTCCTATAGCGAGATTTAATTTAATAAGAGTAAGCCGGGGAAACTCCTGTGTTAATGGGTAAAAGGATTTCCCTAATTTTGTCAAGTTTGAACACGTGATCGGCCATGTAACATGTCAGACGGGTCTGGGCTATTGTTTGTTTTACCTGGCAGATTTTAGTAGAAGGAGGGGAGGATGAGTGTGATTTTAGTGCCACGTGGGATAATAGTATTTCATGTATTATGTGAAGAACGAGAGAAGGGGAATAGAAGAAGGAGTGAGATTGACGAGACACGTGTATAGAATTATTTTAGGTATCGTATATGTTAGAGATAAGCGATTTTAGAGTGGGTGTACATGAGTCGCTGTTTCTTTTAATTTCAGCGAGTCACGGCGGAAACAGTGGGGAGCATAATTTTGTCAAATAAAATTATCCACGGCAAAAGACATATCTCAGGGTCAGAGTACTCGAGTATCGTCAGGAGCAAAAGAAAATTACCCTATGGTCTCTGGCAGTGAAGTCCCTATGCTTCAGCTGGACCGAGGTTTATTTATCATACAGCCGAGAGCATCGCTATTATAGTCTCTAGCAACGGCAGGTGGCCGGGAGACTAGTTTCATTTTGTACAGCCTGAAATCAAGGCTGTGTTTTTTGTTTTTTCCTCTAACTCCGGAGCGGGTTAAAAGAGGGAAGCTATTCAGCAGCAGAAAAGTTTTGTCTACAGTTAATCAAGTCCCTCATGCTTGATATCCGAACATCGTCATCACCAAAATCAGGAACAGGTGACAGGGTTACCATACCTAGGTCCTGATAGAAATCAAGAGAAGAGCGTAACGGAGACGCCGCATCATCAGCCCTCGAGTGTTAGAGAGACACTGGGATCAAGAGAGGAAGATAGAGAAGGAGGGAGAAAATAGAAGGACCAGTAGGGTCTGTTCAGTATCCATTGGACGGATAGACACTGAGTCTGCGTTCGTAAAACTAAGTCTATTATATTTAGCATTTCGTGTGGTGTAGTTATCGGCGCCTATCGCCTAACTAGTAGAAAGCTGTGTAGCCGTTCATTGAGGAAGAGTCACCAGGACTGAGACAGTATAAAATTTATTAGTGTTAGAGAGTGGAGGCTAAAAGTTGACAGCCCCACCAAATTAGATTTGATTTAAATCACTAACCATTTTTATTGTTCCTCAGCAGGGTGACAGGAAGAGTGAATGTGATTTGGGGTTTTTTTGGTTGAGTGTCTCTCAATTTAATTGTTACTTGTTTTCCAGGCCGTGCAACAGTGCACGCTATCGACTGACTTGATGACGTAATATGCCATTTTATGTTTTCCTTGTATGTAAATAAATATATACATATATTATTTACTGGATCAGCTTCTATTCTTTACTATACTTACTCTATGTTGTCTGTATAGTGGTGTTTGTGGTCGTAATTATACACCTTATCTCCTTGTGTTTCAAGGCAGTCAGAGGTGGGGAGACTATAGCCATTTTTTTTTAGTCACGAAGCGGCAGGGGGAGATTCAAATCCTGGGTCTATCTCTTGAGCCAATAGTCTCACCTGTCCACAGGCATGTTATTTTCCATCTAAATTCTATCTTCTCAGACTTTCTCATACTAGGGTTCTTGCTTTCATTCAGGCACACTCTATAAACTTAAAACCACTTCGTGACAAGTGGGCGGCAATCGTCCGGTGGATCATTCTGTGGAGATCAATTCTGTGATCTACATTCATAGATTGTCTCTAGGAAGTTTCTGAGAATAGATTTTCTTTAACTATCCCCTAGACTTGAGCTATTAGAACTGATCCAGTATAAGTTTTTCCACAGGTTACAGTCTAGTAGATTTTTGTGGTATTTTTGATTTATATGACTAAGAGGTAATTGATGGCATACCGAGATATTTTTCTTTAACAGGAAGGTAATTTCGGGTTTTTGGTAGCTTCCTAACTAAATTTTTCTCAGGTTATTATTCAGACTTGGTGCTAGTCTGAGCTCGGGTTTTTGGAACAGCGGTTATAGAGGGAGTATTTTATATTTCGTAACAGGTTGTTCCTTCTCTTTTCCTTTTCTGTCATTTCTCTGTATTTGTGAACTTACAGCAGTTTACAGGTAAGATGGCGGATATGGCCAAGTTACGAGCTGCCTGGCGAGAGGCTGCTCAGGATATGGGAATGGATAAGGAGGAGACTAAGGCCTACCTGATAAGGGAAACTGATAGGCATATTCAGCGAGAGAAAGAGAAGGAGGACAGGGCAGCCGCCGCAGAAATTGAGGAAAGGCAAAGGGCAGCCGCCGCAGAAGCAGCAAAAGAGGAAAGGATAGCCGCAGCAGAGATGGAACTTCGGAAATTGGAAGCACAGGAGAGGGAGAAGGCAGCGGAGAGACAGCATGAACTTGCCCTGCGTTCTCTGGAACTGCAGTATCGATCTTCGGAAGGCAGTTCAGCTAATGGAGATTCACCCGGAGCAGGGGCGAGAGACACCTCAGGAAACGGAGGGCCCCGGATGGCAGCCATGAGCTTCCCATTTGACTCGTTCCCTAACGGGAATGAAAAGATTGACGTGTTCCTGGAGAAATTTCAAAGAATGGCAAAGGCATACGGGTTGGATGAGAGTCTTTGGTGCCTGAAATTATCGCAATCACTCAAAGGTCATGCGTATGAAGTTTACAACAAGATGCTCCTAGATGACCAGAACAACTTTGAGGCACTGCGAAACGCTTTGTTGCAAAGGTTTCAGTGGACACCCCGGAAATGCCAAACCATGTTCAGGGAGAGCAGGCCGGAGAAGGGCGAGAGTTTCGCACAGTTTGCCGAGCGGGTGAGAAATTACTTAACTCGCTGGAGGGAACTGTCAGGACTGGCGAAAACGTTTGAAGGGTTGGAGGAGTTAGTTCTGTGTGAACAGGTAAAAGCAAACATGTCCCCCGACTTGAGGCGGTATCTGGCGGAGCAGGGGGCCCAGCAACTCGATCAGATTATTCTGTTTGCAGAAAGGTACCAGACAGCACAGGCCGAAGTACTGGGACAGAAACGGAAAAACCCAGACCTGCCAGCCCCAGACAAAGGAGCTTCATCATCGCAGTCGGTTACTTCACCAGCTCATCAGCAACCAGGACCTTCTCGCAAGGAGCCTCATTCTGGTTATAACTTGCGCCCCCAGCAGCATAACAGAGCACCGACAACAACCTCTCAGGAACCCGCTAGGAACAGGGGAGATAATGAGAGGTATTGTCAGAATTGTAGAACCACTTCCCACTGGACATCCCGGTGCATGAACAGACCCCCAGCTCATCATGCAGCTTGTTTAAGACCGGTGAGATGGACTAAAGGGAATAAATGGGAACCAGTCCAGGCAGAGAAGTTGTTCTCTAACAGTGGACCAGCTGTAGTGAATGGGACGGCCACTACGTGTTTGTTTGACAGCGGGCTTACTTACCCCAGTATCGTCGCTCGTCATTTGGTGAAACCAGGGCAATGGACAGGAGAAATAGTTGAGATTGGTGGCGTTTTGAGAAGAGGTATCACACAGCGTCTGCCTGTAGCCAACATTGAGGTGAAATGCAAGTTTGTGTCTGGCCCCATCAAGGCAGCTGTAATGGCACAGCCAGCACATGATTTCATCCTGGGAAGCCCATACATAGTTTTGGGAAACCCAACCACACCGATTCTTGCTAATGCAAGAGGGCCTACTGCAGGCCAGAGAAGTGAAAGGGGAAAGCCCCAAATTCACAGAGCCCCACGGGAGCTCAAACATCCTTGTCTTGCGATGAGGAGGAGAGACGCCTCTAAAGACAGTGGCATGTTATTTACAGAGGCGTATTCGCCTGTCAGCCCTGTTCAGCCAAACGGTCAAACAGTGGTGACGCCTCTTACTTCAGAAGTATCTTCTTTGTCGTCGGGAATTAGGCCCCCGATGGTATTACATCTCTCAAGGGAGGGAAATACTGACAAGAAGGAACATGTGCACGGTTCTTCAGTCAACCGCAAACAGTTACGCCCTGTTACGGCGATGTCTGGCCAAGACAGTCAGACTGTTTTAAAACACTGGGAGGTCGCACCATCTGGTAATCAGTATTTACCACGCGCCGCCAGGAAAATTCGTGGGCGAAGGAAACACATGAGAGGGAGGAGGAAGGGCGACCAGTCATGTTGCAGTCGCCAGGAGGAAATCACCAGGCGGGACCATCACAATCCAGGGCTTGCCAAGATTCTCAAGGATATGGAGATGGGCCTGTATGATAATGCTAATTATGACAGTGATTAGATCGAGATGTAGATCTAGATGCGGACCAGTATGAAACCCAGAGATTTCAGTGATTGAGCACGGTTCCCGTACTTGAAAGGGGGGACTTATGTGACACTACACTGTAATTCTGACTTTTAACAGGCCCGATTCTGTGGTTCTATTTTGAATTTTCACCAGTTTTATTTTCTTCTGATCACGCGATTTTCCGTTGTTTACGGAAATCGCTATTTTCGGGCACGCTTTTTCACCATTTTATTTCTTCTCATTTGAATATATATCGTGTTTGGTATTTTCTTTTGAGTAGATAAATTTAATGGGTTCGTTTATGATGGTAGGTTTATTTTATTCTAGCATCAGTTTTACTTTCTTCTGATTTTTCGCGATTCCCGTAAAGTTCGTTGTTTACGGAAATAATCGCCATTTCCGGCACGCGATATGACGAGGCCGGAAACACGCGGCCGGAAGCACGCGGGGTTTGCGTGGGTTGATAGTACTAATTTTTCTAGCGCTCCCATTGGTCCGGGATTTGCGTAGGAAGGGAAATCCGCGTGGGCGGTTGCTCTTGTATATATGGGACAGAAAAACGGGGATTGGGTCTCTATGAAAAAATAAGTGCCAGCCGTCAGACTACGTAATTTATCGTTCTCCACTGTGGGAAAAACCAGCGATGAATTGGTATGTAAGATTTTATCGTATTATCGTTTTATTCATTAGAGGGTTCTTTGAGAAATTCGCCCTTAGGTAAAGATTAACTTTTCAGTTTTAAAATAAACGATAGCGCCATTAATTACTATTTTTGAAGAACGACGTAATGCAACAGTGTGCTTATTCTTTCTATGATTTTGGCAATAGATAGGAGTGTGTGAAGTTGTGAGAAACACGTGTGCCATATTTGTAGGATGTTATGTAAAACCACCATTTATTCCTGTATATTTTCTAATGTAAATTTATGGGGAAATCCCTGGTGTGTTCGTTAATTTTTCTGAGCCTTAAAAATGTGAGAAATATTGTCAGAGGGTTCAGATTTACGTTGTAAATGAATTATACTGCTTAGGGGAGGAAACTATTCCTATAGCGAGATTTAATTTAATAAGAGTAAGCCGGGGAAACTCCTGTGTTAATGGGTAAAAGGATTTCCCTAATTTTGTCAAGTTTGAACACGTGATCGGCCATGTAACATGTCAGACGGGTCTGGGCTATTGTTTGTTTTACCTGGCAGATTTTAGTAGAAGGAGGGGAGGATGAGTGTGATTTTAGTGCCACGTGGGATAATAGTATTTCATGTATTATGTGAAGAACGAGAGAAGGGGAATAGAAGAAGGAGTGAGATTGACGAGACACGTGTATAGAATTATTTTAGGTATCGTATATGTTAGAGATAAGCGATTTTAGAGTGGGTGTACATGAGTCGCTGTTTCTTTTAATTTCAGCGAGTCACGGCGGAAACAGTGGGGAGCATAATTTTGTCAAATAAAATTATCCACGGCAAAAGACATATCTCAGGGTCAGAGTACTCGAGTATCGTCAGGAGCAAAAGAAAATTACCCTATGGTCTCTGGCAGTGAAGTCCCTATGCTTCAGCTGGACCGAGGTTTATTTATCATACAGCCGAGAGCATCGCTATTATAGTCTCTAGCAACGGCAGGTGGCCGGGAGACTAGTTTCATTTTGTACAGCCTGAAATCAAGGCTGTGTTTTTTGTTTTTTCCTCTAACTCCGGAGCGGGTTAAAAGAGGGAAGCTATTCAGCAGCAGAAAAGTTTTGTCTACAGTTAATCAAGTCCCTCATGCTTGATATCCGAACATCGTCATCACCAAAATCAGGAACAGGTGACAGGGTTACCATACCTAGGTCCTGATAGAAATCAAGAGAAGAGCGTAACGGAGACGCCGCATCATCAGCCCTCGAGTGTTAGAGAGACACTGGGATCAAGAGAGGAAGATAGAGAAGGAGGGAGAAAATAGACAGGACCAGTAGGGTCTGTTCAGTATCCATTGGACGGATAGACACTGAGTCTGCGTTCGTAAAACTAAGTTTATTATATTTAGCATTTCGTGTGGTGTAGTTATCGGCGCCTATCGCCTAACTAGTAGAAAGCTGTGTAGCCGTTCATTGAGGAAGAGTCACCAGGACTGAGACAGTATAAAATTTATTAGTGTTAGAGAGTGGAGGCTAAAAGTTGACAGCCCCACTGTCACGTAGCGTTTAAAGGATAAGAGAATTATTTAGAGGAAATAATAGATCTGATGTGGAAGATTTGGCTCAAGGAATCCCTGCTGGGTTTTCCCACTTCCGAAGGGTGACGAAGAGGGTAAATTCTCCTAACTCGACAGGTCTGGAAAAGATTGTAAGGAGATATTTGGTCTCTCGCTACCGTCGTCCCCTTCTCAGTTATCTATTATTATTATTCTTTAAATTATATTATATTTTACGAGCCCCCCCCCCCCTTATAAAGGAAGATAAACATAGACAATATTCAACATCTAATGGAAGGAACAAAGCGTGGGGTACAGTATATACACCCAATTGGTTTATTGCAATAAAGTGAATAGATGGTGAATGATAGTATTGTCGATGGAATTAGTGTCTGCTGTATGTATTATGTGTCTCACAATTCAAGTGTTTTTCATCATGGATGACTAAACTAGGCATTGATGTAGTGAGGTTCCTTTTTCGTGGACTTAGCTTTTCAGCCCCTGGCTGATAGTGAAATGTGGTTAGTTCTCCGGTCTCCTGACGTTGCCCCGGTAGGTCTTGAATGGTTCGGATTTGCCTTCTCTGTGCTCGACTCCGTATTCTGCGCTGAGATTGGACTGTCGTGCAAGGCTCCACCATAGACTACTCAAAGATGGACGCTAACCCGCAATTAGACACGTGGCTTCAGTGCTTTTAATGCGAGAATTCGCCGATAATTGGGTTAGACCTAGCTGTCTCAAGGGTTCCGGGCAAGTGAAGAATGCCCGTGTTTGGCGCACTTTTAGCGGGACATTTCCGCTTGGACACGTGATCCATAGCGTGCATCATGTGACATTAGCGTCAAATAAACGCTCCAATCAATAGCGTTAAAAGTCACGTGGGGTCTTCCTAAAGTGGCATAAACTGGTTTTATCAGCTTAAGCAGTCTTAAATTAAAACAGGTTCCTAGCTACCGAGGTCATTGGTCAACAATGACGTCGTATCTAAAAATAGCGAGGAGAAAATACTGAATGCTAGGAGAATTTCCGCCAGTGACAATTCCCGGGACTTTGCGATCATGCATTGAGGATGAGAAAAAAAACGATGTCCGTAAATAATAAAAAAAAATGAAGAGAAGATTGGACAAGTTGTCACACAAGCCCCTCCTCAAGTTTGACGTTCCGTCCAACTCCTCTTGTCCTGTCTTCCTCTTCTTTTCCAGTTTCTCATATCTCCTCGGTTGCGTCCGGATGTCTGCTCAAAAAATCTGCCCCTACGTTGTTCTTCCCAGGTATGTATTCTATGTGAAAGGAATATGGCTGCAACAGGAGTGACCATCTCATAAGCCGGGCATTAAGGTTCTTCGACGCTGCAAGAAATATCAACGGTTGGTGATCACACTGCACCGTGAACTTTTTCCCGTATAAATATGGTTGAAACTTCTGCACAGCCCATATTAGCGACAGACATTCTCGTTCGATGGTAGAGTAGTTCTGTTCAGCAGGGTTCAATTTCCTACTAGCATATGCGATGGGGAATAGAGTTGCAGAAGGTCTATCACTAGGCTGCAGGAGAGTGGCTCCTATCCCTATATTGCTAGCATCTGTTCGCAGCGTAAAGTTCAGAGTTAAGTCAGGCAGTCGCAGAATTGGCCTAGCTGTGAGTTTCTCCTTCAGCAGCGTGTAGGCATTTTCGCACTCCGCTGTCCAGGTTACTTTGTCCGGGTTCCCATTCTTGGTTAATGCGGTCAATGGCGCACTCAGGGTATTAAAATCTTTAATATATCTCTGGTAGAAGCCACATAGAGACACAAATGACCTTACATCCTTTTTAGTCTGGGGTCGTGGGGCCCGCTGTAACTTCTCAATATTACGCGCATCTGGGAACATGCATCCATGCGAGATAGTGTGTCCCAGGAATTCTAGTTGCTCGCAGGCAATTTGACATTTTGTAGGGCGAGCGGTGAGTCCTGTTTCTCTAAGTCTTTCGAAGAGTAGGGAAACTGCGTCCAGGTGCTCCTCAAAGGTGTTCGTGGCAATAAGTATGTCGTCCATGAAATTACTTATCCCAGGGTGGTTCAGGGGTTCCAGTAGCTTCCTCATCATACGAGTAAAGACGCTTGGGGCGTTGCTTAGCCCAAATGGCAATACATTAAACTCGTAATGGCCTTCAGAAGTACTAAATGCTAACATATGTCGAATTTCCTCTTTTACCGGGATCTGGTAGTACCCTTTGCTAAGGTCTATCTTCGAAAAGTATCGTGCTCTACTCAGCTTGGTGAAAAGCTGATTCTGATCCGGTAAGGGCTCCGCTTGAAATTCCGTTACAGCGTTGAGCCTTCGGTAGTCTATGCAGAGGCGATGTTCTCCTGTGGATTTTCTAAGCAACACTACACTCGCACTATAAGGCGACTCTGATTTTGAGATAATATTTTCCTTAAGCAGGTACTCGATTTCCTCACTCAATGCCTTTGCTTTAGCATAAGGAACAGGATAGTTCTTAACTCGTACCGGGGCGAGGTCTGTTAGCTTCATATCAAATTCTATCAGGTTGGTCATGCCAGGTTTATCCGTGAGTGTACTAGGGTGTTTTCTCAACAACTGTTGAACCCGTGCCTGCTGATCCTCCGTTAAAGTTGAACTAATCTGAACATCTTGATGAGTTTCGCACTGACGAAGAGGGTATTCACAGGAGGTCAGGGGTTCTGCCTCAGTTTCCGTCGCAATAGCCAGTGTCAGGAAATGTGCTGGTTCTGCACCTGGTCTTTCATAATATCGCTTCAGCAGGTTTATGTGGTAAATTTTCTGCTTCCCCTTTATGGCAATCTTGTAATTGGTGCGCGACATTTTCTCAACAATTTTATATGGACCTCTCCACCCGATTTGCAATTTATTATTGCTACTGGGCAGGAGTAATAATACCTGTTCTCCTACTTCTAGCTCCCTATCCTTCGCAGTGCGGTTGTAGTAACGCGCATGTTTACGACGGGCACGGCGTACATTTTCCTTTGCCAGTTCCCATCCTGTTTTAAGGCGTTGGGTCAACTCCTTCACGTATTGGGATGCAGAGGTGACCGTCTCATCAGCTTTATCATCTGTCCAAGTACGTAACAGTGCCTCTAAAGGTCCTTTTATAGGTCTACCAAACAGCAATGTGGCAGGAGGCATCCCAGTAGAATTGTGGGGTACTTCGCGGTAAGCAAATAGTGCTGCGGGTAAGTATTGATCCCAGCTCTCTGGTTTTTCCTGCGCAAGTTTCCGAAGGATGGAAATAAGGGTCCCGTTAAACCGCTCCACCTGGCCATTTGCCTGGGGGTGGTAGGGAGAGGTGTGGATATGTCGGGCCTGAAATATCCTAAACACTTCCTCGGTGAGTTTTCCTCGGAATTGGGAACCATTATCTGTCAGGATCTGTGACGGAAACCCTAGCCGAGTAAATATGGTGAGCAGAGCCTCAGCAACATGCTTAGAATCACAGGCGGGCATAGCAATTGCCTCTGCCCACATGGAGCAACAATCCACTAACGTGAGTATATAACTGTTTCTCTTTTTGCTACGAGTAAGTGGACCCACAATATCCACCGCTACTCGTTCGAAGGGGGGTGCCCAAGATTGGCATTTCTCCCAGAGTGGCTGGGGCCGTCCAGTGTTTCGGCGCTGTCCTCTGGCACTGCGGGCATGATTTCACATATCTCTGGATATCGGCGTTGATACCTGGCCAATAATAATGACATGAAATACGCTGAATCGTGGCACTTATGCCCATGTGGCCACTAAACGGAAGGGCATGGCCCATTTCTAGGACCTGGGCTCGGTATGCTGATGGAACCACAAGTTGCCCATGTTCCTGTCCTCCATTTCCTGCTTTCCGATGCAACAGCCCATTTTTCTTGTAGAAGTCTCCCTTTTGGAGAGGAGTGTGCGCTCTCGGTAGTTGTTTGTAGCAGGGTGCTAGAGATTGATCCTCCGTTTGTGCCTTTTTTAATTCCTCAGGAAGGATGTTGGGTGGGGATTCCAACTCCGTATTCCGTTTGGCCTGTCCTCTAGTGGTGACAGCCGCCACAACCAGAGGGTGAATGGGTTCTCCCAAGAACACATACCTACACCCTAAGATCAAGGGATAAATAGGGTCGTCCAAGATCGCTGCACGGATTTCCCCAGTCACATATTTTGATTTGACCTTAATCTTGGCTATGGCCAAACGCATAGGTGCTGCACTTTTAGTAGGTCCTTGTATTTCTATAGTGTCTTCTGTCATCTGGTCAGGCTTGACTAGGGATGCACAGACAACTGCGTCGAATGCAAGGCCTGTATCATAAAGGCAGGTCACCTCTTGGTCATTTACGAGGACTGTCTCAACGACCGGGGGATGTCGGGGTTTGTCCAGAGGTATTTCCGGTCCATTTCCCCTTGCGGCACTTTTACGTAAGCAGGCAGCATGATGAGGTGGGTTTTTCCGGTTGCACTCCTGCGTATTGTGGGTGATGGTTCTACAGTGCTTACACCATTTTTCCCCTTGCCTCTGCTGCTGGAAATTAGATCTCTGAGTAGTCTTGTAGTCTGGCTTGTCATGCTTTTTGAAGTTAGTATACGGTGGTTTCACTTGGGGGTCCATGTGTGACTGAGCGGTCTGTCTAGGTACGTAATCTGGTTGTTTCCGTCTGGGTGGTGGATTCTCTGATAGTGCTGCCTGATATCGTTCCGCTAACTGGACTATGGATTCTAAAGTGCTGGCCCCATTCTCTGTCAGGAATCTTCTCATGTCGGAAGTCATGGTGTCCTTCAGTTGTTCGATCATGACCATTTCCTTCAGGCCTTCCCAATCATGAGTAAAATTCCCTAGGGCACCCCACTTCTCCACGTAGGAATCCAGTCTCGCAGCAAACTGAGCAAAGTTCTCTCCGACTTCCCTCCTAGAGTTACGGAACCTCTTCCTATAGGCGTCAGCATGTAGCTCATAACGAACCAATAGTGCCTTTTTCAAAGAGTCGTAGTCATCCTGTAAACCTGGAGGAAGCTTGCTATACACGTCATAAGCAGTTCCTCTAAGCCCTTGCGACAGTTTCAGGTTCCATTTGCTCTTCTCCAAACCAAACGTGGTGGCAAACTTCTCAAATTTGTCGAGATACCTATCGATCGAGTCGGCTTGTTCCGAGAAAGCTTCAAATGGAAACGTCAAAGGTCCCAAAGTTGACATGAGTGAGGATGGCAAAGGTCCGGTGCCCCCTGCGTGCAAGGAAGGCATATCATCTGACCGTGGCGATAGGTTGCCTGAGGAGGTAGATGCGGTCGCACCGGCTACTGGTTCAACTCTTTGAGCTTGTCCCTGCATCTCTAACTGCTTCATCTTCAATGCATGCTCGCGTTCATCTCTCTCGCTTCTTTCTCTAGCGTCTACAGCTTTTATCCTCTCATCTATTTCTGCTAACTTTATTCGCTCTTCTCTTTCAGCTTTCGCTGTTTCTCGAGCGTAATACTTATCAGTCTCGACACTGACATAATTTGCAAGGTCCACCCCACTATAACCTAGATCTCGACCGGCCTCCCCTAGTGCTGCCTTAAGCTTAACTATTTCAGCCATCTTTTGCAGTTAAAGTCCACACTGAGTAAGCTAGTGCTACCTTCCAATAGTATTTCTAGCAACAAGTAAATACTAATTATTTATCCGACTGCTGTAGAATGAAATTACTACAGTTATGGAGACTTAAGGTCTGTAATTCAATGAAATACAAAATCAAGAACTAACTTAATTAAACACAACATATATAAAGGGATTCACCAATCAATGCCTGAATTTCTAGAAAAAATGTTTTCTGTCTTTCTAGAGCTCACTGTGTGAAAATACATGTGTTAAAATGGTATACTGTAATGACTGAATGGATGATACTATCCCAGAGGTATGATAAAATACATAAGTTCAAATCCCGGACCGAGACACCAGTGTCACGTAGCGTTTAAAGGATAAGAGAAATATTTAGAGGAAATAATAGATCTGATGTGGAAGATTTGGCTCAAGGAATCCCTGCTGGGTTTTCCCACTTCCGAAGGGTGACGAAGAGGGTAAATTCTCCTAACTCGACAGGTCTGGAAAAGATTGTAAGGAGATATTTGGTCTCTCGCTACCGTCGTCCCCTTCTCAGTTATCTATTATTATTATTCTTTAAATTATATTATATTTTACGAGCCCCCCCCTCCCTTATAAAGGAAGATAAACATAGACAATATTCAACATCTAATGGAAGGAACAAAGCGTGGGGTACAGTATATACACCCAATTGGTTTATTGCAATAAAGTGAATAGATGGTGAATGATAGTATTGTCGATGGAATTAGTGTCTGCTGTATGTATTATGTGTCTCACAATTCAAGTGTTTTTCATCATGGATGACTAAACTAGGCATTGATGTAGTGAGGTTCCTTTTTCGTGACTTAGCTTTTCAGCCCCTGGCTGATAGTGAAGTGTGGTTAGTTCTCCGGTCTCCTGACGTTGCCCCGGTAGGTCTTGAATGGTTCGGATTTGCCTTCTCTGTGCTCGACTCCGTATTCTGCGCTGAGATTGGACTGTCGTGCAAGGCTCCACCATAGACTACTCAAAGATGGACGCTAACCCGCAATTAGACACGTGGCTTCAGTGCTTTTAATGCGAGAATTCGCCGATAATTGGGTTAGACCTAGCTGTCTCAAGGGTTCCGGGCAAGTGAAGAATGCCCGTGTTTGGCGCACTTTTAGCGGGACATTTCCGCTTGGACACGTGATCCATAGCGTGCATCATGTGACATTAGCGTCAAATAAACGCTCCAATCAATAGCGTTAAAAGTCACGTGGGGTCTTCCTAAAGTGGCATAAACTGGTTTTATCAGCTTAAGCAGTCTTAAATTAAAACAGGTTCCTAGCTACCGAGGTCATTGGTCAACAATGACGTCGTATCTAAAAATAGCGAGGAGAAAATACTGAATGCTAGGAGAATTTCCGCCAGTGACAATTCCCGGGACTTTGCGATCATGCATTGAGGATGAGAAAAAAAACGATGTCCGTAAATAATAAAAAAAATGAAGAGAAGATTGGACAAGTTGTCACACCCACCAAATTAGATTTGATTTAAATCACTAACCATTTTTATTGTTCCTCAGCAGGGTGACAGGAAGAGTGAATGTGATTTGGGGTTTTTTTGGTTGAGTGTCTCTCAATTTAATTGTTACTTGTTTTCCAGGCCGTGCAACAGTGCACGCTATCGACTGACTTGATGAAGTAATATGCCATTTTATGTTTTCCTTGTATGTAAATAAATATATACATATATTATTTACTGGATCAGCTTCTATTCTTTACTATACTTACTCTATGTTGTCTGTATAGTGGTGTTTGTGGTCGTAATTATACACCTTATCTCCTTGTGTTTCAAGGCAGTCAGAGGTGGGGAGACTATAGCCATTTTTTTTAGTCACGAAGCGGCAGGGGGAGATTCAAATCCTGGGTCTATCTCTTGAGCCAATAGTCTCACCTGTCCACAGGCATGTTATTTTCCATCTAAATTCTATCTTCTCAGACTTTCTCATACTAGGGTCTTGCTTTCATTCAGGCACACTCTATAAACTTAAAACCACTTCGTGACAATATCCTCATTACTGTTTTTTAGCTGTCCATGATGTTCCTTTCATACTTCTGTTAAAAACAGGGTGGAGCGCTTTCTTATCGCTGGATACGCTAGGTTGCAGTCAATTTTACGGGTAGTACCCATTTATATTTATCTTCTTATGTGTCCTTCTTAGCTTTCACTTTCTTTCCTTTCCCTGAACACTGGATACTTTTCTTATCTTTTGTCCCAGTAGGATGAATCACCTATTTTCCTAGTTTTTTTCATATCCATCTATCATCTTCTGTAACAATACATCTATGTGGTCTCAAGGGACATTCCTGCTAATCTACTAGCTGTCCATGACTCACTTCCATAATATATTCACTAATTAATGAATTAAATGACGCATTTAAAATACACAGCTTGACATCATGCCAAACCTTTTATCCAGCAATAAAACGAATAAAGAACACATAATAATCACCTTTCACTACGTTACACCACACCTATTTTCACACTTTAATTACATTTTCATTTCTCTATCCTCTTCCATTCCTCCTGCTACTCTATCCCACGCCCTTCCAAAGCTGTAGACGCTCATGTCACAAAGTGATGTATTTAAATTATAACCAAAATAAACTTTCTCACAAGAGGATGGGCCGAAGGGTGAGAGCCCAAGCACCACGGGATCAATAACAACAACTCACAAGAGACAGCAAGGATCAAAATAGTAAGCACACTACTAATAAGACTCACTCTTTCTTATAACTTCCTCATTCAGGTCAGCAATCTTTATACCAAGACTGTCAGAGAGTTGCCGCTGCTCCTTCAGACTTTCATACAGCTGACCTCTTTCACTCTCCAACTGCCTGATTGTGTCCTGGAGGGACTGAATCTGTGTATGATATATGTACAATGGATGGGTTTGAAAAAAAATCGAAAAAAGGTGATTCGTCTTACGAGGACAAAAGACAAAGAAAGTAGTCTACGTTACGGCCACAAGGCCTTCGTCAGGAAAAGAAAGAAAGTGAAGGCTAGATAGGAGACATAAGAACTTAAAGAAATATAAAAATAAATAAAAATAAATATAAATGAAACCTAGGTACTTCCCTGAAGGCGAAGCATGGCTGAAAAGGATATATATAGAAACATATGAGCTGGCATTTCATTTAAAACTTATGGTAAACTGTGAGCTCTGATAAACTGACCAGAACTCTGACAACTCAGATGATAACACTCCTGAATATGTCTATAACGTTAAACAATTATGAATTGAATTTTTTTTCTAAATGCTGATAAAATTGTCACTCTCACCGCATTTGCTTTAAACAAAAAAAAAAAAAAAAGTAATCAAAAGGTAAAGGCAGCCCCATAGTAGATACTGTGGAAGGGGAGTGGAGTGTTACAGACTTCACTTATACAGGGTGTTACCTTCATGAGGTTGAGTGACGCTTTCTTCCTTGCTGCCTCTGCCTTCCCTAACCCAAGAGCAGAGTCAAGAACCCATTTTTACAGCTATGTAGAATGGAGCCTGATGAGACCTGGTTTTGAACCTGGTATTTTCGCCTCAATAAGGGTAAGGGAAGGTAAGGATCTCGTTACATGCCCATTGAGGCCTATTGGGAATATGGTGTTAGGCCCATATTTTCTTGACCATACGGCACACTAGGGGTGATGTGGTCAGCATCATGCCTCAATAAACAAGTGCTCTAACCACTGTGCCGCTCAAAGGTAAAGCTAGTCAAATAGCAGATACTGCCATAGGGTAGTGAAGTGTTAGAGACTTCACCATAGTAGGTCCAGCTTTATGAGGTGGAGTAACCACTTTTCTTCCTTCCCTTCCCTAACTCAAGAGTAGAGTCAGGTACCCATTTATGGCTGGGTAGACAGCAGTGTGATGCTATGGGTTTTGAACCCAGTACAGTTGACATTCAAAAATCCGGCAACCTCCAGACCTGAGGAGTGCCGGATTGTTGAAAATGCCGGATTTTTTATGGTTATATATGCTGTATATATTTAACAGAAAATGACTACCTGTACAGTCTTTTAAAGAAAGAAAATTAAAAACTAAATGAAAAGCAAATGAAATTTTAATGTTCATGAACTAAATAAAACAGTTCTACAGAATTTTAGTTCAACAGCTGCATCAAAACATAAACGGCTCCAGAAAACAGTGGCGCGCCAACGCGGTAAATTAAAAAATGCGCTCCGAAATCCATGCCGGAAATCTGAAGGAACCGGATTATCGATGGCCGGATTTTTGAATGTCAACTTTAACTTTACTTTGAGAAGCAAACTAACATCTTTTTTTTTTTACAATAAAGACCTAATCGCCAACAAATCCTTTGTGTTACTAAGTACATGGCAACTGTCATTTTGCTACCATTAAATGTCATATGACAATCTTCAAAGCACCAATAACAGTTTCAGTTTCTCAACTAGGGTTTGAGTGTCCTTGTTGAGTTTCGCAGGAAAATATTAAACATCAACAACTGGCCCACTTCTTATTATTAACATGATAACAATTGTCCATTTTATTACTACAGGTTTGGAATCTATTTTTCTCATTCAACACACCAACAACTGTCCCAACTGTTACTAACATGATCACAACCACCCCTTTCATTACTACAGGTCTGGGATCTCTTTTACAGCATCTGAAATTCTGGAAACAGCACTTGCTGTTAAATTTCTATGAGCTTACTGGGTTTTTTTTTGTTTTGGTTGTTAGTGGTATGGTAATGTCAGATTTTGCATGACAGTTATCACACTTATTTGTGCTGAAGATGTCTCATGTTTTGCATATTCAATATTCCTTTATGATATGTTAAAAAGAGGATTTCCAGTAACATCACACATCAACTAGTATAACAGATGAATGACTAAACAGTTTAAGCCTAGGACAAATATTTGTATATGGTTCTGAACAAACATTCAAACAATGACAGGTAAGAGTGAAAAACAAGAATTCCATGTCAAAGCAACAAATAATGTCAGTCTACAAATGTAACACATAAAAGTGCCACTTTAGACCATGTCTTAGTTTTGGGAAATCCTACTGAGTGCTATTTTTTATGATCATAATAGTTTAAGGTGGCCTTTAAAATTTTGGTTTTTGTGGATCCAGGACAAGTGATTTTTATAAGAAGCAGCAACTCCTTCAGATCACAAGAAGAAAACAAGCCTCTCTGAGAAGAATGTTGGCGGAAGAGCAATGTTACCATTAAATGTCATATATAAAATGTTAAACACATACTAATAAAACACAAAAATATGATAATGAAACAATATTATGTTGTAAAGAAATGTTTCAAAATTTCCAAAGACATTTTCCCGCGACGAGCCTAAACTTTTGTGAATGTTTCCATTCATCTTCCTTTTCACTCCCAATGGAACATGGAGTCACCCCTGTAGTTAGCCCCCGCTGAAGGAATCTGGCATCAAAGCACTCATATGTGGAGGTTTCTGTAGCAATATGTTTTACATGATGAGGTTACCAGCCTCATTGTCACGTAGCGTTTAAAGGATAAGAGAATTATTTAGAGGAAATAATAGATCTGATGTGGAAGATTTGGCTCAAGGAATCCCTGCTGGGTTTTCCCACTTCCAAAGGGTGACGAAGAGGGTAAATTCTCCTAACTCGACAGGTCTGGAAAAGATTGTAAGGAGATATTTGGTCTCTCGCTACCGTCGTCCCCTTCTCAGTTATCTATTATTATTATTCTTTAAATTATATTATATTTTACGAGCCCCCCCTCCCTTATAAAGGAAGATAAACATAGACAATATTCAACATCTAATGGAAGGAACAAAGCGTGGGGTACAGTATATACACCCAATTGGTTTATTGCAATAAAGTGAATAGATGGTGAATGATAGTATTGTCGATGGAATTAGTGTCTGCTGTATGTATTATGTGTCTCACAATTCACGTGTTTTTCATCATGGATGACTAAACTTTGTGGCATTGATTAGGTGAGTTTCCTTTGTCGTGGACTTAGCTTTTCAGCCCCCGGCTGATAGTGAAGTGAGGTTAGTTCTCCGGTCTCCTGACGTTGCCCCGGTAGGTCTTGAATGGTTCGGATTTGCCTTCTCTGTGCTCGACTCCGTATTCTGCGCTGAGATTGGACTGTCGTGCAAGGCTCCACCATAGACTACTCAAAGATGGACGCTAACCCGCAATTAGACACGTGGCTTCAGTGCTTTTAATGCGAGAATTCGCCGATAATTGGGTTAGACCTAGCTGTCTCAAGGGTTCCGGGCAAGTGAAGATTGCTCGTGTTTGGCGCACTTTTAGCGGGACATTTCCGCTTGGACACGTGATCCATAGCGTGCATCATGTGACATTAGCGTCAAATAAACGCTCCAATCAATAGCGTTAAAAGTCACGTGGGGTCTTCCTAAAGTGGCATAAACTGGTTTTATCAGCTTAAGCAGTCTTAAATTAAAACAGGTTCCTAGCTACCGAGGTCATTGGTCAACAATGACGTCGTATCTAAAAATAGCGAGGAGAAAATACTGAATACTAGGAGAATTTCCGCAAGTGACACTTCCCGGGACTTTGCGATCATGCATTGAGGATGAGAAAAAAAAACGATGTCCGTAAATAATAAAAAAAATGAAGAGAAGATTGGGCAAGTTGTCACACAAGCCCCTCCTCAAGTTTGACGTTCCGTCCAACTCCTCTTGTCCTGTCTTCCTCTTCTTTTCCAGTTTCTCATATCTCCTCGGTTGCGTCCGGATGTCTGCTCAAAAAATCTGCCCCTACGTTGTTCTTCCCAGGTATGTATTCTATGTGAAATGAATATGGCTGCAACAGTAGTGACCATCTCATAAGCCGGGCATTAAGGTTCTTCGACGCTGCAAGAAATATCAACGGTTGGTGATCACACTGCACCGTGAACTTTTTCCCGTATAAATATGGTTGAAACTTCTGCACAGCCCATATTAGCGACAGACATTCTCGTTCGATGGTAGAGTAGTTCTGTTCAGCAGGGTTCAATTTCCTACTAGCATATGCGATGGGGAATAGAGTTGCAGAAGGTCTATCACTAGGCTGCAGGAGAGTGGCTCCTATCCCTATATTGCTAGCATCTGTTCGCAGCGTAAAGTTCAGAGTTAAGTCAGGCAGTCGCAGAATTGGCCTAGCTGTGAGTTTCTCCTTCAGCAGCGTGTAGGCATTTTCGCACTCCGCTGTCCAGGTTACTTTGTCCGGGTTCCCATTCTTGGTTAATGCGGTCAATGGCGCACTCAGGGTATTAAAATCTTTAATATATCTCTGGTAGAAGCCACATAGAGACACAAATGACCTTACATCCTTTTTAGTCTGGGGTCGTGGGGCCCGCTGTAACTTCTCAATATTACGCGCATCTGGGAACATGCATCCATGCGAGATAGTGTGTCCCAGGAATTCTAGTTGCTCGCAGGCAATTTGACATTTTGTAGGGCGAGCGGTGAGTCCTGTTTCTCTAAGTCTTTCGAAGAGTAGGGAAACTGCGTCCAGGTGCTCCTCAAAGGTGTTCGTGGCAATAAGTATGTCGTCCATGAAATTACTTATCCCAGGGTGGTTCAGGGGTTCCAGTAGCTTCCTCATCATACGAGTAAAGACGCTTGGGGCGTTGCTTAGCCCAAATGGCAATACATTAAACTCGTAATGGCCTTCAGAAGTACTAAATGCTAACATATGTCGAATTTCCTCTTTTACCGGGATCTGGTAGTACCCTTTGCTAAGGTCTATCTTCGAAAAGTATCGTGCTCTACTCAGCTTGGTGAAAAGCTGATTCTGATCCGGTAAGGGCTCCGCTTGAAATTCCGTTACAGCGTTGAGCCTTCGGTAGTCTATGCAGAGGCGATGTTCTCCTGTGGATTTTCTAAGCAACACCACACTCGCACTATAAGGCGACTCTGATTTTGAGATAATATTTTCCTTAAGCAGGTACTCGATTTCCTCACTCAATGCCTTTGCTTTAGCATAAGGAACAGGATAGTTCTTAACTCGTACCGGGGCGAGGTCTGTTAGCTTCATATCAAATTCTATCAGGTTGGTCATGCCAGGTTTATCCGTGAGTGTACTAGTGTGTTTTCTCAACAACTGTTGAACCCGTGCCTGCTGATCCTCCGTTAAAGTTGAACTAATCTGAACATCTTGATGAGTTTCGCACTGACGAAGAGGGTATTCACAGGAGGTCAGGGGTTCTGCCTCAGTTTCCGTCGCAATAGCCAGTGTCAGGAAATGTGCTGGTTCTGCACCTGGTCTTTCATAATATCGCTTCAGCAGGTTTATGTGGTAAATTTTCTGCTTCCCCTTTATGGCAATCTTGTAATTGGTGCGCGACATTTTCTCAACAATTTTATATGGACCTCTCCACCCGATTTGCAATTTATTATTGCTACTGGGCAGGAGTAATAATACCTGTTCTCCTACTTCTAGCTCCCTATCCTTCGCAGTGCGGTTGTAGTAACGCGCATGTTTACGACGGGCACGGCGTACATTTTCCTTTGCCAGTTCCCATCCTGTTTTAAGGCGTTGGGTCAACTCCTTCACGTATTGGGATGCAGAGGTGACCGTCTCATCAGCTTTATCATCTGTCCAAGTACGTAACAGTGCCTCTAAAGGTCCTTTTATAGGTCTACCAAACAGCAATGTGGCAGGAGGCATCCCAGTAGAATTGTGGGGTACTTCGCGGTAAGCAAATAGTGCTGCGGGTAAGTATTGATCCCAGCTCTCTGGTTTTTCCTGCGCAAGTTTCCGAAGGATGGAAATAAGGGTCCCGTTAAAACCGCTCCACCTGGCCATTTGCCTGGGGGTGGTAGGGAGAGGTGTGTGGATATGTCGGGCCTGAAATATCCTAAACACTTCCTCGGTGAGTTTTCCTCGGAATTGGGAACCATTATCTGTCAGGATCTGTGACGGAAACCCTAGCCGAGTAAATATGGTGAGCAGAGCCTCAGCAACATGCTTAGAATCACAGGCGGGCATAGCAATTGCCTCTGCCCACATGGAGCAACAATCCACTAACGTGAGTATATAACTGTTTCTCTTTTTGCTACGAGTAAGTGGACCCACAATATCCACCGCTACTCGTTCGAAGGGTGTGCCCAAGATTGGCATTTCTCCCAGAGTGGCTGGGGCCGTCCAGTGTTTCGGCGCTGTCCTCTGGCACTGCGGGCATGATTTCACATATCTCTGGATATCGGCGTTGATACCTGGCCAATAATAATGACATGAAATACGCTGAATCGTGGCACTTATGCCCATGTGGCCACTAAACGGAAGGGCATGGCCCATTTCTAGGACCTGGGCTCGGTATGCTGATGGAACCACAAGTTGCCCATGTTCCTGTCCTCCATTTCCTGCTTTCCGATGCAACAGCCCATTTTTCTTGTAGAAGTCTCCCTTTTGGAGAGGAGTGTGCGCTCTCGGTAGTTTTTTGTAGCAGGGTGCTAGAGATTGATCCTCCGTTTGTGCCTTTTTTAATTCCTCAGGAAGGATGTTGGGTGGGGATTCCAACTCCGTATTCCGTTTGGCCTGTCCTCTAGTGGTGACAGCCGCCACAACCAGAGGGTGAATGGGTTCTCCCAAGAACACATACCTACACCCTAAGATCAAGGGATAAATAGGGTCGTCCAAGATCGCTGCACGGATTTCCCCAGTCACATATTTTGATTTGACCTTAATCTTGGCTATGGCCAAACGCATAGGTGCTGCACTTTTAGTAGGTCCTTGTATTTCTATAGTGTCTTCTGTCATCTGGTCAGGCTTGACTAGGGATGCACAGACAACTGCGTCGAATGCAAGGCCTGTATCATAAAGGCAGGTCACCTCTTGGTCATTTACGAGGACTGTCTCAACGACCGGGGGATGTCGGGGTTTGTCCAGAGGTTCTTCCGGTCCATTTCCCCTTGCGGCACTTTTACGTAAGCAGGCAGCATGATGAGGTGGGTTTTTCCGGTTGCACTCCTGCGTATTGTGGGTGATGGTTCTACAGTGCTTACACCATTTTTCCCCTTGCCTCTGCTGCTGGAAATTAGATCTCTGAGTAGTCTTGTAGTCTGGCTTGTCATGCTTTTTGCAGTTAGTATACGGTGGTTTCACTTGGGGGTCCATGTGTGACTGAGCTGTCTGTCTAGGTACGTAATCTGGTTGTTTCCGTCTGGGTGGTGGATTCTCTGATAGTGCTGCCTGATATCGTTCCGCTAACTGGACTATGGATTCTAAAGTGCTGGCCCCATTCTCTGTCAGGAATCTTCTCATGTCGGAAGTCATGGTGTCCTTCAGTTGTTCGATCATGACCATTTCCTTCAGGCCTTCCCAATCATGAGTAAAATTCCCTAGGGCACCCCACTTCTCCACGTAGGAATCCAGTCTCGCAGCAAACTGAGCAAAGTTCTCTCCGACTTCCCTCCTAGAGTTACGGAACCTCTTCCTATAGGCGTCAGCATGTAGCTCATAACGAACCAATAGTGCCTTTTTCAAAGAGTCGTAGTCATCCTGTAAACCTGGAGGAAGCTTGCTATACACGTCATAAGCAGTTCCTCTAAGCCCTTGCGACAGTTTCAGGTTCCATTTGCTCTTCTCCAAACCAAACGTGGTGGCAAACTTCTCAAATTTGTCGAGATACCTATCGATCGAGTCGGCTTGTTCCGAGAAAGCTTCAAATGGAAACGTCAAAGGTCCCAAAGTTGACATGAGTGAGGATGGCAAAGGTCCTGTGCCCCCTGCGTGCAAGGAAGGCATATCATCTGACCGTGGCGATAGGTTGCCTGAGGAGGTAGATGCTGTCGCACCGGCTACTGGTTCAACTCTTTGAGCTTGTCCCTGCATCTCTAACTGCTTCATCTTCAATGCATGCTCGCGTTCATCTCTCTCTCGCTTCTTTCTCTAGCGTCTACAGCTTTTATCCTCTCATCTATTTCTGCTAACTTTATTCGCTCTTCTCTTTCAGCTTTCGCTGTTTCTCGAGCGTAATACTTATCAGTCTCGACACTGACATAATTTGCAAGGTCCACCCCACTATAACCTAGATCTCGACCGGCCTCCCCTAGTGCTGCCTTAAGCTTAACTATTTCAGCCATCTTTTGCAGTTAAAGTCCACACTGAGTAAGCTAGTGCTACCTTCCAATAGTATTTCTAACAACAAGTAAATACTAATTATTTATCAGACTGCTGTAGAATGAAATTACTACAGTTATGGAGACTTAAGGTCTGTAATTCAATGAAATACAAAATCAAGAACTAACTTAATTAAACACAACATATATAAAGGGATTCACCAATCAATGCCTGAATTTCTAGAAAAAATGTTTTCTGTCTTTCTAGAGCTCACTGTGTGAAAATACATGTGTTAAAATGGTATACTGTAATGACTGAATGGATGATACTATCCCAGAGGTATGATAAAATACATAAGTTCAAATCCCGGACCGAGACACCAGTGTCACGTAGCGTTTAAAGGATAAGAGAATTATTTAGAGGAAATAATAGATCTGATGTGGAAGATTTGGCTCAAGGAATCCCTGCTGGGTTTTCCCACTTCCAAAGGGTGACGAAGAGGGTAAATTCTCCTAACTCGACAGGTCTGGAAAAGATTGTAAGGAGATATTTGGTCTCTCGCTACCGTCGTCCCCTTCTCAGTTATCTATTATTATTATTCTTTAAATTATATTATATTTTACGAGCCCCCCCTCCCTTATAAAGGAAGATAAACATAGACAATATTCAACATCTAATGGAAGGAACAAAGCGTGGGGTACAGTATATACACCCAATTGGTTTATTGCAATAAAGTGAATAGATGGTGAATGATAGTATTGTCGATGGAATTAGTGTCTGCTGTATGTATTATGTGTCTCACAATTCACGTGTTTTTCATCATGGATGACTAAACTTTGTGGCATTGATTAGGTGAGTTTCCTTTGTCGTGGACTTAGCTTTTCAGCCCCCGGCTGATAGTGAAGTGAGGTTAGTTCTCCGGTCTCCTGACGTTGCCCCGGTAGGTCTTGAATGGTTCGGATTTGCCTTCTCTGTGCTCGACTCCGTATTCTGCGCTGAGATTGGACTGTCGTGCAAGGCTCCACCATAGACTACTCAAAGATGGACGCTAACCCGCAATTAGACACGTGGCTTCAGTGCTTTTAATGCGAGAATTCGCCGATAATTGGGTTAGACCTAGCTGTCTCAAGGGTTCCGGGCAAGTGAAGATTGCTCGTGTTTGGCGCACTTTTAGCGGGACATTTCCGCTTAGACACGTGATCCATAGCGTGCATCATGTGACATTAGCGTCAAATAAACGCTCCAATCAATAGCGTTAAAAGTCACGTGGGGTCTTCCTAAAGTGGCATAAACTGGTTTTATCAGCTTAAGCAGTCTTAAATTAAAACAGGTTCCTAGCTACCGAGGTCATTGGTCAACAATGACGTCGTATCTAAAAATAGCGAGAAAATACTGAATACTAGGAGAATTTCCGCAAGTGACACTTCCCGGGACTTTGCGATCATGCATTGAGGATGAGAAAAAAAACGATGTCCGTAAATAATAAAAAAAATGAAGAGAAGATTGGGCAAGTTGTCACACTCATACACAGCCTCACTCATATTAGTCACTTCATCATTGGTCACATTCTTTCATCATCTCCTTAGAGACTCTCTGGAAACTACATCACATTCACTAAAGTTTCTAGTGATATCTCCTGTCATATCATCTTTGATGACTGATACTTCCTGAATAATGCAATAACCCTCATTTTAAAGGAAGAACAAGGAATCTTAAAGGAAAACCTTCTACATACTAATAATGGTACCTTACTGTTAGTACTTGCATGCTTGCATCTGCCCCTTCTGTCACCATTACATTTCACAGGGAAACCTTCCATGTATTAATAATTGTCCCTTACTGTTAGTGCTTGTATGCTGACATCCGCCCCTTCTGTCATCACTAAATTTCAAAGGAAAACGTTCTACATACTAACAACTGTCCTTTACTGTTAGGACTTGCATGCTGACATCTGCCCCTTCTGTCACCACTATATTTCAAAGGAAAACCTTCTACTTATTAATAACTGCCCCTTATTGTTAATACTTGAATGCTGACATCTGCCACTTCTGTCAGCACTAAATGTCATATGAAAACCTAAGTACCAACAACTGTCCCTTATTGTTAATACAAACATGATGACAGCTGCCCCTTCTTTCATGACTAAATGTCACAGGAAAACCCTCAAAGCACCAACAACTGTCCCATATTGTTAATACTAACATGACAGCTGCCCCTTCTGTCATGACTAGATGTCACATGAAAACCCTCTAAGCACCAATAAATGCATCTTTCCTTGTTGTTGTTGTTTAACTAGGGCTGCTGAGCTTCTCGCTCTCTAGCAGTCAATATCAAGTTGAAGACTGCTTGCTATTATCTACACTGTAGATCTAGGCTGTTCCTGTGGCTTTTCTGCGATTCTGAATCTTGCTGAGTTGAAGTCATGAGCTCCAGTTTCTCCAGCTTGGCTTGCATTTAAAGGATTGCCACACCTGGTCCCAGGCTAGGAGTTAGAAGTGCATGGCATACTGTACATTCCCCGCCATCCAAGGGGGTTCTCCAACTATGCAGAGCTAAAATACTGAGCTCTGATTCTTGGCTCTCCCAAGGAATTGTCACGTCCTGCACAGAGCCACTTCTCAGCTCCCCCTGCCTTTCACTGGGTCCACAGTGAGATCCTTCTGCATGCAGTCAACCAAATCAAAGAATTACATCTGGGACTCGAGTGACTTCTCAAAGCTTATTGTGCAATGCTGGGTTCTCAACAAGTTTCACCACAGGGGGAATCCCGGGAAGTATGTGGATGATTTCAAGAGTCAATAAGGATGTAATTAGCCTCACGGGCATAGTTTCACTTCCACGTACGTATATGGTAGCATTGTGCACAGCTGGTGGTCATATAAGGATGACTCCAGATTTGCCTTCATGCATATCTTTCCTTGTAAAATGTTACTCCTGTTAGATCCCCTTTGAAGCTGTCTATGTAGTTTGCCTTTAATTTCTATAGCGGAGAACAGACAGAAGCACTTTCAAAAATATATATTAGACTAAGGTCACCTTAAGTTATTTATACAGAACCATTTTTGCCTATGAATAAAAAACTAAAGTGTCAGATATTTCTATGACACATAATAAAGTGATTCATTCAGGTTTTGACTTGCTTATCAATCCCAAACACCTCACCCCTTGGTCTTCATAGTTTCCAACTTACAATCTCATCCCTTGGATTACGGGTCTCTTCCCCATTTTCCATGCCAGAATTTTTCACTGACTTTACTTCTGTAGCCTTGATCAGCATTGTCCTGAGTTCACTGTTCTGTGTTGTAAGAGCCTCCATCATATCCTGGAATTTACAATTCACAACTGCATCAATGACATTATCAATACTGTTCTTGTTTTTCCCTTTGATGACAGACAATAAAAAAAGAGAATTGATGATAATTGAAAAATGAAGAGCAAATTATGGAAAATGAAAAACAGAATATATAATAAATAACGATAGAAAATTGAAGAAAATGAAAAAGGGAAATTATCAATTTTGTGAATTTACTTATAAGCATTGTCTTTTTCTTGCCATTTCAGAGATCTTTAAAAAAAAAAAAAACTTTTGTGTGTGTTGCGGGCGCTCTCGGGATCCCAGTATGTTCTGGGTGTTTCGATGACTTCTAGTATTTGTGGATGACCAAGTTATTATATGCGTATTCAGTTTATAGAGTCAAAGTCCCTCGGGTTCTTATCACTTTTGTAGGATTCCGTAATATTGTCCGTTGGTATCGATAATGTCTGCTTAACCCTTGTGATACATTCTGTGCTGAATATGTTTCATATTAAATATTCGACCCTTGACTGACCTGTATTAGTCTCTTGTCTTATTGATTATATTGGCAGTGTGAGATGCAGCGCGTTAAGACATTAATCATCACTGGTCATGATTAGTTGAAGATGAATAGCATTTAACTCAACTCCGAATACGATAGTTGATAAGACTGTGATTTTGACGACTCAAAATATTTAATTAGTAATTTCATACCATGAGCAGACACCAACTACATGGGAACAAAAGTCACATCACATTCATATACGATCTGTAAGAGTTCTCATTATTTCATAAGCACATGTTCACAATCTCTATCTAGAGTTCTGGTTAGAGGTCAGTTCCTTTTAACGGCCAATGTCCTGTGGCATAAATTCAGAGGCTAACTAGACTTACTCCCGTCGCTAGTTTATACAATAGCCTGTTGCACTAGACTTAACTATCCTGCTAGTTTTTCAATACACTTATTATGCTAGGCTTACGTCTACTGCTAGTCGTTTAATATCCGTTACACTAGGCTTACACTTGCCGCTAGCTGTACAATATCCATCTATACTAGTCTTACGCTATTGCTAGTAACATAATGTTCCTTTGGCATACCACGCCGGGCTAATCTGCCATAATTATGCAAACTGCGTTATTCATACGACGACTTACGTTTGGTTCAAGAAATACACTGCTCAAATGGCTTCCCAGCCACACAATTAAAAAGTGGTTGTACCACACAATATCAGTGGCAATGGCCACACTTCTGAAACACACTGCCGTTTGGGTCAAAACCCACAAGTCGAATATATAGTGGCAATGGCCACACATGCCATACGCTGCCGTTGGGGCCGAAGCCCACACGTCGAATGACCTTACAAAGACATACGCGTCATGCATAGTGATATGCATACTTATCGTTACCATATTCAATTGCGATGTTCCATGGTGCAGTAATTCGAGTCGGCCAAAACTCAAATGCCTGCACACATGCAACAATCATCGACATCGGTCGATGAGATATATCTCTATTCGTTTGAGGTGTTCCATGATACAGCCATTCGGATCGTCGACAAATCCAAATGTCTGTAAGCATGAAACAATCATCGACATCAGTCGCGGAGATATAATCATTTGAGGAATGCGCCATGCTGCATACATGAAGCAATCCTCAACAGTGTGGTGCATTCCGATCTTCATTTCTGTGCGTCCTAACTGGAATCTTACCACCACTCGTAATTTATTATTTGCTCTGGCTGAATTTTTCTCTCTTAATTTTGTGGTATGTTGTATTACATTTTATGGTCTCTAATGTCTTGAGTCAGCGGTGTCTTCCATCTTTTCCAATGTCATATACTCAGTTTGTTGAGGTATTTATCTCTCGTTCTTCCTTTTCTTTTCTCTGAATTGAATTTGCCAGTTGTTACAAGATTCTCTAAGCATTCTCATCTCAAGACATGTAAAAATAAAATTTGTTTTAAGTCTTGCTGCACTGACTAACTGACAACTTCCTTCTGTTTCTCTGAGGAATTCCTCATTTGATATTCTGTTGTCCTAGGTATTCACTTCCCTCATCGCAGGAATCATACCTCTGTTGCCTTCAATTTTCTTTCTATATGTTTGTTTACTGGCCAGGTCTCACATGCTAATAGAAATGCAGGATGTATAAAGCACTGCAGCACTCTCATTCTCTTAGTGTTCTGTAGGCAAGAAAGCTGATTTTGTCTTTGCAACTACTGCCTTGATTTAAGTTAGACATCTGCCATCTGGTGTTATGATAGATCCTTGCTTTAATGCTTTTCCTTCTACAAATATTTTACATTCTGGAATTATTTCTTCTCTTGACAAAGCCGGTATATTTCTGCCTTCTGACTGTTTGACTCTAAGCTTTCAGTGATGCTACTGATGATAACTATGTCTAGTAGAAGAAAGAAGTCCATTCTATTGTCTGCTATTAAAACTATGCCTTCTACATACTGTTTATGAATAAACTCCTTGTTTACTCCTAAACTTTTAAAAAGCAATAGCAATATGTCTAAAAAAAAGTCACATGTATTGCTTATGAAGTAATAATTACCTTGCCATAGATCAGTTCACCTCAACAAGCCTGGTCTAACACATCGACTATGACCATTCTTCGATTAACAGTTAGTTCACTACAGCTGTGTTATAATGTATTCTTACAGCTAGTCTTTATGATGACTCTAACTGTCATCTAGCAGCAGTTTATACACACTTCATGATGCTTAAAAATACATGCTACATTAGCAAATATCAAAACTACGATAACTTAAGTTGCTATGAAGCAGTCAGAAAGTCAAGCTTTCCTGCTATGAAACAGAACAAGTAACATTTTGCTGCCATATACTTCATAGAAAGAATGATCTTGGAACTCAATTCCACGCTGGGCTGTTAGTTTTTTCAATCTCTTCTTTGTCCTTTATCTGAGATTTTTCAATAATGTCATATTTTTTTTTAAAGAACAGACAAATATTAAGTACAAAACTGTAGGAAGTGTCAAAAGTGCCTATAATTCACATGTCACACATGTAAGCTTCTTTCTCTACACCAACACTAATGCATGCACACACACCTGAGCTGCTGTGAGTTCATTCTGTAATGTGTCAACAAGCTGTGCCTGGGCTTCATAATGTCTCAGCCTGTCCTTCATCTGATCTTGCTGATACATCTCCTTCTCTACAGACTTTGTCACTCTCGTCAACTCAGAGATTTCACTTGCTTTCTTAAACAACTGTAGAGAGAGACAGACAATATAAAAAGCTGAATGTTAAAAGAAAAAAATAAACTGGCAGAGAAGTAGGTGATAAATTCAAGCAGACAACCATACTAAAGATATCATACTCACAGCAAAAACATCCATCAGTAAGTTACAACAGTTCTTAAAGATTCAAGGCCCATGTCACCTTGCCTGTCATGTAAATGAGGAACACCAAAGTGCAGCAATTAACACAATCTTGATTTATGTTGTTTCAGACAAACAATATTTTACTCATGCTCAAAATTATTCCTCTGTGATACTCTGTCTCAAATTTGTGAATTTTGTACTGAGGCAGCCAACTAGGGTTTCTGGTTCAGACATTCCAGAGATGATAATCCCGGGAGTTTTTAAATGTCGAGTTCCAGGAAAAAAATGCACGGGACCCAAGAAATTTTGAAGATTATCTGTATTAATCACAATAATCATATAATGAAATTGATTTACAAAACACACAACTTTTCTCGCTTATTTACACTTGGACTTTTTTAAGCACACGAATGAATCATGTTAAAACAAGAAACAATTCGCTGTTAATCTGCACCATTCAAGTCTGAGTATAAAAACTGTGCTCAATATTTTCAGATCTTTCTCTGTTTTCTAGTTTTAATTGGAAACAAAAATAATTTAAGTTCTGAATAACCATTTAGCTGAAGAAATGTATGAAGATCTCCTACAAACATTCAAAGGATGACGAGAGAAGAAAACTATTACCCCACTCAGGAGATAATTGAAGAAAAGAACAGCCCGAAAGAGTGGACACACATATACACAGATGGATCCGCAGAGTAAAGAATAGTGGAGGAGGCATCTTTATAAGATTCATAAACGGGAAGATCCTCCGTAAGGCCTTCCCAACTGGAAAGATCTCCTCCAATTTCACGGCAGAAGCTATGGCACTACTACAAGCTCTAAAAATCCTCACCAGATCAGAACAGCCACCAGCTAAGATAGTAATCTTCACTGACTGTAGATCATTACTGGAATCAATACAGAACACCAGAAATGAAAACATGACATATGAGATCAGATCTGAGCTTAACATTATCCAAAGGACTTCAAACATTGCCCTTCAGTGGGTACCCTCCCATTGTGGAATCACTGGAAATGAGAGAACAGATGCTCTATCTAGAAGTGGCAGTAAAATTGAGCAATTCAGCCACCCAGTGCCCTATCGAGAAGCTAAAACCATCATCCACAACAAGTAAAAAAATCAGTGAAAGAAGGAAGTGGATAAATACAGCAGAGATGACCAAATCCACCAACTTAACAGACACCAAGAGACCATCATATTCCGCCCGAGAACTGGACACTGCAGATTACTGGGCCATCTCTATCGCCTCAGGATATCTCATACAAATGAACTGGAATCCAGATCCCCAAACACATTCTCCAAAACTGCCCAATCCATGATGACCCATGACGTATGACCTGGCCAGGGGGTGCTGAGCTCAAGCAGAAGTTATGAGGCTGCCACGCTAACCTGGAAAAGACTGCGGACTTAGCAGATTTAGTATGACTACAAACTGAACATAGAAGCAGAAGAAGATTACCCTACTCATGTACCTCCAAAATCCAGAGAGCATAAAAAGATAAGAAATATATATATATATATATATACTCACTAATCTGTACCGGCACAGTCACCATCATCATCATCACTCTTCAGTTCTCCACGGAGACTGACCTTCAACCAATTATACCAAATCCTCCTGTCTTGTGCCTTCAACTCAAGGTCTTCCCATGTCTTCCTCATTTCTTTCACTTGTCTTCCTCATTTCTTTTACTCGTCTTCCCCATTTCTTTCACTTGTCTTCCCCATTTCTTTCACTTTTCTTTCCCATTTCTTTCCCTTGTCTCTAATTTTCTTCCTTATGAGTTCTTTAGTCTTCCTCTAGCTCTTTACAAGAATTGAAATAGAGCGACAAATTCACCAATATGAAACTGATGAGAAGAATCAAACAAGTGGCAGTGAAACAATAGAATAGAAAAATCAAACAAGTGGCGGTGAAACAATAGAATAGGGATTACAGAAAAATCCTTCCCCATGTTTCTTCTCCTTCTATTTATTTACGTTTTTCAGAGAGATTACGGTGGAGTTTCATCTCATCTACATCTATGTTCCTTCTCTATGACTAGTAGTCTTGTTTAGTGTTGGTGTGTAGGGAACTGTTGCATTATTATTCTAGACGAAGGACTTTAGAGCCTAGATCAGATTGGCACCAGTTTTAGTCTTTTTAAAGATATGGCATGCGGCTAGACGCATTTTCGGGATTATATATATATATATATATATAATTCCGACATTGTTGCTTCATTTGCTACTAGAGGGTAGAGCTTAATCCCGTTTCTTTGTCTAAAACCCATGCACGTTGCATCAGAATGATCTAAGGTTCTGATTGGCTGAGAGCTAACTGCAGTTGAAATGCAGAGCTCCCATTGGCTTAGAACCACGCCGCGCATATGACGTCATGAAGTCGGCGCGTGGGGTCTTGATAATAAATACGCCCGAATTTCATAAGTTCGGTCTCTAAAAATTAATTGCCAAGCCGCGTTCCTGATTCAAATTATCGATTGCCTTTCAGTGGGAAAATTCGAAATTTGGTAAGCAGAATTTTCGTGGTAACTTTATTTAATTTTTGTCTAAGCCTAGGCCGATCAGTAAAGTTTCTTGGGAAGTTTAAGTTTAATTTAATTCTTAACTCCAGAGCCATCAAATATTATCTTAGTGATAGACTTGAGAAACTTTAGAGGTTCATAATAATTCCTTAATTCAGGAATAGCGGTATGGTTAAAAAGTTGAGATGCCACGGTGTGAGAAGTTAATGTGATTGAATTTACAACAGGCCCCAAGCTTCGGTTCCTAGCATGTATTTACGTTTTTCAGGGAAAGATTACGGTGGGATTTTTATCTTATTCGTTTTTTTATTTCTCTTTGTATAATAATCGAGTTTGGATTTTCTGTGTAGATTAAGAATTACGGTTTCTAGAAAAGATGGTAGTTTTAACTTTTAGACTGGCACCAGCGCGCTGGTTCATTAAGATAATTCGTTCATGTAGAGATTTTCTAGTGTAACATAATGGCAGAGCATTTTCGGTTCTTCTCAGTGAGCGCGCTATAATTTTTAGTAAGGGTGAAATCAGATGGGGGTAGAGGGGGAGTTTTAAGCGCGTGGAAACAGGTCAGCAACGGAAATTTTCCGCTTGACCGTAAGTTCTAAATTTAGAAATGACCGTGGGCGATTCCTGGCACGTTGGTTGGTTCATAGATCGACCCGCTTAAGAACAAAGCCTAGCTATGACTCACGCGTAGCGTGGTCTGGGGTAATAAATAAGCGGGATTCCCTGGCAGAAGTGGGAGAATTTGTTGAACTTCTACGCCTTGGGAAAGAACTGCCGACTGCTCTTTCGAGAGAAATTCGTGCTGGTAAATATGAAGTTAATTCAGCTTTAATAGTTTATGAGATTTTTGCAGAGTGGTTCTAGGAGGTTAAGTTAATTGATAGAAGTAGAGCCATCAATGCTATAATTTTAATTGAATATAACTGACAGCGCAATTAGGTAATTTGTGAAAAGGTAGTAGGGAATTTTGATAGTTTCCTCAGAGTAGCTGTTTGTATAAATTGGAATATTACTGTTATTTGTCAGAAGACAGGGGATCTAATTTTTCCTGGATTTGTGATTTTAAATGGTGCAGCGTAAAACACGCTCGCGGAATTAAATTAATTTTAGTTCGTAACGGACATGCCATGAGTTCCCTCTTATCTAAATTATTATCAGAGTGCATTCATTCTTTTTATGAGATAATGAAAGCTTAAAGATGGTAGATGTTAAATACTATAATTTTGAGACACGATGCACGTAATTTCATTGTGATTTTCGAGGATTTGGAGAGAGGGGTACAGGAGCACGTGCTGCGTGTCTAATTTTTTTTTAGTGGGGTGAATCTGATAACGGAAGAAGGGGAGATAACGAGGCATGCATTGTAAAATAGGATTTCAGTTCAGAGATTTTAATGTACTTTAGAGATTTTACATGTACAGATTTATCAGAGTTATAATATTAGCGAATAATACGCTAGGGTTTTGGTGTGTATTTAATTGTTCAAGTGTGTGTAAATTACCAGCGGACTAATTTGTGTAACGCTGTGGTAATAGAACGAGTGGCTTTAAATGTTAGAGCATGGGAAATTGTGTATTTTTCTCTGTGTGGGTAAAACCTACATTTTGAAGTCAGCAGTTACGGGTCTAGTTGGGATTTTTAATTAGTCCCTTATTTAATAGACATATGTTTATACTGATGAATTCATGGAGACGGGAGATTATTGTCTCGGGTGAAGTCTATTGTATTTTGGTAGCCAGGTAAACATATCGATCATTGTTAAATAAGTAGGGCCAGGAATTTACTGGCAACAGGTTCATTCAGTGGTTAGAATGTTGTGACGGGCTAACCTAAGCTGAGTCTGGAGATTAGAGTGTCGATAGGACAGTATTTGAGGGAAAGTGGGGGTAGGCATGTTTTACTAATCGCTGAAGCGATACTAGAGCATGGGAGCTGTATGGAAGATTTGAAACTTAAGTGTTAGAGATTTGAAACTTAAGTGTTAAAGATTTGAAAACTTAGGTGTTAGAGATTTGCAAAAACTTAAGTGTTAGATATTTGAGACTTAAGTGGTTGAAGAGTTGGGATTTAAGTGTTAAGGATATGGGAAATTTGTTGTGCGATATATATTTGTTATTGTTTTGTCCACAGCAGATATTTTCCAGGCGTGGCAGCGAGGGCTACAGTAGTCCTACAGCTGGCTAGAAGTTCGCCGGTCTTCTCAGGAGAAGAAGAGTCGGCAGAGCCAGAAAAGAAAGTGGAGTGGTGACAAGGTGGTCACTGGTGCAAAAGTTTTGTACCCAAGAGAGAGCAGGGAGCTGGAAGCACAGACTTCTTCAGCAAGAACAGATGTTCTTACCAAAATTCGGAGCTAGTTACGCTCATGTTAAACACACACTGATCATAGGCGCAGGGCCTAAAAAGTGTCGTGAATTTCGGGCATAATAATCCCGACAGCCTTGAGCCCACGAGCAGGGTATCCGGGCTACTGCAAAGTAATAATTCGTCTATTTGGAAGCAGCAATAGACCACGTCCCGAGTTTAATTTACCAAGCAAGTCAGCAGCTACAACAGGCGGAGAAGAGGGGAAAGGGTTAACATCCCTCTTTACTGCACGAGATAGATAGAGAGAAGGAGAGTAGTGGAGGAGTCGTTTCTGTAGGAACTAGGAGTGTCAGACAGACACTGAACATAACATTGGAACTCAGCAAGTCATCTGTAAGTTGTGTCGGAGGTGATAGAAGGGTTCTGGTCATGGACTTTGTGATAGTCAGAGAATATTTAGCCTTGTGATAGTCAGAGAATATTTTTAGCCTATAGTGGAGCAGCGGTGTAGGCGCGTCATTTGTGTAGAACCACGTCTGCAGACAGACAGACGGACAGTAGGAGTTAGGGCGTGTTTACATGATATCAGGTTGATTAGGAGAAAGACGGATCTGGTGTTCGAGATCCTCCTTCACATGTTGTTGTATTACTTACCTTTCTTCCTTACAGGTTGAGGGGAGGGCGACTGTGGGGTTACCTTACCTAATCACTTGAAATTAATTGTTATGTTCTTTCCAGGTGTGTGAAACACGCATGTTTATTCTATTTTTGTAGTATGTTATATGAATTTTTTTTTGTGTGTGTGTAAATAAAATCCATTGTAAATTTCCGGCTGGATCAGTCACTTACTTCAACCTATATGTTGTCTGTAAGTGGTGTCTGTGGTGTTAAGTATTAAACCTTATCCCAGTCTTGGTAGCTAGAGGTAGTGAGGTTATCGCAAAACATTACGTCACTTAGTGGCAAGGGAGAGTCAATTTCGGTTCTCGACCCTTGACGCCAATAGCCTCATCTCCCACAGTCACTGTTATTTTCTTCTGAAATCTATCTTCTTAGTCTTTCTTTCCACTAGGGTCTAGTCTATTTAGGTAGGCAGCCTCTAGTCTTAAATCCACTTCGTGACAAAGTGGGTGCTATCGTCCGGTGAATCATTTTTTGTTACGTTCAATTCTGTGATCTTGACAAAGTGGCGGCGTTCGTCCGGTAGATCATCTTTGTTGGGATCAATTCTGTGATCGTGTCAAGATTCATAGATTGTTTCTATAGGAAAGTTCTGGGAAATAGATTCTTTATAATATCCCCTAGACTAGAGCTATATTTATAAACTGATCCAGCTAATAGTTTTTTTTTTCACAGGAAGTTTCTCCACAGGGTGCAGTCAGATTGTAGCTGTAGTTAGTTGATGACTAGAGGTAACTGATGGCTAACTGAATTTTTCTTAACAGGAAGGTAAATTCGGGTTTTTAGGTAGCTGCTTAATGAAAATTTTTTCAGGTAGTTCTTCAGATTGGTGCTAGTCTGAGTTCGGGTTTTGGGACATTGGTTACACAGGGAGTAGTGCCCAGAAGGTAACAGTAAATTTTTCGTGTTCCTTTTTTGTCATTTCCCCTCGTTGTGAGTTACTGCTGATTTGTCAGGTAAGATGGCTGAATTGGTCAAGCTACTTACTGCATGGAAGGACGCAGCTAAAAGCATGGGGATGAATGAGGCCGAGACTAGGGCTTACATTATGAGGGAACAGGACCGGACCGAGAGAAAGAAAGAAAAGAGGGCCCGGCCGGCAGAGATGGACCTGCGTAAATTGGAAGCGGAGAAAGAAGAGAGGGCCCGACTGGCAGAGATGGACCTGCGTAAATTGGAAGCGGAGAAAGAAGAGAGGGCCCGACTGGCAGAGATGGACCTGCGTAAATTGGAAGCGGAGAAAGAAGAGAAGGCCCGACAGGCAGAGGAGAGAAAGGCAGAAAGGGAGGCGAAGGAAAGGGCCACAGAAGCAGAGAGACAGCATGAACTTGCCCTGCGTTCACTGGAACTGCAGTACCGATCTTCGGAAGGCAGTTCGGCTAACGGAGATTCTCCCGGAGCAGGGGCGACAGACACCTCAGGAAACGGAGGGCCCCGGATGGCAGCCATGAATTTTCCAATGGACTCTTTCCCTAACGGGAATGAGAAAATTGACATATTCCTGGAAAAATTTGAACGAATGGCAAAAGCGTACGGGTTGGATGAGAGTTTGTGGTGCCTCAAATTATCTCAGTCGTTGAAAAACCAGGCCTACGACATCTATAGTAAGATGCTCAGTGATGAACAAAATAACTTTGAGGCCCTTCGTAACGCACTGTTACAACGCTTTCAGTGGACTCCCCGTAAGTGCCAAGCTATGTTCAGGGAGAGCAGGCCGGAGAAAGGAGAAAGTTTTCCCCATTTCGCAGAAAGGCTGAAGAATTATCTCACTCGTTGGAGAGAATTGTCGGGTCTAGCAAAAACTTTTGAAGGACTCGAAGAGCTTGTCATGTGCGAACAAGTGAAAGCACACATGTCTCCAGACTTGAGGAGGTATCTGGCGGAGCAGGGCGCCCAGCAACTGGACCAGATCATTCTTTTTGCTGAAAGGTTCCAGACGGCACAGGCCGAAGTACTGGGCCAGAAACGAAAACACCCAGACCTGCCAGCACTGGACCAAGGAGCATCGGCATCGCAGTCGTTTTCGTCTTCTGCTCATCAGCAGCAGGGGCCGTCTCGCAAGGAGCCCCATCCCATTCATAACCTGCGGCCCCAACCGCATAACAGAGCACAGGCGACAACGTCTCATGAACCTGCTAGAAACAGGGGAGAAAATGACAGGTACTGTCGCAATTGCCGTACCACCTCTCACTGGACTTCTCGGTGTGTAAACAAACCACCCACTCACCATACAGCGTGTTTAAGGGCGGTGAGAGTGAAAAAAGGGAACAATTGGGAACCTTTCAAATCAGAGAAGTGTTTCTCTAACAGCGGACCAGCAGTAGTGAATGGGACTGCTACCACTTGTTTATTTGACAGCGGGCTTACTTACCCGAGTATAGTCGCCCGACATTTGGTACAACCAGGCCAAATGACTAAGGAAAAGGTTGATATTGGTGGAGTTTTGAGGGGAGGGACCTCACAGCGTCTGCAGATAGCCAATATTAAGGTGGAGAGCAGGTTTGTGCGTGGCACAATCAAAGCTGCTGTAATGGAACAGCCAGCTTATGACTTCATCTTGGGGGCCCCATATATAGTTTTGGGAAACCCCCCAGTCCCGATCCTTGCTGGTGCAAGGGGGCCTACTACAGGCCAGAGAAGTGAAAAGGGAATGTCCCGGATTCACGGAGCCCCACGAGAGCTCAACCAGCCACGCCTTGAGATGGAGAGGTTAAATACCTCCAAGGTTAGTGGAATGGTTTTTGCAGAGGCGTATCCCTCTGACAGCCCTGTTAAGCCGAAGGGCCAAACAGCGGCGACGCCTTTGATTTTGGAAATACCTTCGTTGTCGTCGGGAATTAGGCCCCCGATGGTATTACCTCCTGAGAGCGAGGAACATACTGACAAGAGTGGTAGAACGTATGTACACGACCAGCGCAATCTTCATAGGGCAGAAGACAGCGAATCGAGCGAACATATGTTTCCAACCAGCCCTGGAGCCCCATCCGACCAGCACTTTACTCAGACGGAGGAGGACAGTGATCTGAGAAACCGTTTGCCTATAAACGGAGATGGGCCCCATCCCGCTGCTAGCTCGCTAACAGAAAGCGGCTCTTGCAAAGAGGCAAGAAGCAAAAACGTACCACCAAATGCGTTCTGCTTAGTAGGGGAAACGGATGTCGCTGAGGTCAGGCGCAACCCAGTGAGAACCCCTGGTGGGAGAGTAGAGAAAGGAGCAATCTCTACGCAACCTCTAGGCAAACCAGAGGGGAGTGAAGCGATCGGAGAATTTATGCTGGAAGCACCAGATAGTTCGCACCTTCATCGCCATATACCTGCGGTCTCAAACCCGCCGAGGTGCAGCAAGGTAGTCGCCATCGTCAGGCAGCCACAAAGCCAGTTGGTCAGGGCAGCCGACCAAGACAGCTTTTTTTACGGACATAGCCAAGGAAGGTTCAGACCCACCATTGGATGGCACAGGTCCGAAGAAAGATCAACTCTTCCACCGGAGCATGGGAGTTGGTAGAAGAAGAAGAAGGAGGAAACGTAGAAGAAGAAAGTCGCAGGACAACCATGGGAGTTGTAGTCGCCAGGCGGAAATAACCAGTCGTGACCATGAGACTTCAGGACTGACAGTCAGATCTGTAGACTTGTATAGGGGCCAGTCTGGAAATACAAGATCACATTAAATTAGATCGTGTACCACGAACTTGAAGAGGGGGGTAATGTGAGAAGTTAACGTGATTGAATTTGCAACAGGCCCCAAGTCTCGATTTTTGCATTTTATTTACGTGTTTTTCAGGGAAAGATTACGGTGGGATTTTTTTCTTATTCGTGGTTTTTATTTCTCTTTGTATAATAATAGTGTTTGGATTTTCTGTGTAGATTAAGAATTACGGTTTCTAGAAAAGATGGTAGTTTTAACTTTTAGACTGGCACCAGCGCGCTGGTTCATTAAGATAATTCGTTCATGTAGAGATTTTCCAGTGTAACATAATGGCAGAGCATTTTCGGTTCTTCTCAGTGAGCGCGCTATAATTTTTAGTAAGGGTGAAATCAGATGGGGGTAGAGGGGGAGTTTTAAGCGCGTGGAAACAGGTCAGCAACGGAAATTTTCCGCTTGACCGTAAGTTCTAAATTTAGAAATGACCGTGGGCGATTCCTGGCACGTTGGTTGGTTCATAGATCGACCCGCTTAAGAACAAAGCCTAGCTATGACTCACGCGTAGCGTGGTCTGGGGTAATAAATAAGCGGGGTTCCCTGGCAGAAGTGGGAGATTTTTTTGAACTTCTACGCCTTGGGAAAGAACTGCCACAGAGCCGACTGCTCTTTCGAGAGAAATTCGTGCTGGTAAATATGAAGTTAATTAAGCTTTAATAGTTTATAAGATTTTTTGCAGAGTTGTTTCTAGGAGGTAAAGTTAATTCATAGAAGTAGAGCCATCAATGCTATAATTTTAATTGACTATAACTGACAGCGCAATTAGGTATTTTGTGAAAAGGTAGTAGGGAATTTTGATAGTTTCCTCAGAGTAGCTGTTTGTATAAATTGGAATATTACTGTTATTTGTCAGAAGACAGGGGATCTAATTTTTCCTGGATTTGTGATTTTAAATGGTGCAGCGTAAAACACGCTCGCGGAATTAAATTAATTTTAGTTCGTAACGGACATGCCATGAGTTCCCTCTTATCTAAATTATTATCAGAGTGCATTCATTCTTTTTATGAGATAATGAAAGCTTAAAGATGGTAGATGTTAAATACTATAATTTTGAGACACGATGCACGTAATTTCATTGTGATTTTCGAGGATTTGGAGAGAGGGGTACCTAGCACGTGCTGCGTGTCTAATTTTTTTTTAGTGGGGTGAATCTGATAACGGAAGGAGAGGGGAGAATAACGAGGCATGCATTGTAAAATAGGATTTCAGTTCCTTTAGAGATTTTAATGTATTGTTATCAGAATCGGGTGTAAATAATATTCCCGACACGTGGGTGAAGATTTCTCAATATTTGAGTTATAATATTAGCGAATAATACGCTAGGGTTTTGGTGTGTATTTAATTGTTCAAGTGTGTGTAAATTACCAGCGGACTAATTTGTGTAACGCTGTGGTAATAGAACGAGTGGCTTTAAATGTTAGAGCATGGGAAATTGTGTATTTTTCTCTGTGTGGGTAAAACCTACATTTTGAAGTCAGCAGTTACGGGTCTAGTTGGGATTTTTAATTAGTCCCTTATTTAATAGACATATGTTTATACTGATGAATTCATGGAGACGGGAGATTATTGTCTCGGGTGAAGTCTATTGTATTTTGGTAGCCAGGTAAACATATCGATCATTGTTAAATAAGTAGGGCCAGGAATTTACTGGCAACAGGTTCATTCAGTGGTTAGAATGTTGTGACGGGCTAACCTAAGCTGAGTCTGGAGATTAGAGTGTCGATAGGACAGTATTTGAGGGAAAGTGGGGGTAGGCATGTTTACTAATCGCTGAAGCGATACTAGAGCATGGGAGCTGTATGGAAGATTTGAAAACTTAAGTGTTCGAGATTTGAAAACTTAAGTGTTAGAGATTTGTTAAGAGATTTGAGACTTAAGTGGTTGAAGATTTGAAAACTTAGGTGTTAGAGATTTGGTGTTAGATTTTGAAGTGTTGAAGAGTTGGGAAAGAGTTGAAGAGTTTAAGGGAGTTAAGTGTTAAGGATATAGGAAATTTGTTGTGCGATATATATTTGTTATTGTTTTGTCACAGCAGATATTTTCCAGGCGTGGCAGCGAGGGCTACAGTAGTCCTACAGCTGGCTAGAAGTTAGCCGGTCTTCTCAGGAGAAGAAGAGTCGGCAGAGCCAGAAAAGAAAGTGGAGTGTGCAAGGGGTGGTCACTGGTGCAAAAGTTTTGTACCCAAGAGAGAGCAGGGAGCTGGAAGCACCGACATCTTCAGCAAGAACAGATGATCTTACCAAAATTCGGAGCTAGTTCCGCTCACGTTAAACACACACTGAACCATAGGCGCAGGGCCTAAAAAGTGTCGTGAATTTCGGGCATAATAATCCCGACAGGCCCAGACCCACGAGCAGGGTAACGGGCTACTGATTTTTCCAGAATCGTCTATTTGGAAGCAGCAATAGACCACGTCCCGAAACCAGAATTTACCAATTCAAGTTAGCAGCTACAACAGGCGGAGAAGAGGGGAAAGGGTTAACATCCCTCTTTACTGCACGAGATAGATAGAGAGAAGGAGAGTAGTGGAGGAGTCGTTTCTGTAGGAACTAGGAGTGTCAGACAGACACTGAACATAACATTACAACTCAGCAAGTCATCTGTAAGCAGTGTCGGAGGAGATACAATGGTTCTGGTCATGCTCTGCGTGATAGTCAGAGAATATTTAGCCTTGTGATAGTCAGAGAATATTTAGCCTATAGTGGAGCAGCGGTGTAGGCACGTCATTTGTGTAGAACCACGTCTGCAGACAGACGGACAGTAGGAGTTAGGGCGTGTTTACATGATATCAGGTTGATTAGGAGAAAGACGGATCTGGTGTTCGAGATCCTCCTTCACATGTTGTTGTATTACTTACCTTTCTTCCTTACAGGTTGAGGGGAGGGCGACTGTGGGGTTACCTTACCTAATCACTTGAAATTAATTGTTATGTTCTTTCCAGGTGTATGAACACGCATGTTTATTCTATTTTTGTAGTATGTTATATGAATTTTTTTTTGTGTGGTGTAAATAAAATCCATTGTAAATTTCCGGCTGGATCAGTCACTTACTTCAACCTATATGTTGTCTGTAAGTGGTGTCTGTGGTGTTAAGTATTAAACCTTATCCCAGTCTTGGTAGCTAGAGGTAGTGAGGTTATCGCAAACATTACGTCACTTAGTGGCAAGGGAGAGTCAATTTCGGTTCTCGACCCTTGACGCCAATAGCCTCATCTCCCACAGTCACTGTTATTTTCTTCTGAAATCTATCTTCTTAGTCTTTCTTTCCACTAGGGTCTAGTCTATTTAGGTAGGCAACCTCTAGTCTTAAATCCACTTCGTGACAAAGTGGGTGCTATCGTCCGGTGAATCATCTTTGTTACGTTCAATTCTGTGATCTTGACAAAGTGGCGGCGTTCGTCCGGTAGATCATCTTTGTTGGGATCAATTCTGTGATCGTGTCAAGATTCATAGATTGTTTCTATAGGAAAGTTCTGGAAAATAGATTCTTTATAATATCCCCTAGACTAGAGCTATATATAAACTGATCCAGCTAATAGTTTTTTTTTCCACAGGAAGTTTCTCCACAGGGTGCAGTCAGATTGTAGCTGTAGTTAGTTGATGACTAGAGGTAACTGATGGCTAACTGAATTTTTCTTAACAGGAAGGTAAATTCGGGTTTTTAGGTAGCTGCTTAATGAAAATTTTTTCAGGTAGTTCTTCAGATTGGTGCTAGTCTGAGTTCGGGTTTTGGGACATTGGTTACACAGGGAGTAGTGCCCAGAAGGTAACAGTAAATTTTTCGTGTTCCTTTTTTGTCATTTCCCCTCGTTGTGAGTTACTGCTGATTTGTCAGGTAAGATGGCTGAATTGGTCAAGCTACTTACTGCATGGAAGGACGCAGCTAAAAGCATGGGGATGAATGAGGCCGAGACTAGGGCTTACATTATGAGGGAACAGGACCGGCAGACGGAGAGAGAGAAAGAAGAGAGGGCCCGACTGGCAGAGATGGACCTGCGTAAATTGGAAGCGGAGAAAGAAGAGAGGGCCCGACTGGCAGAGATGGACCTGCGTAAATTGGAAGCGGAGAAAGAAGAGAGGGCCCGACTGGCAGAGATGGACCTGCGTAAATTGGAAGCGGAGAAAGAAGAGAAGACCCGACAGGCAGAGGAGAGAAAGGCAGAAAGGGAGGCGAAGGAAAGGGCCACAGAAGCAGAGAGACAGCATGAACTTGCCCTGCGTTCACTGGAACTGCAGTACCGATCTTCGGAAGGCAGTTCGGCTAACGGAGATTCTCCCGGAGCAGGGGCGACAGACACCTCAGGAAACGGAGGGCCCCGGATGGCAGCCATGAATTTTCCAATGGACTCTTTCCCTAACGGGAATGAGAAAATTGACATATTCCTGGAAAAATTTGAACGAATGGCAAAAGCGTACGGGTTGGATGAGAGTTTGTGGTGCCTCAAATTATCTCAGTCGTTGAAAAACCAGGCCTACGACATCTATAGTAAGATGCTCAGTGATGAACAAAATAACTTTGAGGCCCTTCGTAACGCACTGTTACAACGCTTTCAGTGGACTCCCCGTAAGTGCCAAGCTATGTTCAGGGAGAGCAGGCCGGAGAAAGGAGAAAGTTTTCCCCATTTCGCAGAAAGGCTGAAGAATTATCTCACTCGTTGGAGAGAATTGTCGGGTCTAGCAAAAACTTTTGAAGGACTCGAAGAGCTTGTCATGTGCGAACAAGTGAAAGCACACATGTCTCCAGACTTGAGGAGGTATCTGGCGGAGCAGGGCGCCCAGCAACTGGACCAGATCATTCTTTTTGCTGAAAGGTTCCAGACGGCACAGGCCGAAGTACTGGGCCAGAAACGAAAACACCCAGACCTGCCAGCACTGGACCAAGGAGCATCGGCATCGCAGTCGTTTTCGTCTTCTGCTCATCAGCAGCAGGGGCCGTCTCGCAAGGAGCCCCATCCCATTCATAACCTGCGGCCCCAACCGCATAACAGAGCACAGGCGACAACGTCTCATGAACCTGCTAGAAACAGGGGAGAAAATGACAGGTACTGTCGCAATTGCCGTACCACCTCTCACTGGACTTCTCGGTGTGTAAACAAACCACCCACTCACCATACAGCGTGTTTAAGGGCGGTGAGAGTGAAAAAAGGGAACAATTGGGAACCTTTCAAATCAGAGAAGTGTTTCTCTAACAGCGGACCAGCAGTAGTGAATGGGACTGCTACCACTTGTTTATTTGACAGCGGGCTTACTTACCCGAGTATAGTCGCCCGACATTTGGTACAACCAGGCCAAATGACTAAGGAAAAGGTTGATATTGGTGGAGTTTTGAGGGGAGGGACCTCACAGCGTCTGCAGATAGCCAATATTAAGGTGGAGAGCAGGTTTGTGCGTGGCACAATCAAAGCTGCTGTAATGGAACAGCCAGCTTATGACTTCATCTTGGGGGCCCCATATATAGTTTTTTTGGGAAACCCCCCAGTCCCGATCCTTGCTGGTGCAAGGGGGCCTACTACAGGCCAGAGAAGTGAAAAGGGAATGTCCCGGATTCACGGAGCCCCACGAGAGCTCAACCAGCCACGCCTTGAGATGGAGAGGTTAAATACCTCCAAGGTTAGTGGAATGGTTTTTGCAGAGGCGTATCCCTCTGACAGCCCTGTTAAGCCGAAGGGCCAAACAGCGGCGACGCCTTTGATTTTGGAAATACCTTCGTTGTCGTCGGGAATTAGGCCCCCGATGGTATTACCTCCTGAGAGCGAGGAACATACTGACAAGAGTGGTAGAACGTATGTACACGACCAGCGCAATCTTCATAGGGCAGAAGACAGCGAATCGAGCGAACATATGTTTCCAACCAGCCCTGGAGCCCCATCCGACCAGCACTTTACTCAGACGGAGGAGGACAGTGATCTGAGAAACCGTTTGCCTATAAACGGAGATGGGCCCCATCCCGCTGCTAGCTCGCTAACAGAAAGCGGCTCTTGCAAAGAGGCAAGAAGCAAAAACGTACCACCAAATGCGTTCTGCTTAGTAGGGGAAACGGATGTCGCTGAGGTCAGGCGCAACCCAGTGAGAACCCCTGGTGGGAGAGTAGAGAAAGGAGCAATCTCTACGCAACCTCTAGGCAAACCAGAGGGGAGTGAAGCGATCGGAGAATTTATGCTGGAAGCACCAGATAGTTCGCACCTTCATCGCCATATACCTGCGGTCTCAAACCCGCCGAGGTGCAGCAAGGTAGTCGCCATCGTCAGGCAGCCACAAAGCCAGTTGGTCAGGGCAGCCGACCAAGACAGCTTTTTTACGGACATAGCCAAGGAAGGTTCAGACCCACCATTGGATGGCACAGGTCCGAAGAAAGATCAACTCTTCCACCGGAGCATGGGAGTTGGTAGAAGAAGAAGAAGGAGGAAACGTAGAAGAAGAAAGTCGCAGGACAACCATGGGAGTTGTAGTCGCCAGGCGGAAATAACCAGTCGTGACCATGAGACTTCAGGACTGACAGTCAGATCTGTAGACTTGTATAGGGGCCAGTCTGGAAATACAAGATCACATTAAATTAGATCGTGTACCACGAACTTGAAGAGGGGGGTAATGTGAGAAGTTAATGTGATTGAATTTACAACAGGCCCCAAGTTTCGGTTCCTAGCATTTATTTACGTTTTTCAGGGAAGATTACGGTGGGATTTGTATCTTATTCGTTTTTTTTTATTTCTCTTTGTATAATAATCGAGTTTGGATTTTCTGTGTAGATTAAGAATTACGGTTTCTAGAAAAGATGGTAGTTTTAACTTTTAGACTGGCACCAGCGCGCTGTTTCATTAAGATAATTCGTTCATGTAGAGATTTTCTAGTGTAACATAATGGCAGAGCATTTTCGGTTCTTCTCAGTGAGCGCGCTATAATTTTTAGTAAGGGTGAAATCAGATGGGGGTAGAGGGGGAGTTTTAAGCGCGTGGAAACAGGTCAGCAACGGAAATTTTCCGCTTGACCGTAAGTTCTAAATTTAGAAATGACCGTGGGCGATTCCTGGCACGTTGGTTGGTTCATAGATCGACCCGCTTAAGAACAAAGCCTAGCTATGACTCACGCGTAGCGTGGTCTGGGGTAATAAATAAGCGGGATTCCCTGGCAGAAGTGGGAGAATTTTTTGCCCTTCTCCGCCTTGGGAAGTAACTGCCACAGAGCCGACTGCTCTTTCGAGAGAAATTCGTGCTGGTAAATATGAGTTAATTCAGCTTTAATAGTTTATGAGATTTTTGCAGAGTGGTTCTAGGAGGTTAAGTTAATTGATAGAAGTAGAGCCATCAATGCTATAATTTTAATTGAATATAACTGACAGCGCAATTAGGTAATTTGTGAAAAGGTAGGGAATTTGATAGTTTCCTCAGAGTAGCTGTTTGTATAAATTGGAATATTACTGTTATTTGTCAGAAGACAGGGGATCTAATTTTTCCTGGATTTGTGATTTTAAATGGTGCAGCGTAAAACACGCTCGCGGAATTAAATTAATTTTAGTTCGTAACGGACATGCCATGAGTTCCCTCTTATCTAAATTATTATCAGAGTGCATTCATTCTTTTTATGAGATAATGAAAGCTTAAAGATGGTAGATGTTAAATACTATAATTTTGAGACACGATGCACGTAATTTCATTGTGATTTTCAAGGATTTGGAGAGAGGGGTATCGGAGCACGTGCTGTGTCTTTTTTTTTTAGTGGGGTGAATCTGATAACGGAAGAGAGGGGAGATAACGAGGCATGCATTGTAAAATAGGATTTCAGTTCCTTTAGCAATGTTAATGTAAATTGTTATCAGAATCGGGTGTGAATAATAGTTACCACACGTGGGTGTAGATCTCTAAATATTTGAGTTATAATATTAGCGAATAATACGCTAGGGTTTTGGTGTGTATTTAATTGTTCAAGTGTGTGTAAATTACCAGCGGACTAATTTGTGTAACGCTGTGGTAATAGAACGAGTGGCTTTAAATGTTAGAGCATGGGAAATTGTGTATTTTTCTCTGTGTGGGTAAAACCTACATTTTGAAGTCAGCAGTTACGGGTCTAGTTGGGATTTTTAATTAGTCCCTTATTTAATAGACATATGTTTATACTGATGAATTCATGGAGACGGGAGATTATTGTCTCGGGTGAAGTCTATTGTATTTTGGTAGCCAGGTAAACACATCGATCATTGTTAAATAAGTAGGGCCAGGAATTTACTGGCAACAGGTTCATTCAGTGGTTAGAATGTTGTGACGGGCTAACCTAAGCTGAGTCTGGAGATTAGAGTGTCGATAGGACAGTATTTGAGGGAAAGTGGGGGTAGGCATGTTTACTAATCGCTGAAGCGATACTAGAGCATGGGAGCTGTATGGAAGATTTGAAAACTTAAGTGTTAGAGATTTGAGACTTAAGTGTTAGAGATTTGAAACTTAAGTGTTCGAGATTTGAAAACTTAAGTGGTTGAAGAGTTTGAAAACTTAGGTGTTATTTGCAAAAACTTAAGTGTTAGAAGACTGAGAGTTGAAGGGGGAGTTTAAGAGTGAGAGTTAAGGATATGGTTAATTTGGGAAATTGTGTGCGATATATATTTGTTATTGTTTTGTCCACAGCAGATATTTTCCAGGCGTGGCAGCGAGGGCTACAGTAGTCCTACAGCTGGCTAGAAGTTCGCCGGTCTTCTCAGGAGAAGAAGAGTCGGCAGAGCCAGAAAGTGGAGTGGTGACAAGGTGGTCACTGGTGCAAAAGTTTTGTACCCAAGAGAGAGCAGGGAGCTGGAAGCACAGACTTCTTCAGCAAGAACAGATGTTCTTACCAAAATTCGGAGCTAGTTACGCTCATGTTAAACACACACTGATCATAGGCGCAGGGCCTAAAAAGTGTCGTGAATTTCGGGCATAATAATCCCGACAGCCTTGAGCCCACGAGCAGGGTATCCGGGCTACTGCAAAGTAATAAGTCGTCTATTTGGAAGCAGCAATAGACCACGTCCCGAGTTTAATTTACCAAGCAAGTCAGCAGCTACAACAGGCGGAGAAGAGGGGAAAGGGTTAACATCCCTCTTTACTGCACGAGATAGATAGAGAGAAGGAGAGTAGTGGAGGAGTCGTTTCTGTAGGAACTAGGAGTGTCAGACAGACACTGAACATAACATTAGAACTCAGCAAGTCATCTGTAAGTTGTGTCGGAGGTGATAGAAGGGTTCTGGTCATGGACTTTGTGATAGTCAGAGAATATTTAGCCTTGTGATAGTCAGAGAATATTTAGCCTATAGTGGAGCAGCGGTGTAGGCGCGTCATTTGTGTAGAACCACGTCTGCAGACAGACGGACAGTAGGAGTTAGGGCGTGTTTACATGATATCAGGTTGATTAGGAGAAAGACGGATCTGGTGTTCGAGATCCTCCTTCACATGTTGTTGTATTACTTACCTTTCTTCCTTACAGGTTGAGGGGAGGGCGACTGTGGGGTTACCTTACCTAATCACTTGAAATTAATTGTTATGTTCTTTCCAGGTGTATGAACACGCATGTTTATTCTATTTTTGTAGTATGTTATATGAATTTTTTTTGTGTGGTGTAAATAAAATCCATTGTAAATTTCCGGCTGGATCAGTCACTTACTTCAACCTATATGTTGTCTGTAAGTGGTGTCTGTGGTGTTAAGTATTAAACCTTATCCCAGTCTTGGTAGCTAGAGGTAGTGAGGTTATCGCAAAACATTACGTCACTTAGTGGCAAGGGAGAGTCAATTTCGGTTCTCGACCCTTGACGCCAATAGCCTCATCTCCCACAGTCACTGTTATTTTCTTCTGAAATCTATCTTCTTAGTCTTTCTTTCCACTAGGGTCTAGTCTATTTAGGTAGGCAACCTCTAGTCTTAAATCCACTTCGTGACAAAGTGGGTGCTATCGTCCGGTGAATCATCTTTGGTACGTTCAATTCTGTGATCTTGACAAAGTGGCGGCGTTCGTCCGGTAGATCATCTTTGTTGGGATCAATTCTGTGATCGTGTCAAGATTCATAGATTGTTTCTATAGGAAAGTTCTGGAAAATAGATTCTTTATAATATCCCCTAGACTAGAGCTATATATAAACTGATCCAGCTAATAGTTTTTTTTCCACAGGAAGTTTCTCCACAGGGTGCAGTCAGATTGTAGCTGTAGTTAGTTGATGACTAGAGGTAACTGATGGCTAACTGAATTTTTCTTAACAGGAAGGTAAATTCGGGTTTTTAGGTAGCTGCTTAATGAAAATTTTTTCAGGTAGTTCTTCAGATTGGTGCTAGTCTGAGTTCGGGTTTTGGGACATTGGTTACACAGGGAGTAGTGCCCAGAAGGTAACAGTAAATTTTTCGTGTTCCTTTTTTGTCATTTCCCCTCGTTGTGAGTTACTGCTGATTTGTCAGGTAAGATGGCTGAATTGGTCAAGCTACTTACTGCATGGAAGGACGCAGCTAAAAGCATGGGGATGAATGAGGCCGAGACTAGGGCTTACATTATGAGGGAACAGGACCGGCAGACGGAGAAAGAAGAGAGGGCCCGACTGGCAGAGATGGACCTGCGTAAATTGGAAGCGGAGAAAGAAGAGAGGGCCCGACTGGCAGAGATGGACCTGCGTAAATTGGAAGCGGAGAAAGAAGAGAGGGCCCGACTGGCAGAGATGGACCTGCGTAAATTGGAAGCGGAGAAAGAAGAGAAGGCCCGACAGGCAGAGGAGAGAAAGGCAGAAAGGGAGGCGAAGGAAAGGGCCACAGAAGCAGAGAGACAGCATGAACTTGCCCTGCGTTCACTGGAACTGCAGTACCGATCTTCGGAAGGCAGTTCGGCTAACGGAGATTCTCCCGGAGCAGGGGCGACAGACACCTCAGGAAACGGAGGGCCCCGGATGGCAGCCATGAATTTTCCAATGGACTCTTTCCCTAACGGGAATGAGAAAATTGACATATTCCTGGAAAAATTTGAACGAATGGCAAAAGCGTACGGGTTGGATGAGAGTTTGTGGTGCCTCAAATTATCTCAGTCGTTGAAAAAACCAGGCCTACGACATCTATAGTAAGATGCTCAGTGATGAACAAAATAACTTTGAGGCCCTTCGTAACGCACTGTTACAACGCTTTCAGTGGACTCCCCGTAAGTGCCAAGCTATGTTCAGGGAGAGCAGGCCGGAGAAAGGAGAAAGTTTTCCCCATTTCGCAGAAAGGCTGAAGAATTATCTCACTCGTTGGAGAGAATTGTCGGGTCTAGCAAAAACTTTTGAAGGACTCGAAGAGCTTGTCATGTGCGAACAAGTGAAAGCACACATGTCTCCAGACTTGAGGAGGTATCTGGCGGAGCAGGGCGCCCAGCAACTGGACCAGATCATTCTTTTTGCTGAAAGGTTCCAGACGGCACAGGCCGAAGTACTGGGCCAGAAACGAAAACACCCAGACCTGCCAGCACTGGACCAAGGAGCATCGGCATCGCAGTCGTTTTCGTCTTCTGCTCATCAGCAGCAGGGGCCGTCTCGCAAGGAGCCCCATCCCATTCATAACCTGCGGCCCCAACCGCATAACAGAGCACAGGCGACAACGTCTCATGAACCTGCTAGAAACAGGGGAGAAAATGACAGGTACTGTCGCAATTGCCGTACCACCTCTCACTGGACTTCTCGGTGTGTAAACAAACCACCCACTCACCATACAGCGTGTTTAAGGGCGGTGAGAGTGAAAAAAGGGAACAATTGGGAACCTTTCAAATCAGAGAAGTGTTTCTCTAACAGCGGACCAGCAGTAGTGAATGGGACTGCTACCACTTGTTTATTTGACAGCGGGCTTACTTACCCGAGTATAGTCGCCCGACATTTGGTACAACCAGGCCAAATGACTAAGGAAAAGGTTGATATTGGTGGAGTTTTGAGGGGAGGGACCTCACAGCGTCTGCAGATAGCCAATATTAAGGTGGAGAGCAGGTTTGTGCGTGGCACAATCAAAGCTGCTGTAATGGAACAGCCAGCTTATGACTTCATCTTGGGGGCCCCATATATAGTTTTGGGAAACCCCCCAGTCCCGATCCTTGCTGGTGCAAGGGGGCCTACTACAGGCCAGAGAAGTGAAAAGGGAATGTCCCGGATTCACGGAGCCCCACGAGAGCTCAACCAGCCACGCCTTGAGATGGAGAGGTTAAATACCTCCAAGGTTAGTGGAATGGTTTTTGCAGAGGCGTATCCCTCTGACAGCCCTGTTAAGCCGAAGGGCCAAACAGCGGCGACGCCTTTGATTTTGGAAATACCTTCGTTGTCGTCGGGAATTAGGCCCCCGATGGTATTACCTCCTGAGAGCGAGGAACATACTGACAAGAGTGGTAGAACGTATGTACACGACCAGCGCAATCTTCATAGGGCAGAAGACAGCGAATCGAGCGAACATATGTTTCCAACCAGCCCTGGAGCCCCATCCGACCAGCACTTTACTCAGACGGAGGAGGACAGTGATCTGAGAAACCGTTTGCCTATAAACGGAGATGGGCCCCATCCCGCTGCTAGCTCGCTAACAGAAAGCGGCTCTTGCAAAGAGGCAAGAAGCAAAAACGTACCACCAAATGCGTTCTGCTTAGTAGGGGAAACGGATGTCGCTGAGGCAGGCGCAACCCAGTGAGAACCCCTGGTGGGAGAGTAGAGAAAGGAGCAATCTCTACGCAACCTCTAGGCAAACCAGAGGGGAGTGAAGCGATCGGAGAATTTATGCTGGAAGCACCAGATAGTTCGCACCTTCATCGCCATATACCTGCGGTCTCAAACCCGCCGAGGTGCAGCAAGGTAGTCGCCATCGTCAGGCAGCCACAAAGCCAGTTGGTCAGGGCAGCCGACCAAGACAGCTTTTTTTTACGGACATAGCCAAGGAAGGTTCAGACCCACCATTGGATGGCACAGGTCCGAAGAAAGATCAACTCTTCCACCGGAGCATGGGAGTTGGTAGAAGAAGAAGAAGGAGGAAACGTAGAAGAAGAAAGTCGCAGGACAACCATGGGAGTTGTAGTCGCCAGGCGGAAATAACCAGTCGTGACCATGAGACTTCAGGACTGACAGTCAGATCTGTAGACTTGTATACGGGCCAGTCTGGAAATACAAGATCACATTAAATTAGATCGTGTACCACGAACTTGAAGAGGGGGGTAATGTGAGAAGTTAATGTGATTGAATTTACAACAGGCCCCAAGCTTCGGTTCCTAGCATGTATTTACGTTTTTCAGGGAAAGATTACGGTGGGATTTTTATCTTATTCGTTTTTTTATTTCTCTTTGTATAATAATCGAGTTTGGATTTTCTGTGTAGATTAAGAATTACGGTTTCTAGAAAAGATGGTAGTTTTAACTTTTAGACTGGCACCAGCGCGCTGGTTCATTAAGATAATTCGTTCATGTAGAGATTTTCTAGTGTAACATAATGGCAGAGCATTTTCGGTTCTTCTCAGTGAGCGCGCTATAATTTTTAGTAAGGGTGAAATCAGATGGGGGTAGAGGGGGAGTTTTAAGCGCGTGGAAACAGGTCAGCAACGGAAATTTTCCGCTTGACCGTAAGTTCTAAATTTAGAAATGACCGTGGGCGATTCCTGGCACGTTGGTTGGTTCATAGATCGACCCGCTTAAGAACAAAGCCTAGCTATGACTCACGCGTAGCGTGGTCTGGGGTAATAAATAAGCGGGATTCCCTGGCAGAAGTGGGAGATTTTGTTGAACTTCTACGCCTTGGGAAAGAACTGCCGACTGCTCTTTCGAGAGAAATTCGTGCTGGTAAATATGAAGTTAATTAAGCTTTAATAGTTTATGAGATTTTTGCAGAGTTGTTTCTAGGAGGTAAAGTTAATTCATAGAAGTAGAGCCATCAATGCTATAATTTTAATTGAATATAACTGACAGCGCAATTAGGTAATTTGTGAAAAGGTAGTAGGGAATTTGATAGTTTCCTCAGAGTAGCTGTTTGTATAAATTGGAATATTACTGTTATTTGTCAGAAGACAGGGGATCTAATTTTTCCTGGATTTGTGATTTTAAATGGTGCAGCGTAAAACACGCTCGCGGAATTAAATTAATTTTAGTTCGTAACGGACATGCCATGAGTTCCCTCTTATCTAAATTATTATCAGAGTGCATTCATTCTTTTTATGAGATAATGAAAGCTTAAGGATGGTAGATGTTAAATACTATAATTTTGAGACACGATGCACGTAATTTCATTGTGATTTTCAAGGATTTGGAGAGAGGGGTACAGGAGCACGTGCTGTGTCTAATTTTTAGTGGGGTGAATCTGATAACGGAAGAAGGGAGATAACGAGGCATGCATTGTAGAATAGGATTTCAGTTCCTTTAGAGATTTTAATGTACATTGTTATCAGAGTTATAATATTAGCGAATAATACGCTAGGGTTTTGGTGTGTATTTAATTGTTCAAGTGTGTGTAAATTACCAGCGGACTAATTTGTGTAACGCTGTGGTAATAGAACGAGTGGCTTTAAATGTTAGAGCATGGGAAATTGTGTATTTTTCTCTGTGTGGGTAAAACCTACATTTTGAAGTCAGCAGTTACGGGTCTAGTTGGGATTTTTAATTAGTCCCTTATTTAATAGACATATGTTTATACTGATGAATTCATGGAGACGGGAGATTATTGTCTCGGGTGAAGTCTATTGTATTTTGGTAGCCAGGTAAACATATCGATCATTGTTAAATAAGTAGGGCCAGGAATTTACTGGCAACAGGTTCATTCAGTGGTTAGAATGTTGTGACGGGCTAACCTAAGCTGAGTCTGGAGATTAGAGTGTCGATAGGACAGTATTTGAGGGAAAGTGGGGGTAGGCATGTTTACTAATCGCTGAAGCGAAACTAGAGCATGGGAGCTGTATGGAAGATTTGAAACTTAAGTGTTAGAGATTTGAAACTTAAGTGTTAGAGATTTGAAACTTAAGTGTTCGAGATTTGAAAACTTAAGTGGTCGAGATTTGAAACTTAAGTGTTAAAGATTTGAAAACTTAGGTGTTAGAGATTTGCAAAAACTTAAGTGTTAGTTATTTGAGAAGTGTTGAAGAGTGAGAGTTAAGGGAGTTAAGTGTTAAGGATATGGGAAATTTGTTGTGCGATATATATTTGTTATTGTTTTGTCCACAGCAGATATTTTCCAGGCGTGGCAGCGAGGGCTACAGTAGTCCTACAGCTGGCTAGAAGTTCGCCGGTCTTCTCAGGAGAAGAAGAGTCGGCAGAGCCAGAAAAGAAAGTGGAGTGGTGACAAGGTGGTCACTGGTGCAAAAGTTTTGTACCCAAGAGAGAGCAGGGAGCTGGAAGCACAGACTTCTTCAGCAAGAACAGATGTTCTTACCAAAATTCGGAGCTAGTTACGCTCATGTTAAACACACACTGATCATAGGCGCAGGGCCTAAAAAGTGTCGTGAATTTCGGGCATAATAATCCCGACAGCCTTGAGCCCACGAGCAGGGTATCCGGGCTACTGCAAAGTAATAATTCGTCTATTTGGAAGCAGCAATAGACCACGTCCCGAGTTTAATTTACCAAGCAAGTCAGCAGCTACAACAGGCGGAGAAGAGGGGAAAGGGTTAACATCCCTCTTTACTGCACGAGATCGATAGAGAGAAGGAGAGTAGTGGAGGAGTCGTTTCTGTAGGAACTAGGAGTGTCAGACAGACACTGAACATAACATTGGAACTCAGCAAGTCATCTGTAAGTTGTGTCGGAGGTGATAGAAGGGTTCTGGTCATGGACTTTGTGATAGTCAGAGAATATTTAGCCTTGTGATAGTCAGAGAATATTTAGCCTATAGTGGAGCAGCGGTGTAGGCGCGTCATTTGTGTAGAACCACGTCTGCAGACAGACGGACAGTAGGAGTTAGGGCGTGTTTACATGATATCAGGTTGATTAGGAGAAAGACGGATCTGGTGTTCGAGATCCTCCTTCACATGTTGTTGTATTACTTACCTTTCTTCCTTACAGGTTGAGGGGAGGGCGACTGTGGGGTTACCTTACCTAATCACTTGAAATTAATTGTTATGTTCTTTCCAGGTGTATGAACACGCATGTTTATTCTATTTTTGTAGTATGTTATATGAATTTTTTTTGTGTGGTGTAAATAAAATCCATTGTAAATTTCCGGCTGGATCAGTCACTTACTTCAACCTATATGTTGTCTGTAAGTGGTGTCTGTGGTGTTAAGTAATTAAACCTTATCCCAGTCTTGGTAGCTAGAGGTAGTGAGGTTATCGCAAAACGTTACGTCACTTAGTGGCAAGGGAGAGTCAATTTCGGTTCTCGACCCTTGACGCCAATAGCCTCATCTCCCACAGTCACTGTTATTTTCTTCTGAAATCTATCTTCTTAGTCTTTCTTTCCACTAGGGTCTAGTCTATTTAGGTAGGCAACCTCTAGTCTTAAATCCACTTCGTGACAGTTATTTATATTATATAGTTACCCATCTGTCACGTAGCGTTTAAAGGATAAGAGAATTATTTAGAGGAAATAATAGATCTGATGTGGAAGATTTGGCTCAAGGAATCCCTGCTGGGTTTTCCCACTTCCGAAGGGTGACGAAGAGGGTAAATTCTCCTAACTCGACAGGTCTGGAAAAGATTGTAAGGAGATATTTGGTCTCTCGCTACCGTCGTCCCCTTCTCAGTTATCTATTATTATTATTCTTTAAATTATATTATATTTTACGAGCCCCCCCCTCCCTTATAAAGGAAGATAAACATAGACAATATTCAACATCTAATGGAAGGAACAAAGCGTGGGGTACAGTATATACACCCAATTGGTTTATTGCAATAAAGTGAATAGATGGTGAATGATAGTATTGTCGATGGAATTAGTGTCTGCTGTATGTATTATGTGTCTCACAATTCACGTGTTTTTCATCATGGATGACTAAACTAGGCATTGATGTAGTGAGGTTCCTTTTTCGTGGACTTAGCTTTTCAGCCCCTGGCTGATAGTGAAGTGTGGTTAGTTCTCCGGTCTCCTGACGTTGCCCCGGTAGGTCTTGAATGGTTCGGATTTGCCTTCTCTGTGCTCGACCCGTATTCTGCGCTGAGATTGGACTGTCGTGCAAGGCTCCACCATAGACTACTCAAAGATGGACGCTAACCCGCAATTAGACACGTGGCTTCAGTGCTTTTAATGCGAGAATTCGCCGATAATTGGGTTAGACCTAGCTGTCTCAAGGGTTCCGGGCAAGTGAAGATTGCCCGTGTTTGGCGCACTTTTAGCGGGACATTTCCGCTTGGACACGTGATCCGTAGCGTGCATCATGTGACATTAGCGTCAAATAAACGCTCCAATCAATAGCGTTAAAAGTCACGTGGGGTCTTCCTAAAGTGGCATAAACTGGTTTTATCAGCTTAAGCAGTCTTAAATTAAAACAGGTTCCTAGCTACCGAGGTCATTGGTCAACAATGACGTCGTATCTAAAAATAGCGAGAAAATACTGAATGCTAGGAGAATTTCCGCCAGTGACAATTCCCGGGACTTTGTGATCATGCATTGAGGATGAGAAAAAAAAGATGTCACGTAAATAATAAAAAAAATGAAGAGAAGATTGGGCAAGTTGTCACACAAGCCCCTCCTCAAGTTTGACGTTCCGTCCAACTCCTCTTGTCCTGTCTTCCTCTTCTTTTCCAGTTTCTCATATCTCCTCGGTTGCGTCCGGATGTCTGCTCAAAAAATCTGCCCCTACGTTGTTCTTCCCAGGTATGTATTCTATGTGAAAGGAATATGGCTGCAACAGGAGTGACCATCTCATAAGCCGGGCATTAAGGTTCTTCGACGCTGCAAGAAATATCAACGGTTGGTGATCACACTGCACCGTGAACTTTTTCCCGTATAAATATGGTTGAAACTTCTGCACAGCCCATATTAGCGACAGACATTCTCGTTCGATGGTAGAGTAGTTCTGTTCAGCAGGGTTCAATTTCCTACTAGCATATGCGATGGGGAATAGAGTTGCAGAAGGTCTATCACTAGGCTGCAGGAGAGTGGCTCCTATCCCTATATTGCTAGCATCTGTTCGCAGCGTAAAGTTCAGAGTTAAGTCAGGCAGTCGCAGAATTGGCCTAGCTGTGAGTTTCTCCTTCAGCAGCGTGTAGGCATTTTCGCACTCCGCTGTCCAGGTTACTTTGTCCGGGTTCCCATTCTTGGTTAATGCGGTCAATGGCGCACTCAGGGTATTAAAATCTTTAATATATCTCTGGTAGAAGCCACATAGAGACACAAATGACCTTACATCCTTTTTAGTCTGGGGTCGTGGGGCCCGCTGTAACTTCTCAATATTACGCGCATCTGGGAACATGCATCCATGCGAGATAGTGTGTCCCAGGAATTCTAGTTGCTCGCAGGCAATTTGACATTTTGTAGGGCGAGCGGTGAGTCCTGTTTCTCTAAGTCTTTCGAAGAGTAGGGAAACTGCGTCCAGGTGCTCCTCAAAGGTGTTCGTGGCAATAAGTATGTCGTCCATGAAATTACTTATCCCAGGGTGGTTCAGGGGTTCCAGTAGCTTCCTCATCATACGAGTAAAGACGCTTGGGGCGTTGCTTAGCCCAAATGGCAATACATTAAACTCGTAATGGCCTTCAGAAGTACTAAATGCTAACATATGTCGAATTTCCTCTTTTACCGGGATCTGGTAGTACCCTTTGCTAAGGTCTATCTTCGAAAAGTATCGTGCTCTACTCAGCTTGGTGAAAAGCTGATTCTGATCCGGTAAGGGCTCCGCTTGAAATTCCGTTACAGCGTTGAGCCTTCGGTAGTCTATGCAGAGGCGATGTTCTCCTGTGGATTTTCTAAGCAACACTACACTCGCACTATAAGGCGACTCTGATTTTGAGATAATATTTTCCTTAAGCAGGTACTCGATTTCCTCACTCAATGCCTTTGCTTTAGCATAAGGAACAGGATAGTTCTTAACTCGTACCGGGGCGAGGTCTGTTAGCTTCATATCAAATTCTATCAGGTTGGTCATGCCAGGTTTATCCGTGAGTGTACTAGTGTGTTTTCTCAACAACTGTTGAACCCGTGCCTGCTGATCCTCCGTTAAAGTTGAACTAATCTGAACATCTTGATGAGTTTCGCACTGACGAAGAGGGTATTCACAGGAGGTCAGGGGTTCTGCCTCAGTTTCCGTCGCAATAGCCAGTGTCAGGAAATGTGCTGGTTCTGCACCTGGTCTTTCATAATATCGCTTCAGCAGGTTTATGTGGTAAATTTTCTGCTTCCCCTTTATGGCAATCTTGTAATTGGTGCGCGACATTTTCTCAACAATTTTATATGGACCTCTCCACCCGATTTGCAATTTATTATTGCTACTGGGCAGGAGTAATAATACCTGTTCTCCTACTTCTAGCTCCCTATCCTTCGCAGTGCGGTTGTAGTAACGCGCATGTTTACGACGGGCACGGCGTACATTTTCCTTTGCCAGTTCCCATCCTGTTTTAAGGCGTTGGGTCAACTCCTTCACGTATTGGGATGCAGAGGTGACCGTCTCATCAGCTTTATCATCTGTCCAAGTACGTAACAGTGCCTCTAAAGGTCCTTTTATAGGTCTACCAAACAGCAATGTGGCAGGAGGCATCCCAGTAGAATTGTGGGGTACTTCGCAGTAAGCAAATAGTGCTGCGGGTAAGTATTGATCCCAGCTCTCTGGTTTTTCCTGCGCAAGTTTCCGAAGGATGGAAATAAGGGTCCCGTTAAACCGCTCCACCTGGCCATTTGCCTGGGGGTGGTAGGGAGAGGTGTGGATATGTCGGGCCTGAAATATCCTAAACACTTCCTCGGTGAGTTTTCCTCGGAATTGGGAACCATTATCTGTCAGGATCTGTGACGGAAACCCTAGCCGAGTAAATATGGTGAGCAGAGCCTCAGCAACATGCTTAGAATCACAGGCGGGCATAGCAATTGCCTCTGCCCACATGGAGCAACAATCCACTAACGTGAGTATATAACTGTTTCTCTTTTTGCTACGAGTAAGTGGACCCACAATATCCACCGCTACTCGTTCGAAGGGTGTGCCCAAGATTGGCATTTCTCCCAGAGTGGCTGGGGCCGTCCAGTGTTTCGGCGCTGTCCTCTGGCACTGCGGGCATGATTTCACATATCTCTGGATATCGGCGTTGATACCTGGCCAATAATAATGACATGAAATACGCTGAATCGTGGCACTTATGCCCATGTGGCCACTAAACGGAAGGGCATGGCCCATTTCTAGGACCTGGGCTCGGTATGCTGATGGAACCACAAGTTGCCCATGTTCCTGTCCTCCATTTCCTGCTTTCCGATGCAACAGCCCATTTTTCTTGTAGAAGTCTCCCTTTTGGAGAGGAGTGTGCGCTCTCGGTAGTTTTTTGTAGCAGGGTGCTAGAGATTGATCCTCCGTTTGTGCCTTTTTTAATTCCTCAGGAAGGATGTTGGGTGGGGATTCCAACTCCGTATTCCGTTTGGCCTGTCCTCTAGTGGTGACAGCCGCCACAACCAGAGGGTGAATGGGTTCTCCCAAGAACACATACCTACACCCTAAGATCAAGGGATAAATAGGGTCGTCCAAGATCGCTGCACGGATTTCCCCAGTCACATATTTTGATTTGACCTTAATCTTGGCTATGGCCAAACGCATAGGTGCTGCACTTTTAGTAGGTCCTTGTATTTCTATAGTGTCTTCTGTCATCTGGTCAGGCTTGACTAGGGATGCACAGACAACTGCGTCGAATGCAAGGCCTGTATCATAAAGGCAGGTCACCTCTTGGTCATTTACGAGGACTGTCTCAACGACCGGGGGATGTCGGGGTTTGTCCAGAGGTTCTTCCGGTCCATTTCCCCTTGCGGCACTTTTACGTAAGCAGGCAGCATGATGAGGTGGGTTTTTCCGGTTGCACTCCTGCGTATTGTGGGTGATGGTTCTACAGTGCTTACACCATTTTTCCCCTTGCCTCTGCTGCTGGAAATTAGATCTCTGAGTAGTCTTGTAGTCTGGCTTGTCATGCTTTTTGAAGTTAGTATACGGTGGTTTCACTTGGGGGTCCATGTGTGACTGAGCTGTCTGTCTAGGTACGTAATCTGGTTGTTTCCGTCTGGGTGGTGGATTCTCTGATAGTGCTGCCTGATATCGTTCCGCTAACTGGACTATGGATTCTAAAGTGCTGGCCCCATTCTCTGTCAGGAATCTTCTCATGTCGGAAGTCATGGTGTCCTTCAGTTGTTCGATCATGACCATTTCCTTCAGGCCTTCCCAATCATGAGTAAAATTCCCTAGGGCACCCCACTTCTCCACGTAGGAATCCAGTCTCGCAGCAAACTGAGCAAAGTTCTCTCCCACTTCCCTCCTAGAGTTACGGAACCTCTTCCTATAGGCGTCAGCATGTAGCTCATAACGAACCAATAGTGCCTTTTTCAAAGAGTCGTAGTCATCCTGTAAACCTGGAGGAAGCTTGCTATACACGTCATAAGCAGTTCCTCTAAGCCCTTGCGACAGTTTCAGGTTCCATTTGCTCTTCTCCAAACCAAACGTGGTGGCAAACTTCTCAAATTTGTCGAGATACCTATCGATCGAGTCGGCTTGTTCCGAGAAAGCTTCAAATGGAAACGTCAAAGGTCCCAAAGTTGACATGAGTGAGGATGGCAAAGGTCCGGTGCCCCCTGCGTGCAAGGAAGGCATATCATCTGACCGTGGCGATAGGTTGCCTGAGGAGGTAGATGCGGTCGCACCGGCTACTGGTTCAACTCTTTGAGCTTGTCCCTGCATCTCTAACTGCTTCATCTTCAATGCATGCTCGCGTTCATCTCTCTCGCTTCTTTCTCTAGCGTCTACAGCTTTTATCCTCTCATCTATTTCTGCTAACTTTATTCGCTCTTCTCTTTCAGCTTTCGCTGTTTCTCGAGCGTAATACTTATCAGTCTCGACACTGACATAATTTGCAAGGTCCACCCCACTATAACCTAGATCTCGACCGGCCTCCCCTAGTGCTGCCTTAAGCTTAACTATTTCAGCCATCTTTTGCAGTTAAAGTCCACACTGAGTAAGCTAGTGCTACCTTCCAATAGTATTTCTAGCAACAAGTAAATACTAATTATTTATCCGACTGCTGTAGAATGAAATTACTACAGTTATGGAGACTTAAGGTCTGTAATTCAATGAAATACAAAATCAAGAACTAACTTAATTAAACACAACATATATAAAGGGATTCACCAATCAATGCCTGAATTTCTAGAAAAAATGTTTTCTGTCTTTCTAGAGCTCACTGTGTGAAAATACATGTGTTAAAATGGTATACTGTAATGACTGAATGGATGATACTATCCCAGAGGTATGATAAAATACATAAGTTCAAATCCCGGACCGAGCCCCCAGTGTCACGTAGCGTTTAAAGGATAAGAGAATTATTTAGAGGAAATAATAGATCTGATGTGGAAGATTTGGCTCAAGGAATCCCTGCTGGGTTTTCCCACTTCCGAAGGGTGACGAAGAGGGTAAATTCTCCTAACTCGACAGGTCTGGAAAAGATTGTAAGGAGATATTTGGTCTCTCGCTACCGTCGTCCCCTTCTCAGTTATCTATTATTATTTTTTTAAATTATATTATATTTTACGAGCCCCCCCTCCCTTATAAAGGAAGATAAACATAGACAATATTCAACATCTAATGGAAGGAACAAAGCGTGGGGTACAGTATATACACCCAATTGGTTTATTGCAATAAAGTGAATAGATGGTGAATGATAGTATTGTCGATGGAATTAGTGTCTGCTGTATGTATTATGTGTCTCACAATTCACGTGTTTTTCATCATGGATGACTAAACTAGGCATTGATGTAGTGAGGTTCCTTTTTCGTGGACTTAGCTTTTCAGCCCCTGGCTGATAGTGAAGTGTGGTTAGTTCTCCGGTCTTCTGACGTTGCCCCGGTAGGTCTTGAATGGTTCGGATTTGCCTTCTCTGTGCTCGACTCCGTATTCTGCGCTGAGATTGGACTGTCGTGCAAGGCTCCACCATAGACTACTCAAAGATGGACGCTAACCCGCAATTAGACACGTGGCTTCAGTGCTTTTAATGCGAGAATTCGCCGATAATTGGGTTAGACCTAGCTGTCTCAAGGGTTCCGGGCAAGTGAAGATTGCCCGTGTTTGGCGCACTTTTAGCGGGACATTTCCGCTTGGACACGTGATCCGTAGCGTGCATCATGTGACATTAGCGTCAAATAAACGCTCCAATCAATAGCGTTAAAAGTCACGTGGGGTCTTCCTAAAGTGGCATAAACTGGTTTTATCAGCTTAAGCAGTCTTAAATTAAAACAGGTTCCTAGCTACCGAGGTCATTGGTCAACAATGACGTCGTATCTAAAAATAGCGAGGAGAAAATACTGAATGCTAGGAGAATTTCCGCCAGTGACAATTCCCGGGACTTTGTGATCATGCATTGAGGATGAGAAAAAAACGATGTCACGTAAATAATAAAAAAAATGAAGAGAAGATTGGGCAAGTTGTCACACCATCTATCTGTAAGCACGGGAGTGATAGAGGTATTAATTGGAGCACGTGGGTGCGTTCATTACTGTATATTTATTTGATACGATGTTTAGAGGGGAGAGAGAGAGCGAAGCACGTGGGTGCTGTCATTAATGTATACTTATGCAGAAGCACGTGGTGGTAAAGAATGGTAAACACGTGTTGGTAACTATCGAGATGTATTTGATAACCTGGGTTTATGTATAACTTTTAAGCAGTATGTATATGCTAGCATCTAACAGGGTTATACGTTATTAATTATGTATTGTGGTTCTGAGTAAGAAGACGGAGATGAATTATTTCTTTTAAAGGAAAGTATTTTGTATTACATTTTTGAAAGTGATTATTGATGGGAATTTTAGGAATTCCTTCCATGAGCGCTAAGCTCGTTCTGTTACACACGCAAAATTGGCATGCTGCCAGCGTTGTCGTAATTATTTCACTTCGTCCCGGCCATAATAACGCCGAAGGCCTGAACCCATAGGAGGGTGAGGGCAGGTAACTCCAGAGGTGTTTGTAGAAACCAGCTACCTATTCCAATTTCCAGAATCCAGTGGGGTTCTTTTTAAACCTTAGTCATCAGTTCCAGAATGGTGGAGAGAGAGAGGGTGACCATACTCTCCACAGAAGTCGTCGCAGTGTTGTCCCAAGTATAGCAAATGACAGCTGCTGACGTTTTTTTGACGAGTTAATTGTGTAGCAGTGTGCAAGAGATTTCAGGATAGGCTGTGTAGAAACAGAGTCTGCGCAGAGTTGGTGTAGACACTTTGTAGTTGTTCCAGCTGACTGTGCACTTAACATTTAATTTAGAATAGTTGTTGAAGTGGAGAATTGACATCTGAGACCCCACCTAGGGCAGTGTGGTTTATTTTGTTTAATCCTAACTTCTGTCCCCATACAGGTTGCCTTTTTGAGGGAGAAGGGTTGGGGTTGATGCATTTTAACTGTGCTTGATTGTTGTTTTCAGGTGTGCATCCTCGCACTTTATGTATGGGACATGCATATGTTTGTTTGTTTATAGGTGTATAATAAACTTGTATAAATTGTAGCTGGCATCAGTCATTTCATTTAGTACAGTAGCTATATGTTGTCTGTATCTTGGTGTTTGTGAATCTTAATTGAACCTTATCCCCATAGGGTAGTTAGAGGTGGTTCAAAACTATAGCCAGCAGAAACGTCCGAAATGGCGAGGAAAGAGTCAAATCTAGGTTCTCAACCTCGGGGCCAATAGTTTCACTTTCACATATGCACTATCATTTTCTTCAAAATCTAATTTTCCAGTCTTCCTTCTCACTAGTGTCTTGTCACTGCACTATATGTAGACAGTCTCTAGTACTAAATCCATTTCGAGACAAAGTGGGTGCGTCGTCCTTGGGATCATCTTTGTTGGGATCAATTCTAGATTCATAGATTGTCTCTGTAGGAAGTTCTGAAAAATAGTTTTTTTTTAAAAATATCCCCTAGACTGAGCTACATTAAGACTGATCCAGCTATTAGTTTTTTCCACAGGTTGTAGTCAGTTAGATGGTAGTTGTAGTAAGGTTGTTTATGACTTAGAGGTAATTGATGGCTAATCGAATTTTTTTCTTAACAGGAAAGTAATTCGGGTTTTGGGTAGCTGGATAACTTGAATTTTTTTCAGGTAGTTATTAGTCAGACTTGGTGCTAGTCTGAGTGCGGGTTTTTGCGACAGCATATTCCTAGTAGGTAACAGTAAATTTTTCTTGTTCCTTTTTTGTCATTTCCCCTCGTTGTGAGTACTCGATTGTGAAGATGGCTGACTGCTGATTAAAAGCATGGGAATGTCTTTGGTGTCTCAAATTATCTCAATCACTAAGAGGACATGCGTATGATGTCTATAGCAAGATGCTGGTAGACGACCAGAATAACTTTGAGGCTCTGCGTAACGCCCTATTACAGCGATTTCAGTGGACTCCTCGGAAGTGCCAAACGATGTTTAGGGAAAGTCGACTGGAGAAAGGAGAAAGTTTTCCCCAGTTCGCAGAGAGGCTGAGGAATTACCTCACTCGCTGGAGAGAGTTGTCGGGACTGGCGAAATCTTTCGAAGGACTCGAAGAGCTCATCATGTGCGAACAGATAAAGGCCAACATGTCCCCAGACTTAAGGAAGTACCTGGCAGAGCAGGGCGCCCAGCAACTGGACCAGATAATTCTATTTGCAGAAAGGTTCCAGACGACACAGGCCGAAGTACTGGGCCAGAAAAGAAAACACCCTGACCTGCCAGCCCCGGACAGAGGAGCATCTTCATCGCATTCGCCTTCCTCTTCAGCTCACCAGCAGCAA